>CM029019.1:156901853-157309747 GCA_016801055.1 Panax notoginseng | reverse complement strand
CTATTAAAATTGATTATCAGTCACCACCGCAATATGAGTTGATGTCTCGACCCAATGAGAGCTTTTCTGAGTACTCAACAAAAGAAGAAGATAACAGGCTTGAAGAGCTTCTCACCAACTTTATTGAGAGAAATGAGGGCAACTGGGACAACTAGTTAATGTCATCACAAATCCATCGCAAGGCAATCTACTGGTCTTAATTGATCTCAAAGATGAAGCAGTAGAGCATTGCACGGTGGATACGCAAGGAGAAGGCGATGAGTCTAACAAAGTTATTGAGGGAGATATCATGGTCCGAACTATCCAACCGGTGGAGTATGAAGTTAGAGAAAAGAGGATCAACAGTGGTTGTATAGTCAAGACTGATCAACAACCAGAACCCACGCTCACGACTGTGGAAACCCTGGAGGGCCCGCTAGTGCACAAAGAACGTTTTCAACTTGATGAACAAGGTTAATTAGTGGATAATTGCAATGGTGAATGATTCTTCGTGCCGATGGGTGAAGAAAACTAGGATGATCCATCATCCATGTCTGCCAAAAATTTAAAGGAATTGACGAATAGGCGGCATGAAATGGTCATTTTCGCTTATGAGCCGGATTGAACGGCATTGGAATAGTCAAGCCGACGACTTTAAACAAGCGCTTGGTGGGGAGGCACCCTCATCTTAGTATCAAGTTTATCTATTTTCCTTTACTTATGTCTAGTTTACTGTGTGTCTTTTCCTATTAGTTTGTTAATATAGCTGTCAGTTTAATTATACTGCAATGTCGTATCTCATATGCATGTTTTATGGATATAGAATACAGACAACATGTTTTCCGGTTATGCTGAGATTTAATATATAGTAGTATAGTTAAGCTAGTTATCTTGTGGGTTAGTATACAACTATGTATTTATTAATATGATGGTGAATACATGGCTCGGTTTATGCAGGAAAAACTCAAAAATTGGACCCGCGCCGCAGCACCGGGCCCAAAAGCTATATTTTTCAACTTCGCGCTGTAGCGCCATGATATAAAGCACATCTCGCGCCGCAGTGCCGGAGCTTAGCCCGACCCACTGCTAATTCGCGCCGCAGCACCAACTAACAAAGGGTAGGCCGCGCCGCGACGCCACCAACGAGTCCAACCCACTGCTAACTCGCGCCGCAACACCAAGCAAAGAAGGAATACCCGCGCGGCGCCGCCAGTAGCAAGTATTGGTTTTTAAAAATTGTTTTGGCAAGCATTTTAGGCCACATCTCACCATCTCTCTCAGCAGTTACCAGAACTGAAACGTCCCTTTTCTGAACAAAACCTCCCCATCTACCAGCACGACCCCCCCCCCCCGAATTCATTGGTCACCATAAGCGAGAGGGGCACCAATCAATTACAACACACGAGGGTTAACTGCCACACGTTTCTAACCTAGGGTTTTTCTCCCTCAAGGTAACTTTTGATTTCAGTCAATCAGAAACTATTTGTGGGTTAATTGTTTGGATTTGTACATTTCTTGTTGTATATTTGTGTGATTTCCACTACCAAAAATCTGGTTAGAGCTCTTTCAAGCAAGGTATGTCCAAGTTGGTTTTGAAGAACGCACTCTAGGTGTTTGATAAATTTCTTGAAAGAGCAACTTGACTGTTTGGGCTGTTTTATCATTGGAATTTCATTGGGGTTTATCTGGACAAAGTTTGGGGGAGTGTGGGATTGAATCTACTTTCTTGTGCAAGCCAATTACTGAAATCTGATATGGCTTCAAAAAGTCAACGTTTGAGCATCAGCAGTTCCTCGTCCGCAGCACCAGCGGCTTGGGACAACACCATGTTCATCAACGAAGAGGCCTGGAAACGATACAGAAGATCTTTTGCAGCACGAAATTTGATTCTTGAGCGGGGTTTGAGGTCAGACAAAAAGGAAGGTGAGTTGGTGGCCATGATTGCGGGACGCCAGTGGATCCAGTTCACAAGGTCACCCGAATCGACAATTATTTATGTAGTTCGTGAGTTCTACGCCAATGATAGTGCCGAGGGACCTTCTGTTGTCCAAGTTAAGGGGAAATCAGTGGCTTTTGGAAGCCAAGCTATCAACGCATTATTTGGGACGCCTGGATTTGAGGGCAGGGACTATATGGAGTCAGGACTGCACAGCTATGACCTCGAGAATATTATTAGGAGGCTCTGGAAGCCCGGGACTACATGGAAGAAGAATGACTACATGGGTGGAAAGACTAGTTTCCCGACTTCAGCGTTCAGTCGCTAATGGAAGGCGTGGTTCAGCTTCATTTGTGCTAACATGATTCCGACCCGTCACCTGAGCGACGTGACTAAGGATAGGGTGATTCTCTTATTCGCCATTGTCACAGGCCTGGACATTGATATTGGAGTTCTCATCTACGAGTCAATAATGAAGGCGCTTAAGAGCGCCACCTCATCGAGACTTCGACATCCATCGTTGATCACCCGACTGTGCAAGAGGGCAGGCATCCATTAGGGGCCAGAAAAGATAGCTCTACCGCCCATGTCTGTCATTAACCATCAGACGATATCACGCTTCAATGTGTGGGACGGGGTAAATTCTCATGTCAGAGGTGAAGGGTACGGGCCACCTACTAAACCACCTCCTACAGCTGAGGCAGAGCCATCACAACCGTCAGACGTAGGCCCAGCTTCACAGGGACTACTGGCAGATATCATGGCATTCCTCACCTTGTTGCATTAGAAACACGACGCTGAGGCTCAGAGGCAGCAGATGCACATTGCAGTAGTGGCCAAGAGGCAAGATATAGCGATGCAGTATCAGGCTGAGCTGGTCAACACGATGCAGAGCATATACACCATGTATAGTGGCGAGGATGCTGAGTTCTTGCCATTCCAGTTCCTAGAGCCTCTTGTCTTCCCACCATACCCTCCACCATCACCGCCCGCTGAAGCTAATGAGGACGATGCCGCTACTGAGTGACCGAACTTTAGGGAAGCCCTCTTGTATAAGATTGATATATGTTTAGCAATGAGTGCATTGCTCACCATAAGTTTGGAGGTGTTTTGGCTTATTATCTGTTTATTTCTGTCTATTGCCATGTTAGGTTGCTATTTAGTACTTTGCTTATGTTTTTATTAGTATTGTGGTGCAGTCGTTTTGAACTGTGGCATTATGTTTTGTATTTTTATTGTTATGGATGCCATGAACTATTTTTGGTTATTATTTATTAATTCTTTGATTATTATCAGCATGTTTGTGGTTTATAGCCATCTTTTTGGGGCTTATACAGATTTAGATGCTTGTGCCATATGAATGGCCTTTTTTACCCTATTTTGAGCTGCAAATAAGCAAAGGTGTTATATTTATCATTAATTTTTTATTATGGCTAATGACAAGTGGCAAGTAATTATGTTTATCTCTTAGAGTCGTGTCAAGCATGTATGAGCTAGGGGTTTGTTCAATCGATAAGTTTAGACTGTTATTGATATGTCCTTCTTAGCAAGCACCGACCAACTGTGTTAACTAGTTATTTTTGAATTTAGTTCACGTGTTTATTGCTTTGAGTTGTTCACTCTTATAAACTTTCATTTTTACAAGGTAATAAAAGACTTAGATGTTTATATAGTTGGATCTTGGATTCTAGCATGTTGACATATATAAAAAAAATGAATGAAATGAGAATAAAAAGAAAAGAAGATTGAATATCAAAAGTTTTGCGGTGGGTCGAGATGGAGCGTAAAATGCACTCGCCCATAAACGTAGGACCGATGTTGAGATTGAGCATAAAATGAACTGGCCGAATAATCTTCATTTTTTCGTAAAGTCTCACTTGGCTTATGTTGATTACGTGGCCTTTACTGCTCGAGTTATTAGATTCATAGGGGTGTTCTACACCTAGTGCCCTAAAGTCATTTGGCTTGGGAGTCACTGATCAAAAGCTCATTAATGGGTAGTTCTGAATAGCCTAAGGTAATTAAGGATTGTCCGAGTCAGATTTTACTGTCTTCATGCTAGAGTCTTTTGATCTTTTCCTGCACTTGCGTTTTATTCTTAATGCTTGTTGAATGTTTAAGTTGTGGAGTGTTCATATTGGTATTAACAATCGACTGTGCGAACTTATTTGAGCTATGATTAGTTAGGATGGATGGTCTCCACACACACATAGAATGGATCAAATACAGTCTTATACTTGAAATTGAATGAACCCTTACTCCTATCTGTATTTTCCCTGTTCTTTGGGAGTAGCTATGATCGAGCTTAGAAGCCATGATACTAGTATACAGTTTTATTTTTCTTTCGCGTGTGTTTTACTATTTTTAGTTTTGTGTTAGATAGTTTGCTCGAGGACAAGCAAAGACTTAAGTTTGGGGGTATTTGATGATTGGATTTATACCAGGTAATCGGATACTTTATGACTTAAATAGTTGCCTTGTGACAACCCAAATTTTTATAAGTTATTAAAATAGGAATTTAATAATTAAAATTCTTATTATGAGATGCTTTGAGTTTGAGTATGTATATATACGTGTTATATATTTTGAAATATATGTTCTGGTGTAAAGAGAAATATATATTCATATATTGGAAAAGTGAGGTTTAATAGTTAAGTTAGCTATTGAAGAAATTAAAGGAATCTTGTAATTATTCTTAAATATTTATTGAATGGAATAAATATTTAAAATAATTTATTTATTGAGAAAAATAAATAAATTATGAAATTGTGGTATAACAATTTAGTTACATATGTATGGTAATTAAGTTAAAGCAAAGGTAAATTCTATTCTTTGAAGATTTAATTTAATGAATTAATCAAATTAAATGAGTTGTTTAATATTAAAGAAAACAAATAAATTAAATAAAGTGATGTTTCTAATTTATTAATTAAATTAGATATATGTAATTATTTATTAATTATAAGTATAATTATAATGAGATTATAATTATTATTAATTATTATTATTATAAGTTATTTAAATTAACTAAGGTATGACAAGTGAAAACAATATAATATAAGACTATTAAAATAAATGGGAATTGGGGAGTTGGTGTGTAGCCAAACACAGCCTTATGGCTTTTTGCCTAACATAACTGATGAATGTGGGGAGTCTTCAGTTTATTTCTATACGTCTTTTATTTTAAGCCAAGTACAGAGAGGGTTGGAGTGAAGAAGAAAACACAGAGATTTTAGAGAAGAAAGAATTACAGTGGTTTGGAGAGACAGTCACCATCTCTTGCTAGCATACAACTAGGATTGAAGGGCACGTGAAGTGCTGATAGCTGTAAGCTATTAAACTATTATTGGTAAACAACAATCAAGGCAAGTCTTTCAGTTCTTATTTGTTATGTGAACTTGATGATTAACTGTTTTAAATCTTTATTACAAATAGCATGATGTGTTATATTTATGTTGAAAGCATGAAACGTTGAAGTCAACTTATGACTACATTGATTGAGTAAAGCGTGTTGATTGAGTAAGGAACTCAATCTTTATACTTGTTATATGAATTATAGCATGTATGATATGATAGTCCAATGGTTAAGAGATATTTGTTGAGCATGTTATTATACGCTACGTGTTGTATGAAAACTGTTAGATTTTGCTGGGCTGTCGAGCACAACCTTGCAAATAACCATTTTTGCAGG
Source organism: Panax notoginseng (assembly GCA_016801055.1). Lineage (NCBI taxonomy): Eukaryota > Viridiplantae > Streptophyta > Magnoliopsida > Apiales > Araliaceae > Panax > Panax notoginseng. The sequence continues at coordinate 157,304,141 of CM029019.1, read as the reverse complement.
TTAAGGATTGAAGATAACACTATGTGCTACTTGAATGAAGTGGGTCAGAAATAATACACGAAGATTAATATTTTAGCTAAAGTTGTTATTTCTTTATAGCATGATTAAGATTCATGAGATGTACTAAATGTTTTATGATGTATAGTTTTATGTTGAGTTGTAAAGCTAAGGTTAGAGTTATCTGATATGTAAAGGTTATCGGATTGCAAGGTAAAATTTTATATAATAGTAGTGATAAAGCGAATCATAAAATAAGATTGATTCAAATACATGTAGATGATAAAGGTTTTGATTCAGCGAATTAAAGTACGAAGACATAAAAGTTTAAATTATTCCGCATTTTATAAAGTTTAGCATCGAATAATGATGTAAAATCAGAAGGTAGATGTGTTGTTAACAACCAAAGTTGAGAATTAAATTGTATAAATTTTGGGGTCGTTACAGTTGGTATCAGAGCCGATAGGTTAGAAACCTTAGGTAAGAGTACCTTAGGCTATAACCTTAGAGAAGATATGTGAAGATAATGAAAGAATAAGCTCAGATAGAGTTTGTATAATAAGAAATAATTTAAGAAATTTATAAAGAAGGGATTAAAACATGCGTGAGAGGATTCAAAGAAGAATCTCGTAGAGTTATAAGGAATATGAATGTGGGGTTACCCAACTCCAATAATAAGAATGTAAGATGATAATAAATAGACAATGTCTATAAGAAGAGAGTGATAAAGAAGTTAAGAATAAAAAGTTATATTTAAGTATGGTACAATTGTACTCTTTAATAGTTGATGTGTGGTATCTGGGCTAAACGATTCCTTCATAGAGCGGAGGTATATACGAACTAGCAACTCGAAACCTAGTTTGTTGGTTGTTTGTGGGAAACCACTCAGCGTACTATATTGAAACAATTAGAGACTCAATGTGTACCAAGTGTAGAAAATGGATACGTATGATGAAAATGTGGAACTCGAATAAAATGTTGAGCAATGTGAGTGAAGCTAGAAATTTTGAAAGGAAGAATTGTTATATAAACAAGAAAATTCAAAGAAGAATCTTGAAGAGATATAAAGATAAGAAATGGTAATAGCCAAGATAACGAATAATGTCATAAATGATAAAAAAGGAAAGAAAGAGGATCGTAAATCAAAACGATCACAAGTTAAGAAAACAATTTTAAGGATGATGATTATAAAATAAGATCACGACGTGATCTGTTTAAGTTATAAAAGAAAGATGGTCTGTAATGTTTGAATAATTATAGCTTGATGCTATAAAGTTAATGTACTATGATATAGTACGAGATAAACTCACGAGGAGTTATAGATAATGTGATACGAGGAATTCATATTGAGCAAGTTAAGAGCAAGTGATAGGCAAGATAGAGTTAGGTGGGATTTCAATTGAGGACTCATGTGATGGCTGAGTTGTACAAACCATTGTATGGGCTTAGGTTTTGTGCTTTCGCTTAGTTTATCACATTGATAATCATTGGAATGTTGGTGTCGCCCTATCAATGTATATGTGGCGAAAAGGTGATGCTTTTCTCATGTGTATATTTGATAGTTAGAAATTATTAATATTAGTCAGATATTATTAGGATTAGGTGTGGTTCTTAAAACTAATGCATATAGTAAGTTTGTGACTCATAATAATATGGTATGTTTTGAACCCCTCAGCGAATGGACGCCTATGGTCTGACTAGGATAAGTTCTTAAACACATATTATTGTGGCAAGTTCCTAAACTTCCAAGGTGCGGTAAGTTTGATGAACTATTTTGGGTAGAAAACGGTTATAGTATAGAGAGCATTGATGAAGTTGGAAATTGATAGAATGGTTAATTAATGAAGTAAAGATTAAAGTTAATGGATACCTGGATATTCTAAATCTACTAGCTACGCTAGACTTTCAAAATTTATTGACTTCATGATGATGTTTGAACATTTTTTTTATTGAAAAACATTGGATCAAATGATGAAACCAGTGAGTTTTAAAAAAAATTACTGTTATTCGTATGTTTATGCTAATTGTTTCGGCTAGACAAAAATGATTTGAAATATATCAAAATGTATTCTTTTTATATATCATCAATGCATCATAGAACCTGGTGCAGAGATGATAAAAACGATGGAGTCATGAATGCAGTATTACTTAGTGTTGGATGTGATCTAAGGATCGTCAGCCACTATGGTATGCTGTAGTATGATAAAATCACCAAATGACAGAATCCTCAAACGGACTGTAAATACAGTACGGTATCATGACGTCATAAAAAGATTTTGAGATTTCTTTAAGATATGAGATATATATATATATATATATATATATATATATATATGTATTATGTATAATTGATTAATGTCCGGATTGTTGTAGAAGTCTATGCTATTTGGTTTAGCTAGACGAATATTGAAAGATGTTCATGAAATTCAAGCGCTTCTTGAGAAGTTATGCCAAACCAAATTATTTTGGTGCGGATTCGGATGTTGAAAAGCTGAAGTGAACAACCCTGAAAAAGGAGACATGTTGTCGGAGACAATGGTTCTGAAAGTAACGCATATAGTCGTTACGATGTTAAGATGTAATACGTTGTGCACGACGTAGGGGTACGATAGGTTGATCACCTAGAGTACTTGTAGAGAGTATTTTCAGTCTGTGTGATTGCTAAACATTCTGTTAAAGATGGTTTATGGTGGTGATGCACTGTTAAACCTAGAGAAGAGTTCAAGGTCCGTATAGTCTTATGACTGTTAAAGGTTCAAGTCGAGATACTTGATAATAGGGACGTAGTTCAAGGTCTTATGACCCCTCAGCACGATTTAGAATCTTTTAAATTACAGTTATTCATATTGCTTCCCAATTATTGAGTAATTGTGGAAGATTATTATTATTCTAAAAGGTGAAAGTGGAAAGGATGAGAAAATTATGTAAAACATAATAATTTCAGGAAAAAAATGAAATTTCAGAAAGAAGAGAAATGTGAAACTCTTAGAAGAGGAAGAGGTGAGGAATATGATGATCTTAGAAAGATCCTTAGAGAAAGAATTTGGTTGTAGAACCTAATGAATAAATAAACATTAACATAAAATCTATTTTGATAAATGGAATGAATAGATATTAGTAAGTCAAAATGGATTGATAAGAGGTGAATGTAATGTCCCGAGAGTTTGAGAATCTAGTACATGATAATGATCTTTAGAGAAAGATAATGAACGAGTCAAAGAATATATAATACTCAAGTATATAATTGAGTATAAGTAAAGGTGATGAAATAAAACTTACAAGAGGTATTTATGAAGAATGTTTGTAGTGGTAATAAATATAAAACCTATATTAAGGTAATATGTTGAACATATTCAACGGTAAATTTTAAAAGTGATTTTGTGAAAATCGAGTAAAGGAGGTTTCATTGATTCTGAGGACGGAATCCTTATAAGGGGGGAAAGATGTGACAACCCGAATTTTTATAAGTTATTAAAATAGGAATTTAATAATTAAAATTCTTATTATGAGATGTTTTGAGTTTGAGTATATAAATATACGTGCTATATTTTGAAATATATATTCTGGGGTGAAGAGAAATATATATTCATATATTGGGAAAGTGAGGTTTAATAGTTAAGTTAGCTATTGAAGAAATTAAAGGAATCTTGTAATTATTCTTAAATATTTATTGAATGGAATAAATATTTAAAACAATTTATTTATTGAGAAAAATAAATAAATTATGAAATTGTGGTATAACAATTTAGTTACATGTGTATGGTAATTAAGTTAAAGCTAAGGTAAATTCTATTCTTTGAAGATTTAATTTAGTGAATTAATCAAATTAAATGAGTTGTTTAATATTAAAGAAAACAAATAAATTAAATAAAGTGATGTTTCTAATTTATTAATTAAATTAAATATATGTAATTATTTATTAATTATAAGTATAATTATAATGAGATTATAATTATTATTAATTATTATTATTATAAGTTATTTAAATTAACTAAGGTATGACAAGTGAAAACAATATAATATAAGACTATTAAAATAAATGGGAATTGGGGAGTTGGTGTGTAGCCAAACACAGCCTTATGGCTTTTTGCCTAACATAACTGATGAATGTGGGGAGTCTTCAGTTTATTTCTATACGTCTTTTATTTTAAGCCAAGTACAGAGAGGGTTGGAGTGAAGAAGAAACACAGAGATTTTAGAGAAGAAAGAATTACAGTGGTTTGGAGGACAGTCACCATCTCTTGCTAGCATACAACTAGGATTGAAGGGCACGTGAAGTGCAGATAGCTATAAGCTGTTAAACTATTATTGGTAAACAACAATCAAGGCAAGTCTTTCAGTTCTTATTTGCTATGTGAACTTGATGATTAACTGTTTTAAATCTTTATTGCAAATAGCATGATGTGTTATATTTATGTTGAAAGCATGAAACGTTAAAGTCAACTTATGACTACATTGATTGAGTAAAGCGTGTTGATTGAGTAAGGAACTCAATCTTTATACTTGTTATATGAACTGTAGCCTGTATGTTATGATAGTCCAATGTTTAGGAGATATATGTTGAGCATGTTATTATATGGTACGTGTTGCATGAAAACTGTTAGATTTTGCTGAGCTGTCGAGCTCAACCTTGTAAATAACCATTTTTGCAGGTTAAGGATTGAAGATAACACTATGTGCTACTTGAATGAAGTGGGTCAGAAATAATACACGAAGATTAATATTTTAGCTAAAGTTGTTATTTTTTTATAGCATGATTAAGATTTATGAGATGTACTAAATGTTTTATGATGTATAGTTTTATGTTGAGTTGTAAAGCTAAGGTTAGAGTTATCTGATATGTAAAGGTTATCGGATTGCAAGGTAAAATTTTATATAATATCAGTGATAAAGTGAATCATAAAATAAGATTAATTCAAAGGCATGTAAATGATAAAGGTTTTGATTCAGGGAATTAAAGTAAGAAGACATAAAAGTTTAAATTATTCTGCATTTTATAAAGTTTAGCATCGAATAATGATATAAAATCAGAAGGTAGATGTGTTATTAACGACCAAAGTTGAGAATTAAATTGTATTAATTTTGGGGTCGTTACATGCCTGATCTCGTAGATTTTATATAGTTTTATATAATTTTTTTATTATTATGCTCAGCAGACGTATTGCAGAGCTTTACAGGACTTTTCTAGCTTTCAGGGACAAAATGGTCATTTTGCATACACTCGCGCCGCGACACCAATGACATGCCTTAATCTCACGTCGCAGCGGCAACCACCTATCCAGCCTGACATCACCTTGGCATCGCAATGCCACTGATCCTTTATGGGCTCGCGCTGCAGCGCGAGCTTCAGTTTTTCCAAGTTGACGTGGCGCCGCAGCGCCACCCATAGGCCTATTGCCCGCGCCGCAACGCGAGCTCCGGTGCCCAGGTAGAGACGACTTGATTTCGACCTAGCTTGAAGAAGGGATGGATATATATATATATATATATATATATATATATATATATATATATATATATATATATATATATATATATATATACAACAGAGCCTCTGCAACTTATATCAGACATCATATATCATATAATCACATAGCTTAGCTTAGGATAGGTTAGTTTTTTCTCTTTTCTTCTGTATTTTCTCTCTCTAGTTCTTAGTTGATGTTTATAAATATAGATTAGGTAGATTAGGGAGAAGTTTGGGATTTCCTTAGAGCATCAAGATTAGTGAGCCACACTGATTGCAAAGCCTGAGAGGGGCAAAATGCTTGGAGATTGAAGAACCTCGACAGAATTTATACTTATCTATTTATTTTCTTTGATTTTGTAGTCCATAAATATTGTCTTTATTGCTACTTATATTTTGTTCAATAGCTATGAACTAAGTATTGGCTCTAAAGTTATAATGGAACCCTTTGTTACTTAAATTTACTATCTTATCTCTTTGGTTGGCACCATATGATTTGGTTTAATATATTCATACTTAATGATTCTCGCTAAGATATTAGTGATGATTTTGGTAATCTACATGATATCAATAGAAGGATTGTAGATTTACACCTAAATATATTGGCATGTGATTATGGGTTTTGCTGTATAAGTTGTGCGTAGAATAGACATATATATGTGCGCCACGTGCGGCCTATTTGAGAACTTATGCTTAAATCCTTGTTAGATTAATTCGCATAGACATGTGTAGGATTGTATCTAGCTTAGACATTTTTTTCTGTTCTATTCCCTATCGGGTGGATCTGGAGAGGATATGTTTATGCATACCTCGACAGAGGTGTATGACCACATGTGTGTTCTCGGTCGACAAATTATCGTGACCATTATGACCAAAGAGAGAAGGGTAGGTAGTTTGATGAAGTATCGCACGCCAGGTGTTCGATAGAATGCCTGTGTGGGGTCAAGTTGTAACCTTAGCTTGTAATTCCTTCGATTACCATTCGTTATCCATTTACTTACTTTGATAATTAGTTATAACTAGATTAATCACACTTCCATTTATTGTTGTTCGAATAAGGCTTTAGCGATACAAAGTCAGTACTTGATAAATATTAGTGATAGTTCCTCGTGGGTACGATACTCTACTTATCACTGTATTACTTGTTATACCGCGTATACTTGCGCGTGTTTATTGATCGATTTTCTGACCAACAAGACCTTCATGTGATCCTCTTAGGAGAAAACCAAGTCCAGTATAGAAATTTATTATGGAGCTTATTTCATGCTTAAAACCACATTGGCTTCATTGTGTCCCATAGTACGGAGGAATTCTTCAATCTTCTCCCTGGGAACTTTCCCCTTTAACCTGATGGTAGGCTTCATCACCCGTTGGGGAAGATATAGTAGATTTTCTTTTGACACTACAACAGTTATGTGGGATGTGGATCCTTCAGCCTCTCCATAATTCTATGGCACTTTCTGTAGGCTGACAACATATATTGTGGTCTGAATGGCAAGATGATTGGCTTTGGCGTAGCCACTTTCAAAGGATTCTTAAACCCTTGAGTTAAATTGATTATATTGTACGTGGTGTGACAGCAAAATCTTCCTTAGAGGATATAACTAGTATGAATCCCTTCTATTTTGTTGGAAATGCGTCCCCACTTTCAAGTAACACAACATCATTGTATGCCATGTGCAGGACACCGCTGTCAATTAGGTTCTGAACAAGATGGCGGAGTGCCCAACATTCTTCAGTGCTGTGACTGTAAGAGTGGGAGTAGTATTGACATACTCCATTAAAATCAAATCGTCTTGAGCGTGGGCTAATAGGAAGTAGCAGAGCTATAATTCTTCCCTCATTGATCATCATATGCAATATCTCTTCCATCTGTTGGCCTAAATAGGTGAATTCCCTTTTGTTGGTTAAATCCCAACGGGCTTTGGCTTTTACTCTTTTTGCAATTTTATCCTCTAGTGTTTCACCTTCTGGAATAAGTGGTAGAGTACTTATAACAAGAGGAAGGAGGCTAGCATGCTTCTAGCTGAATAATTGACATGTGACTTGGGGCTGATGGACCACCAGGTTTGCCAATTGATTAACTTGCTCGCAAAGAGCCTTCATTTTCCATTCCAACATAAACTAGAACTGTACATGATCCCACTTGTCAGTATTATCCTTGCTGGTTTGGGAGGACCCACCACTGTAGTAGGAAGTCTGTCCACTACTCCAATTAATCATGTTAACCTCCTATTCTTTGTGTTGAGGAAGAGGGTTATCTTGCACATGGGGTTGGTCGGGTTTAGTTACCACAATCTCACCATTGTCAATTAAATCCTGCATCTTATACTTCAAGGCCCAGCAATCCTGAGTGTCATGGCCTAGAACTCCAGCAAGATAAGCACACTTCCTGTTAGCATTAAAACCCTTCCCACTCGGGTTGGTTGGTGGAAGGAGATGGCTAATTTTCTTCTATGTTGTCAGAAGATTGAAAATGTTCTCGAGTGAGTCCCTGAGGGTGTGAACATCGAGTGCGTCTAACTTCTCCACTCTTTGGCGATGGAGGGTTTTAAGACTATGCTTGGAAAGGGGAGTAGTTTCTCCTCTGAATAGGCATGTTTTGACTGCCTTTTAATCCTTGTAGTATGCCAGCTAAAACTCTCTCATAGAAGGGAGCTTCTTGAATGTCTATGAAGGTCATCACCATTTCAGACTCAGTCATAGATGGAATAACTTGAGTAGCCAGACGTCTCCATCTTTGGGCATATTCTCTGAAAGACTCTTGACTTATTTCCTGACCTTTGTAATTTCGTACCGGTCTGGAGCCATCTGAGTTTGAAAACTGTACTAACTGAGGAAAGTATGGGCTTGCTCCTCCCAGCTATAAATCTTGGAGTTGTCTAATCTGGTGTACCACGCTCGGACTTCTCCAGTCAGACTTTTCTGAAATAGCTGCATTCTGAGCTTTTCGTCCTTGGTATAAGATCTGAGTTCTCTAATGAGTACCTTCAAATGTGTGTAAGGATATCCCAATCCATCATACTTTTCAAAATCGGGAATCTTGAATTTTCTTGGATAATGAACCCCAGGGAAGATGCAAAGGTCTGAATATAAAACACTCATGTGTGCTCCAATCCCTTTGATAGACCGAATGGTCTCTTCCATTTATAGGACTTTCTTCCTGATATCACAGGTGTCTGGATCTTCTATGAGATGGGTGGTTTTAGGAGTTTTGTTGGTTTTGTCCAACTGAGATTCAGGTACAGGAATTTCTTTGTCCGGTCCCTGGGTTCCTCCATGTGCAGAGAATTCTGTATAGATGGGTATTTGTGGACCCTGAGTGGACTTGTGTAGTTCTTTCAGCAGAACAGCCACTCTATAATTTGGTTACTTAATCCTTCAAACTCTCGCGAGAGACAGGAGTAGGATTAGATTGGCCAGATTTACTCATGCATGGTTGTAGGCTTATTGCCTTTTTAGACTTTGAACGGGTAATAGGACCAATTGTTTTCCTACAAAAAGACTTATGTAGTTTAGTCTTAGGGAATGTAGAAATATTACCTGCTATGTAATGTGTCCGTTTAGGAGTATTATCCTGCAAAAACGGATGTCAGCTGTTGGTATGACAAGATAACATGACAAGTCTTGATAAGAAAGGGAATGCATGTACACATATTCCTTCATATTTTTAATTACATTGAGAATGACATGGAAATAGAATTACAAGTAATTTTAAATTACAAGTCATTTGAAATGGAAAGTATGAAGAGGCTTCCCTTCATGTTTGGTTTATCAGAGGCTGACCTATCTTAGGCTACTCTCGCGGCTTTTTGGCATGAAGGTTCCTAAATCATCGCAATTTACTTGATAGGAAATTAATCCGGTCTTTCAACTGGAGTTAATTTGGGCGGTGCCATTCATGAGCCTCGTTGGAATTAGTCTCCCTACGAGTCCAGTAATCAAACACCGACAGAATAGCCTCCTAGTGGAGGGACCACACAACATACATTCACATACATCGCGTCTCACCGTATGGAAATGATGACATTTGTGAAGCACTAATATTACAGGCAGATATAGTGTGAAGCACTAAGTAAGTAAATGCATTAGTACACATTCATTCAAATGTAAATGCAACATCCACACACAAGCAGATAAATGTTTTTGAAAAGCTTTGATAACGACTTAAGCCCTCTTACTAGATGTCCCCAGCAGAGTCGCCACCTGTCGACGTCGGGATTTTTATTTGTCCCTTTTCTATTCTTGTCTTTTGGTGTTCCCATGTATATGTCGATGATTGGACTGTAAGAGTCGCCAGTTGGTACTTTTAAATGGTTGCACCAACTCAACCGAGAAAGGATTTGCACATAGACCTAATGACGTAACACTGCTTAACTGGTCTGTGAAACCGAGATTCGTTAGGGTCCGGGGGCTTGATTATACAAGGGGAAGGTGTTAGGCACCCCCCCCCGACATCTGTGGTAACACGGTGATCGCTACTTTTCATTTTAAATATTTATCTGAATGTGTGTGTAGGTCTATATGCAATTATCTGGAAGAAGTGATATGCCTCGTTCGCACCTATATACAAAGGGTTTGAATTTTGTATAAAAGTTTAATTTTAACAAGATATAGTATTGATGTTTTGTAAATGAGATTTTTCAAACCCTTATGCTCAATAGTAATTGAGGCCTTTGATACTTCCATTTTATTTTGTGTTCGGCTATTTTCGAGATGCGAAGCATCTTCGAGAAAATAAGATACAAAGCAGTGCCGAACTCTATGTGGGCATGAGAGCTGTCTAAGGAAATTTAAACACCGTGAATAATGTACAAGCTGGTTGCAGCTGAAAATGTCCATCACGGGAACCGAATCTAGATTCAGGAGACTGAATCTGTGATCACGTGATTGCTAAGCTCACCATGATGATGCAGTATGTTTAAAAGCTGTAAATAGTTTTATATATATATATATATATATATATATATATATATATATATATATATATATATATAAGTTCTAAACGCATTGGATATGTCGATCTAGGCTCAATCGATAATTCGATGATATATATATATATATATATATATATATATATATATATATATATATATATATATATAAGCAATAAAAGCCACGGATCGACGATCTCGGCATACCCTCACAACACGACTCTCAACGTGAATAATTGTGTGTGAACAAAAGTGGAGAAAGGTTGTAAGAAATGTGAGATGTCTTATAGTGGGCTGCCAAGAAGACTTCAAATAGTTTTAAATGAATGAATACTTAGTTTTCACCGGTGATGTATAGCAAAGCACAAGCTCACTAGTGTTTCAAAAGAGAAAGCACTCAGTTTATAGTGTGTACCTGCGGCTACCCGGGCATGCAACGTGTTATCCGCTCGAACCTTCATAACTTTCAATCTGGGCATCCGATTAAGGCGTATAATACCTTTCTGGAATGTTGTTGTCGAGAGCTACACAATGACATGGGATAAGAGGTTGTACGAAGTCGAGAGGATGGGTTCATGCCCAGGTCTTTAGGTCTTCAAATTATATCCGGTGTGCTATCTTGTGTAATAGTCACTCGAGATTAGAGTTATGGTTCTTGTAGGACATTTCTGTGTAGATTGTGTGTTGAAATATTGTTGAGACGACGCGAATGTGGGATTGAGGTGGCAAAATGATAATTTTTCCCCTCGCCAAAGTTATCTCCGGCTCTGGGCTGATTTAGCAGTCGTTGCTCAGAGTTATCTCTGAGATTGGGCTGCTATAAGTGCTGAATGTCCTCAGGGTTATCTCTAAGGTGTGTCTGACCTCCCGTGGTTATCTCCAGGGTTGGAACTGAGTGCCTCGACATTATCTTTGAGGTTGAAGCTGACTTCTGAGACTTGAAACGAGTTTTTTTGAGGTTATCTCTAGAACTGCAACTGCATTCCTTGGAATTATCTCAGAGATTAGAACTAACATTCCAGGGGTTATCTCTGGGACTGGAATTGAGTATCTCGGGATTGTCTCTGAGATAGAAAAGACTTCTGGGATTGCATTCCTCGGGGTTATCTCTGAGGTTGGAACTGACATTCTCGGGGTTATCTCTGGGACTGAAACTGATTAGCTCGGGGTTATCTCCGAGAAGGAAAAGACTGAGTATTTTGGGGTTGTCTCCAGGATTGAGTTGTTTTGACCTCTAGGGTTATCTCTAGAAGACCACTTTACCCTTCTGCAAGGTTAGTAACATGAATGCAAAATTTTTGAGTGTCTACAATCAATAAAGAATCCACCGCTTCTAGTAAAAGAAGAGAAATATCTCTTGTGATTCGATAAATGACAACCCAGTAGTCCTTGGTCAAGACAGAATAAATTAGAAAGGAGTTTCTAAATTACATTATTTGGAGTTGTGCATTTAAGAATCGAAATACATATAATTAAATAAAATAAGACTTAACAGTAATTACATGTCTTATATTTAATTGGAATATTTTATGGTGGAATGATTGAATTGTACGGTAACTATTTACTCAAATATTCTTTTATGATTAATATTGAAATCTATATTATCTGAAAAGTCGTTAATCGCTAGGGAGACTTATTCCTATTGTAGAATAAATATTATTTATTTAAATAAATGAATAGTTTAATTTATTTATTTAAATAAGATTATAATTGTTCTAATTGATTTATTCACAACCGGTTTAATATTGGCAATTTAAAGGGTCACACCATAAAAGGAAGAATAATTATTTAAGAAGTTAATGGCATAATCGTAATAATAATTTAAGTATATTTAATTTAATCTACGGTGATAGAATAAATTAAATAACTTAATATTTATTATTTAATATTTTAGAAATACTAAATATAAATTAATAAGAAGAGTCTTATTATTATTATTATATTATTATTATTTAATTCTTAAAGGAGTTTGAGAATTAATTAATAAAATTACTCTCATATATTCCTAATAAGATTAGGAGGTCAAATTAATTAAAAGAGTTTAATTAATTATCCCTAATAAGATTAAGGAGTTTAATTAATTAAAGAAATTTAATTAATTAAATAATACCCTATTTTCTAATTAGATTAGAAGGGTTAACTAATATCTAACATAAGAGGAGTCTTACGCCAGATATTAGTAGACATGATTCCAATTGTTGGAGAGTACGCTCCTTTTCTACAAAGATAGAAAACTAAGATTTTGTCAAACACCCATCTTCTTGAATCTTTAGTCTTCCTTGGTGAATCACCTCTAGAGGCCAAACACTTGGGTGGCTAACATTGATCAAAGGAAGGAACCAAACCCGGTGGATTCAAGTTGAACGCGAAAAGGATTGGAGGTAAATTTGTACCTGAGGAAGCTCGAATCTTCATGGGTATAATTCTTGTTCGTTATCTTTTCGTTTAATTAATAATTGTGCATAAAGGATGATCCAGGTATATGGTTTGTAAAATTTTAAAACTCTAATTTTCCATGCTTCCGTTTATTTTGTGTAATTTGATTGTGTTCATGAATCTTACAAACCTAACAGATACGATTTTGTAAGAAAGGAAAGCTAAGCCCGAGGTTTATTAGACCCTTTGAGGTGCTGCGAAGAGTAGGGGAAGTAGCTTACGAAGTAGCTTTACCTCTTGAATTGGAACATGTTCACAATATTTTTCATGTTTTGGTGTTACGACAATTTAAGCCCGATTACAAGCATGTGATCGAGTACGAACCATTACAATTTGATAAAGATTTGTCTTATGAGGAAATTTCTATTCAGATAGTTGACAAGAAAGAACAAGTGCTCAAGAATAAAGTGATACCTTCTGTGAATGTGATATGGAGGAACCACAATGCCGAAGAAGCTACGTGGGAACTCGAAGATAAAATGATGAAAAGTTATCCTGAGTTATTTGTTGTATCTGTGTCTTCGATTCTGGGGACATAATCTTTGTAAGGATGGAAGATGTGACGAATGAATTGCTTGAGTTGTGATTCTGGAAACAGAATCCTTGTAAAGAGGGAATGATGTAACAATCCAGAATTTTTATATGTAATTTAAAATATTTATTGAAATAAATAAATATTTTAGTTGATGTGTTTTTTGTTAAATAAATACTTGATTGATTTGAATATTTATTAGTTAAATAAATAATTCATGAATTGTAGCGGTGGATTAATTTAATTTAGTATAATTTATTAATTAAATTGATGTTTGGTAATTTTGTGATTTGGAATTTTAATTTAATGAGATGATTAAATTAAATGAATTGTTAAATTTATCATCATATTACATAATGGTAATATTCTAATTTAATTCAATAATTAAATTAGAGAGTTATCAATTTGTTAGATAAAATTATAATTTTATAGTTATTTGATTTATGAAGCAATTTGATTTATGTGGCTATATGATTTAATAAGTTGATGTTAATGTTAGTTAAATTTGAATATTAGAATTTAACTAAATAAATTGTGACCATTAAACGATATAGTAAATGAGTTATTAAAATAAATTAAAAGAGTTTTAATCCAGTTTTGGCAAACAAGGCCTAAGGAATTTAAGTCTTTAATTTTAAATTGGTTTTGCCAAACAAGCCTTATGACTTTTGAATTAAAAAAAATATAACTGATATTATATTAATTAGGGACATTATATGCTTATCAGTTTATATTACGTAGTATTATATGTAAATGGCAGGTTAGTTTTACGTGTTTTATCAGTTAGTTTCTCCTAAAACTAAAAAAGAAGAAAGAAGAGAAACAGAGAAAGAAAAGAGAGAGAGAGCTCTAGAGAAATTTGAGAGAAGATTGGAAGAAAAGGGGATTATCAAAGGAGATTGTTATCATCTTTGTTGGCTAAACAAGAAATTTATGGTAGTAATCTAACTTTCATTTTTCAGTTTACACTCTATTATTTTTCATTAAAAAACTTGTTTTTATTTCTCTGTAATTGGAATTCTATGATCATTGTTGAAAATATGGCTCAAATAGTTTAATTAGTAAACATAAACTATTTTTATATAATTTGTATATGATTTAGAGTTGTTTAATTCATGTAAATATGATATATATGGAGAAAATCATATTACAGTAAGTTTATAGTAATATATATATATATATATATATATATATATATATATATATATATATATATATATATATATATATATGAATATGACTTATGTGATGTTAAAATTGATGTTCAATTCGTATGATAAACCGTAAATTAATTTTTGAATGTCTTAATTCATGAAGAAACGAAAACAAAGTAGTTTAAACAGATTGTTTTGGTGTAATAACGAATTTTCAGTGATTACTTTTGCTAAAGATGTCTAAAAACTGAAGTTTTTGAAAAAATATAAATTTTGAAGGATTCAATTCGATTGTTGTTGTTTTTTTTATGTTTTAAATCAATATATACTTGTTGGGTAACGTTTATATGAAGTTTATGTGATTTGGGTGCTTTCAATTTTTTGTTTAAATAGTGAAATTCATGAGTTTCGATTTGAACATAGCCAAAAAATAGTCTGCATAATTTCTGTCAGCGCAGATGCACTGGTGTCAAAAGAAGAAACGACGCAGATGTGCTTGTCCCAAGGCTTAGTGCAGCGCAGCTGCGCCAGACCCAGAACAGAGACAGTGATGAGATGTTATTTGTTCAATCACTTAAACTTAGTTTAATCTAGTTTAAAGTTCATGACAATCTATTAGGCTTATATCAAGATGTTGTAACAGATTGTTCATGTGGAATTGATGATTTTAAGCTGTGAAAATTTATAAATTTTACTTTTAAGCTATTATTGTAAAGCTTTATTAAGTGATCAATGAAGTTGAATTGTTGATTAAGAAAGAACTTTAAATTAGTTAAGTTTTATCGAATTAAGAAATCAGAATTCAATTTAGATTGACAAGTTATGTAAAAGTGGAAGTTGAATGTATGAGATTAATATTATGTGACTAAAGTTGTGTTACGATGTTAATGGAATGTTTAGGGTGTTCAGGAAGCGTGAGTTATAAGTGTGTAGCTAACACACGAGGCATGTCTCCTAACCCTACTTTTACGTTACGCAAGTCTTCTATCCTTACTATTATATTATGCAAGTTTCTTGAATCTATTATTCAATTGAGTAACATTATGAACGCTAATCTATATTTGAGCTTATCCTACCATGTTGATAATTATGCAAGTTTGTTAATATGTTTTGTTTATAAATTACGCAAGTTCTTGAATTCTATTTAGCTAAGTTCTTAATATTGTTTCCTTCTTGGAAACTGTAACCTTAGCTTACCATTTTTGTTCAAGTAAGGTTTATTATATCTTTTCCATGCTTTGAACTTTATTCTTAAAGCATGATTTTGATACAGTACAATATTCATTTATGGTTCATAACTACCTTGTATTACATTGTTGTTGAACCTTTGCATTGCCATTACACTTTTGATTCAACTAATCCTTAGTTGATATTCGTTGAACTCTAAATTACCATTGAAACTTATCTAAACCAAACTTACTTTGGTACAGACTTGTATATTAAAACTGAGATGAACAACCCTATTATAAGGGATTATTTACACGAAGAGTTTAGATGTTTGTGCACAATACATGGTACGAAGGGTTGATCAGCCTAAGTACGAGAGTCCCTACAGTCTAATGATTGTTTAGGTTTAAGTTGAAAAAAAGTTCTTATAACCTTGGACATAGTTTATGGTCTTGTGACCCTCAGATAATTTCTAGTATCGGTTCTTAATTGTCACTATTAAGACATGTTATTCAATTCAGTTGAGTTTATTCATTGCCAGTTATTGTGTCCTTTCAAGTGAGCTTTTGTTTTGCTCACTCTTGCATATATATAACCATTACAGCTAAAGTTGAGAAGGTTGACGAGTCAACCACTAGCAAAAGAAAAGGGAAAATGAACAAGTATTGAAGACTTGTTAATTGTTGAAAATTTATATTTTTAGACTTAACTTTGTTAAATTATGAGATGTAATTAATTATTTTTTTCCGCATTTGATGAATATTTTTAGGTTAGATAAGTTGGGATTTATTGACTAAGTTATGTAATCCCTTTAATGGGAAGATTTATTGCTTAAATTTTATTAAATTTGGGTAGTTAGAAATGAATGTTTGGACAGTGAACACCAAATTTGGGGTGTCACAGGAGAAATACTAATATTTATAATTAAGTATTTGGAGAAATACTATATTATGAGTAAATAAGATGAGTCTTATTATTATTATTATTATTATTATTATTATTATTATTATTATTATTATTATTATTATTATTATTATTATTTTGTTCCTGATTAGATTGGGAATTAAATGAAACCCTAATTTCTAAAAGGTTTAGGACTAGGGTTAGCCTTTAAAATAAGAGGAGTCTTATTGTGTAAAAGACTAATCCTAACACATCTTGCTTCTCTCTAGCCAGTATTCTCAAAATCCTAAGTTGTTAGAGTAGAGAGAATTAGGACTAGTCATCCAAGAGCTAGTTGAGTCTAAAGTCATTTTCTAATCTATTACTCTTGGCGGATACCTCTTGGGAATTGCATAAACTTTGTAACGAATGTGTCATCCGGAGATTGTGGAGATCGTGAAGGATCAAAGGATTGGAAATTGGAGTCTTCATGAAAGGTTAACACGCTTCAAAGGTATATCTTTATCCTTCCTCAATTAATGAAGTTTACATAAGGCCATACATTGGGATTGTAGAAAATTTTAAATTGCTATTTTGCATGCTTTCGCTGCTATTTCAATTCGATTGTATGCTTTGATTAGTTTTTAGCAATTCTATAGTGGTATCAGAGCCTTCTTATGTAAATCATTGATTGTATTTGATTCAATATGTGTGTTGATATGGGTTTAGAACTGATTTTCTGGGCAAAAGAACGAACTGTCTGATTCTGTTACGCAGCGCGGCCGCGCCGCTCCAAGCCTTACTTGGAGCACGACCACGTCTGCTATCAGAATCGACTCTAGACTTGCACCGCGACCGCGCTTCTCCCTAGTATAAATTAGGCATGGTCGCGCCTGTCACCAGGTTTTGGTATTTTTTTTATTTTTCAATCTTACTTCAATTAAAATAAAAAGGTTTATTTTTAAATTGAATTAGTATAAAAATAAAGATGTTTATTTTAAATGGAATTGGATTTCATGTTGCTAAAAATAAAAGAGTTTATTTTAATTTGGTTTTTGATTAAAATAAAGAAGTTTGATTTGTTTTCAAAAACTAAATTTCTAGCAAAAAATTTATTGCCTATTTAATGATATCAACATATATATTGAATGTTTATTTTATTGATGCATATGTTGATATGTATGATAATAAAGGTGATGATTATGGACCATTGACCAATGTAATTGGATTTAATTTAAATGCATGCTTAAATGAATGTGGTTTTTATAAATGGGGACTACGTACCTCATCTCTCTAATATTCTGATGTAAATTTTATCTCCCTCATATGTACTTCCCTTGACAGTTGATCAAGGTTTTTGTTTTATTAAAAATAGATTGTAATAGGATTATATAGAATTGTTCGAGAAATTGGAGATGTGACGCCCCGAAATTCGGTCTATTTTCACACATGGATTCCGTACACCACGAGTACATCTCATTCCAAACATACATCATTATATAGCTACATATAACAACATACATTCTCAAATCTCAGGTTCTAATGCCTTATAACCTCGTTCATTACAAATAATGATAATTACTTTATTATTTACATCTTACAAGAGTGACTTTCATTCGAAACCAAGGATACATAATAGCTCATTAAACTATTCTATAGTTTAATTAAACTATTCTACATTACAAGTCATGGCTTGATCTTCACGCTCATTCATATACTGAATGGCACTTCTTTTGGATACCGGTCAGCTTGATCATTTACGGGATCCTTAAGTTATTTCAAACCTCGTTTGCTGAAAATGTTTTTATTTAAAGCAAGAGTGAACATTCAATTGCTCAGCAAGTCATAGCAGTTGAATAAACAACATCAAGAATTTAAACATTCCTTTAAAACATCAATAACCGAACAAAGGTTATGAAGAAGCTTGAATAATAGGAATAATTCTAATTTCTATCATTTTAAAACATTAGTCACATTCATTTTGCAATACTTTCATTCTTCTACCATTTTCATACATATTCTGTCTGGCTAGAATCATTAGCACATACATAACAATAATGGTTCATGTATAAATAGATCATTATCATATTGAACAGTTCAACCATAAAACAGTTCATCTCATAGAAACACTGAAGTGTTAAAATTGTGGCACAAGGCCTCATACAATCTACCACCGTGTACAAATATTACACATTTGCACAAAGATAAAACTTCTCATGTTCAATAGCTAAGAAAGTTTAAGAAACTAGTATTCATATTAAACATGAATGAACTTAGAAAATTTACCTTAAGCACAACTACAACTTATAGTTTACGCTGAACTGTTCATTGCAATCCCTATATAACATATAAGGAAATAGCACATACACCAATTAGTCATATACTTGACTTATACATTGGTTTAAGCTTAACTTTTCTCTTTATGGCTCGTGTTTATAACCTAAGTTCACGTAACCATCCTTCTTTACTGTTTTACGACATTATGACATAAAGAGATGTCTTAACTAATACGATCATCATCTTTGATGATTACATTCTTATCTTCTTCTTATAACTTTTCTAGAACTTAGCACACATCGAGTCTCTACTAGTATTCCATGTGGTACTCTGAGTGGTTTCCCACAAATAACCAACATTCTAGTTTCCCGTCCCATCTACACTATCTTTCACAGCGAGTTAAATCGGTTGCTAGTTCGTATCAACCTTTGCTCTCTAAAGGAATTATTTAGCCCAGCTCCTATATGTCAACCATTAAAGATTACGATTGTACCACAACTTAAATTTAACTTATCCAAACTATTAAAACTATAATGTTCGTTAAGTTGCTTTTCCATTTCTTATGGCTTTTTGGCAACTAAATTCCATACCTCAGAATTTGTTCCTTATCGTCTAGATCATACAGTCTTTTGTATGCTTAGAATGATCATTCAATATTAATACTATGCGTTCATAGCGTTGAGTATTTTACATTACCTTATTCATATCTTATAACGTCCGGTTCATTCGACTCGGAACGTTATCCAAGTTATAATCATTAACTCAACTTTTTAACGTTATACATCATTGTCATTAATTCATTTTCTTCACCATTCACAGGTTTAATCATTAATCTTCATTACCTTACGGTCAAATCATACACGGTGTGTAGGTTCTGGCCAATTAATATTTGCGTACACTCAACCCTCACGTCGGCTAAAGTGTTTAACGCTTACGTTTCATTCTAACATTCTCTATCCGACTTACACTCAGACTTTCATTAATCTTATTACCGTTTGCTACGACTTTCTTGATAATTTCGTATCTTACTTACTACCTTCGTCAACGCTTAAGTCATACAGCCAATGTATACTTAGAACGTTCACCCGACATGAATACGATTCACGAGGATTATTTACGTATTTTGCGTTCACGGTGTTTGTCTTTTAAACTCCCATTCAACCTTTACTTAAGGTTTTAATCACTTTCCCTAGCGATTTATTATATGAACATCATGTTCATCGTCATCCCTCAATGTCTAAGCCATACGATTAGTGGTATGCTAAGATCGATCATTCAACGCAATAACTTTGCGTTTATAGCGTATGTACTCTTTACACTTAACTCACATTACGAAATCACAACATTGAAATGTTATAAATCACTCTCGTCACTCAACATCTAAAGAATCACAATCATAGCAATTCCACACGCTCGTTTTGTCGCGACTACAGTCGCCGAATATCGGTTATGTATTATGCCTTCGTTGTTTTAAAACCTTTATTCGACGTTTCATCGTCAAACTCAAGGTTTTAATCATCATTCTAGATATTTTTCTTCATGAATAATACATTCATGCTTGCCCCTTAATTACAATCCAAAAAGTTGGACAATAAAAATATCCAGTCGGGAAAAATTCCCATAAGGGCGCTGCGGCGCCACTCTATGTACAAAACCTGGCGCTGCAGCGCGGGTTAGTAGTAGCTGGCTCCCTGGGCTGCCGCTGTGACAACTCGAGAATTTTGAATATTTTTATTAATTTAGTTAAGGTTCAAAATTAGAACCTAGACAGAAAATAAGTGTATGCGTTTGACATTTTTGGGAAAGAATTTTGAGGATTTCAAAATTCTGTGAAGGATTTAGGTGAATTATTCAGGATTAAGGGAATAAGCGTATATGTTCTGTGTATATGTGTACAGTATGTGGTTAAGGGTCAAGGGTTGACCAGATAAACGATATCTGTAACAAACCCTAAGTATATATTAAGAACGTCAACATTCGGTTAGAAAACCCTAGCGTTTAACAAGAAACCCTAAAATCGGTTCTGGAAACCCTAATTTATAATTAGGAAAAACCTAAGTGTTAATTTGATAATGGCAATGTTAATTAGGAAATATTAATCCTAATTTTCAAGTTAAGTAATTAGGAAATCCTAATCTAATTACGAAATTTAATTTCTAATTTAGGAAATTTCTTTTTCTATTAGAAACCCTAATTCGTGGGTTATAAACCCTAATGACCATTTTGACCCTAATTACTTAACTAGCAATTTTAATTAGGATATATTAATCCTAATTAGCAATATTTAAATATTGATTAAGAAATTTTAATATAATTAGAAAATCCTAATTATAATTTAGAAATATTAATTTTCTATTTTGAAAATCTAATTTGGAAATTTTAGAAATTATTTTTAAAACCTAAGGGTTCAAACCCTAAACCCTAAATGTTCCAAACCCTAAACCCTAAGGGTTTCATCAAATAACAATTCTAGAATAAAAATTTCATGGAAATGACTTTTGTTCCTTTTTTGTATTCTTTAATAGTTGGAGTATAGATCTAGACCTAAGGTGAGTTGGTGAACCAACCCTAGTCCTAGCATGTGATGCAAATCTCAGCAATCAACCCTTATAACATCCTTAGACATTGCATCAAGTCATTTTTAGAGATTAAAGAGAGAGAAAATGCAAGTTTCATTTTCATTTTCTACCAAGACCTTTTCTCTCTAGAAATTCGAGAGTAAGAGTGAGAAAGTGTGAGAAACCAAACCATGATCAAGTATTAGCAAGCCAAGAACAAGATCAAAGATCAGAAATCAAAAATCAAGTTAGAAAGAGGTATGAACCCTAAATTTCGAAAAATAAGTAATCTTATGTTAAAAGTTATAATTTGTTGGCTAGATATATGTTATAAGGTGTCAATTAGAGATCTGGGTTGTTGGATCACGGATCCATAACATCTAGATGCTCGAATCTAGCATTTTTGAAAATCTGGAAATGATGAAAAAAGTGGCCTGACAGTCGAATGTCAGGCCCTCTCAATCAGTGTGTGTTATCTATTTAGTGTGTTTTTTGTCTTAGATCTGTTCTATGTCATGTGTTCTTTACTCTAGATCTTGAATCATGTTCAGAATAGGTATATATTTTAAGTTATGAGTGGTCAAAGTGAGTTGACCGAGCACAAAACTTAGAATATGGGCAACCCAGAATTTTTCCAGTGTTCTGACAAGCTTTTCTAAGCTCTAGATCTTGCTGTGTGTTACTCGTTTGGTCATGATGTTGGTTGGATGTTGTAGCCTGGTATATTACCTACAAATCCTTGTTATTAGATCACCTATATTAACAACAGGATCGATTTTAGCAATGGTCAAAAAAGCGTTGACCAACCGAGCCGGATGAATTTCTGGAAAACCCAGATTCGTGAAGAACATGACTTCTGTCAGAACTTTGAGCGTGCTTAAACTCTTTGTATTATGTTATTAGACTGATTTGGTGTGTGATACGTGTACCTTGACATGTGTAAAACATGATTGAACTTTTATATCGAACAAAGAAAGCCTAGATTGAACGTTATAAGGATTGGAAAGTGGTTACCTCGACTATTCTTCAATTCTGGAAAACCCAGAAATTGAAGAACATGTCTGACAGTGGATTGGGAGGCTTAGATCTCTATGTAATTATATGTTTTGGTCATGATCTTTGCTTAGCTTTGTAGTATTACATTCGGTTTACAATATCAAAGTAATTAATAGCCCAGAAACAACAAGATCACGATGATAGATTCGGTCAAAGTAGGCACCCTGGCCACTGACACGAATTTCTGGAAATGCTCAAGAACAAGTGAAGAACACCAACAGCGACGGATTTGTCGCCTAAGACCCCTTTAACGACATTTAATTACTGAAAATTATTTATTTAATTAATAAATCAAATTAAATGATTTTTAATTACTAAAAATACTTAATAAATTTCGAAAATTTATTTTAAAGTCTGAAAAATAGTTTTTAATTATTTAGAGTATATTTCATAAATATTTAATATTTTTAGAATATAAATGGTATTTTATTTATTTTATTATAATATTAAATAAATTATTTAAAAATGATTTTAATACATGAAAAATAATATTATGGTAAAAGAAAATATTTTAAGTTATTTTAAGTGACTTTTAATATTTTGTGATGATTTTTATTAATTAATCAATATTAATGATAATTAGTTTATTTAATAAATATATTAAATAAATTATGAAAAAATAGAATTAATGCTTTATAAATCATATAAAAATGATTTAAGTGTTATAAAAATATTTTAAGTTATAAAATATAACTTTTGATATTTTGTCATGAAAATATTAATATTTTAATATTAAAAGAAATTATAGGATAATGAATTTAAGTGTTTAAAAATCATATAAATATAATTTTAAGGTATTAAAAAAATACTTTGATATATTATAAATATATTATAATATTAAGTGATGATTTTTATTAATATTTAATAATAAATAAATATTAATGATAAAAGAATTATGTGGTATTTAATTTATTTAAAAACGTTTTAAATGATTGAAAATTCACGATAAATGGTAATAATTACTTAAAAAATTATTACGAGCTTAAGAAAATTATTTTGACTAATATTAAAATTATCTGAGATAATTGTTAAGTGTTACGCAGAGTTTAATTGAACTTAAACTCGAAGCATTGTCCGACTAAACCGTCGGGACGTTAGAACTTTGTCGAACTCAAGTCAGACTGAAATAGTTTGACTTGATACTGAGTCTTATGTGTGTTATAGACTGATAGGGTTATGTGTTATGTGTAATGTGTTTAGGTTATTATATAAATTGTGATGATATTATTCTAATATTGGAGATCTATATTACTAATATTAGGTCTTCGGATAAAGCATTATAAATTACGTTGGGATAATCAACGGTTCAGGCAAGTTTTTTTTTACTTAACTCTACTAAGAGTTGTTTTATTCGGATAAGCTTATGGTTAATCATTGCCGGTTGCCATGAATTGTACTCTGTACATATTGCATGTATAAGTCAGGTATGAAAGGCTGATCACCTTCATTACCAGTTGGTTCAAATATATTTGTTCATGTATAATACTTGTTCAGTCATAAATTTGTTCCTGCTAGTTCACAATTATATTGTTGAATTATAGCCAGCTTATTATTCAAACTCTTTCAGTCATCATATATCGTTATATTATTGAATTTAAACTTGCTGGGCAATCCTTATGCTCACCCTTGCTATATCATGATAAAACATTGCAGATAAGGCGAATGCTTTCGGATACAGGAAAAGAATAATGTCAAGTTCCAGCTTAAAGTTAATGTACATGATTAGTTTTGTAATAGTATAGTTTAATAATGAAGTTATGTGTTAAATAAGTTATGAATGTGATTAAGTTAAGGTTACTCGACCTTGGAGAATAGTGTGTAAAGTTATTGTATAAATAATTTATGTTTATATCTTCCGCAAATAGTAATAGTTGTATAGAATGATCGAACCGGATCCGAGGTGATTTGGGACCTGGATTTGGGACCCTCACAGTTGGTATCAAAGCTGTAGGTTATGAACCTTAGGTAGGAATACCTGAGACTAATAACCGTAGTGATTAGGATAAGTACTAACTCAAATAGAGTTAGTTGGTCGGTATGATTCAAAGACGAATCTCGGCGGGTTATAAAAGATACAAAGTTCCCTAACTCTAATAGTAAAGTTGAACAATAGTGGCGAATAGATATAGTCTAAAAGACTAAAAGCAGTGATAGAAAATCGTAAAACAAAACGATCTAGACATAGAAATGAATCGTAATATATACGATGAGATCACCCCGTGATCTGATAAGGTTATAGTATGGGAGAAGAATCAATCTAATGGTTGAACAGTTGACAGCAAGATTACTGAGTGTCAGTTGTACTATGAATTGGTACAGATTCAGGAAAGGATTATGAATACGAGTTAAATGAAATTCGTATTGAAAAGGGGGTTAGTGTTAGGTGGGGATTCAATTGAGGACTCGTGTCGACAGCTGAGTTGTATGATTCCTTGTACGGGCAGGGAATTATACTTGGTGTAAAAGCTACTTAGTTCTGGCAATGATAATAATTGAAATGTTTGTGTCACGCTATTTGCTACATGCATGTTAAGAGGGTGATTCCTTTCTCATGTGTATAACAGATAGATAGGTCATAGGTAGAGGATATAATGTTAAGTACGAGTTCTTAAAACTCATACTTATGTGATATTCTTGAATCATAGTTATATGAAATGTTTATGAACCCCTCAGCGAATGGATGCCAAAGGTCTGACTAGGGCAAGTTCTTAAACTCATATGATTGTGGGAAGTAAATGGACTCATAAGTGTGGTTTGACGAACTGGGTATAGTTGTGTGTAAATGGAATATTGAAGAATATAGGAACAGATAGATTGATTAAGCAAATGATTATTAGTGAAGATATAAGTTTTCTAAAAATCCTAGCTATGCTAGATTTTGACATGATTGACATCAAGCTAAATACGCACTATGTCCCTTTAAAAAAAATATGTAGACTTGTAATCATTTTTGAAACGGTTTAAAGTATAGTCTATGCTACTTATTTCAGCTAGACAAAAATGATTTGAAATATCAAAACTTATTTTATTTATCACTTATGTACCATGCAACCTGGTGCAAAAATGATAAAAAGTGATGGAGTTGTAAATACAGGAATACTTAGTGTGAATTCGATCTGAAAATCATTGTTCCACTATTATATGATGTGTTATGACAAAGCCATATAATGACGGCATCCTCAAACGGACTGTTAATACAGTACGGCATCATGGCGTCATTCTAAAAATATATATATATATATTTTCAAAAATTTTAATTTGCCAACGGGGTTTGGCTACACTTAAATAATTCGATTGAATTGAATTATTGATATGAGTCTATGCTATTTGATTCAGCTAGATAAACATTTATGAAAACTCTAAGTGTTCATTGAAAGAAATTTCCCGAACAAAATTATTTTGGTGCGGAATCCAATAAGACTGAGGTAAAAGTTTATGCGCCCAAGGCGGATAAGAGGAACAAATTGTTTCGACCAGCAGTACTTGGCCAGTACAGGGGATATCGGGCTAATCACCCTTTGTGTTTGTAAGTAATGACGGTTTGCGGATGAATTTCCATAAAACCTTCGCGAAAATGACAGACAAATAGTCTATACGACTCCTCAACACAATTTGAAAATTTTTACTCTTGTGAGTGGTGTATTGGGTAGTATGTGATAATGTGTGTGAATGGTGTAAGCAGTATGGTGTAAGGTGTAAGGTAAATTTCGGGGACGAAATTTTTAGAAGGAGGGGTGAATGTGACAACTCGAGAATTTTGAATATTTTTATTAATTTAGTTAAGGTTCAAAATTAGAACCTAGACAGAAAATAAGTGTATGCGTTTGACATTTTTAAGAAATAATTTTGAGGATTTCAAAATTTTGTGAAGGATTTAGGTGAATTATTCAGGATTAAGGGAATAAGCGTATATGTTCTGTGTATATGTGTACAGTATGTGGTTACGTGTCAAGGGTTGACCAGATAAACGATATCTGCAACAAACCCTAAGTATATATTAAGAATGTCAACATTCGGTTAGAAAACCCTAGCGTTTAACAAGAAACCCTAAAACTGGTTCTGGAAACCCTAATTTATAATTAGGAAAAACCTAAGTGTTAATTTAATAATGGTAATGTTAATTAAGAAATATTAATCCTAATTTTCAAGTTAAGTAATTAGGAAACCCTAATCTAATTACGAAATTTAATTTCTAATTTAGGAAAATTCTTTTTCTATTAGAAACCCTAATTCGTGGGGTATAAACCCTAATGACCATTTTGACCCTAATTGCTTAATTAGCAATTTTAATTAGGATATATTAATCCTAATTAGCAATATTAAAATATTGATTAAGAAATTTTAATATAATTAGAAAATCCTAATTATAATTTAGAAATATTAATTTTCTATTTTGAAAACCTAATTTGGAAATTTTAGAAATTATTTTCAAAACCTAAGGGTTCAAACCCTAAACCCTAAGGGTTCTGAACCCTAAACCCTAAATGTTTCAAACCCTAAACCCTAAGGGTTTCATCAAATGACAATTCTAGAATAAAAATTTCATGGAAATGACTTTTGTGCCATTTTTGTATTCTTTAATAGTTGGAGTATAGATCTAGACCTAAGGTGAGTTGGTGAACCAACCCTAGGCCTAGCATGTGATGCAAATCTCAGCAATCAGCCCTTATAACATCCTTATACATTGCATCAAGTCATTTTTAGCAATTAAAGAGAGAGAAAATGCAACTTTCATTTTCATTTTCTACCAAGACCTTCTCTCTCTAGAAATTCGAGAGTTAGAGTGAGAAAGTGTGAGAAACCAAACCATGATCAAGTATTAGCAAGCCAAGAACAAGATCAAAGATCAGAAATCAAAAATCAAGTTAGAAAGAGGTATGAACCCTAAATTTCGAAAATCAGTGATCTTATGTTAAAAGTTGTAATTTGTTGCCTAGATATATATTATAAGGTGTCAATTAGAGATCTGGGTTGTTGGATCATGGATCCATAACATCTAGATGCTCGAATTTAGCATTTTTGAAAATCTAGAAATGATGAAAAAAGTGGCCTGACAGTCGAATGTCAGGCCTTCTCAATCTGTGTGTGCTATCTGTTTAGTGTGTTTTTTGTCTTACATCTGTCCTATGTCATGTGTTCTTTAGTCTGGATCTTGAATCATGTTCAGATCAGGTATATATTTTAAGTTATGAGTGGTCAAAGTGAGTTGACCGAGCACAAAACTTAGAATCTGGGCAACCAAGAATTTTTCCAATGTTCTGACAAGCTTTTCTAAGCTCTAGATCTTGTTGTGTGTTACTCGTTTGGTCATGATGTTGGTTGGATGTTGTAGCCTGGTATATTACCTACAAATCCTTGTTATTAGATCACCTATATTAACAACAGGATCAATTTTAGCAATGGTCAAAAAAGCGTTGACCAACCGAGCCGGCTGAATTTCTGGAAAACCCAGATTCGTGAAGAACATGACTTCTGTCAGAACTTTGAGCGTGCTTAAACTCTTAGTATTATGTTATTAGACTGATTTGGTGTGTGATACGTGTACCTTGACATGTGTAATACATGATTGAACTTTTATATCGTACAAAGAAAGCCTAGATTGAACGTTATAAGGATTGGAAAGTGGTGACCTCGACTATTCTTCAATTCTGAAAAACCCAGAAATTGAAGAACATGTCTGACAGTGGATTGGGAGGCTTAGATCTCTCTGTGATTATATGTTTTGGTCATGATCTTTGCTTAGCTTTGTAGTATTACATTCAATTTACAATATCAAAGTAATTAACAGCCTAGAAACAACAAGATCACGATGATAGATCCGGTCAAAGTAAGGCACCCTGGCCACTGGCACGAATTTTTGGAAATGCTCAAGAACAAGTGAAGAACACCAACAGCGACGGATTTGTCGCCTAAGACCCCTTTAACGACATTTAATTACTGAAAATTATTTATTTAATTAATAAATCAAATTAAATGATTTTTAATTACTAAAAATACTTAATAAATTCTGAAAATTTATTTTAAAGTCTGAAAAATAGTTTTTAATTATTTAGAGTATATTTCATAAATATTTAATATTTTTGGAATATAAATGGAATTTTATTTATTTAATTATAATATTAAATAAATTATTTAAAAATGTTTTTAATGCATGAAAAAACATGAAAAATAATATTATGGTAAAAGAAAATATTTTAAATTATTTTAAGTGACTTTTAATATTTTGTGATGATTTTCATTAATTAATCAATATTAATGACAATTAGTTTATTTAATAAATATATTAAATAAATTATGGAAAAATAGAATTAATGCTTTATAAATCATATAAAAATGATTTAAGTGTTATAAAAATATTTTAAGTTATAAAATATAACTTTTGATATTTTGTCATGAAAATATTAATATTTTAATATTAAAAGTAATTATAGGATAATGAATTTAAATGTTTAAAAATTATATAAATATGATTTTAAGGTATTAAAAAAATACTTTGATATATTATAAATATATTATAATATTAAGTGATGATTTTCATTAATATTTAATAATAAATAAATATTAATGATAAAAGAATTATGTGGTATTTAATTTATTTAAATACGTTTAAAATGATTGAAAATTCACGATAAATGGTAATAATTACTTAAAAAATTATTCCGAGTTTAAGAAAATTATTTTGACTAATATTAAAATTATCTGAGATAATTGTTAAGTGTTACGCAGAGTTTAATTGAACTTAAACTCGAAGTATTGTCCGACTAGACCGTCGGGACGTTAGAACATTGTCGAACTCAAGTCAGACTGAAATAGTTTGACTTGATACTGAGTCTTATGTGTGTTATAGACTGATAGGGTTATGTGTTATGTGAAATGTGTTTAGGTTATTATATAAATTGTGATGATATTATTCTAATATTGGAGATCTATATTACTAATATTAGGTCTTCGGATAAAGCATTATAAATTGCGTTGCGATAATCAACGGTTCAGGCAAGTTTTTTTTTACTTAACTCTACTAAGAGTTGTTTTATTCGGATAAGCTTATGGTTAATCATTGCCGGTTGCCATGAATTGTACTCTGTACATATTGCATGTATAAGTCAGGTATGAAAGGCTGATCACCTTCATTACCAGTTGGTTCAAATATATTTGTTCATGTAT
Source organism: Panax notoginseng (assembly GCA_016801055.1). Classification (NCBI taxonomy): domain Eukaryota; kingdom Viridiplantae; phylum Streptophyta; class Magnoliopsida; order Apiales; family Araliaceae; genus Panax; species Panax notoginseng. The sequence goes on along the minus strand of CM029019.1, from coordinate 157,274,517 downwards.
AATACTTGTTCAGTCATAAATTTGTTCCTGCTAGTTCACAATTATATTGTTGAATTATAGTCAGCTTATTATTCAAACTCTTTCAGTCATCATATATCGTTATATTATTGAATTTAAACTTGATGGGCAATCCTTATGCTCACCCTTGCTATATCATGATAAAACATTGCAGATAAGGCGAATGCTTTCGGATACAGGAAAAGAATAATGTCAAGTTCCAGCTTAAAGTTAATGTACATGATTAGTTTTGTAATAGTATAGTTTAATAATGAAGTTATGTGTTAAATAAGTTATGAATGTGATTAAGTTAAGGTTACTCGACCTTGGAGAATAGTGTGTAAAGTTATTGTATAAATAATTTATGTTTATATCTTCCGCAAATAGTAATAGTTGTATAGAATGATCGAACCGGATCCGAGGTGATTTGGGACCTGGATTTGGGACCCTCACAGTTGGTATCAAAGCTGTAGGTTATGAACCTTAGGTAGGAATACCTGAGACTAATAACCGCAGTGATTAGGATAAGTACTAACTCAAATAGAGTTAGTTGGTCGGTATGATTCAAAGACGAATCTCGGCGGGTTATAAAAGATATAGAGTTCCCTAACTCTAATAGTAAAGTTGAACAATAGTGGCGAATAGATATAGTCTAAAAGACTAAAAGCAGTGATAGAAAATCGTAAAACAAAACGATCTAGACATAGAAATGAATCGTAATATATACGATGAGATCACCCCGTGATCTGATAAGGTTATAGTATGGGAGAAGAATCAATCTAATGGTTGAACAGTTGACAGCAAGATTACTGAGTGTCAGTTGTACTATGAATTGGTACAGATTCAGGAAAGGATTATGAATACGAGTTAAATGAAATTCGTATTGAAAAGGGGGTTAGTGTTAGGTTGGGATTCAATTGAGGACTCGTGTCGACAGCTGAGTTGTATGATTCCTTGTACGGGCAGGGAATTATACTTGGTGTAAAAGCTACTTAGTTCTGGCAATGATAATAATTGAAATGTTTGTGTCACGCTATTTGCTACATGCATGTTAAGAGGGTGATTCCTTTCTCATGTGTATAACAGATAGATAGGTCATAGGTAGAGGATATAATGTTAAGTACGAGTTCTTAAAACTCATACTTATGTGATATTCTTGAATCATAGTTATATGAAATGTTTATGAACCCCTCAGCGAATGGATGCCAAAGGTCTGACTAGGGCAAGTTCTTAAACTCATATGATTGTGGGAAGTAAATGGACTCATAAGTGTGGTTTGACGAACTGGGTATAGTTGTGTGTAAATGGAATATTGAAGAATATAGGAACAGATAGATTGATTAAGCAAATGATTATTAGTGAAGATATAAGTTTTCTAAAAATCCTAGCTATGCTAGATTTTGACATGATTGACATCAAGCTAAATACGCACTATGTCCCTTTAAAAAAATATGTAGACTTGTAATCATTTTTGAAACGGTTTAAAGTATAGTCTATGCTACTTATTTCAGCTAGACAAAAATGATTTGAAATATCAAAACTTATTTTATTTATCACTTATGTACCATGCAACCTGGTGCAAAAATGATAAAAAGTGATGGAGTTGTAAATACAGGAATACTTAGTGTGAATTCGATCTGAAAATCATTGTTCCACTATTATATGATGTGTTATGACAAAGCCATATAATGACGGCATCCTCAAACGGACTGTTAATACAGTACGGCATCATGGCGTCATTCTAAAAATATATATATATATTTTTTCAAAAATTTTAATTTGCCAACGGGGTTTGGCTACACTTAAATAATTCGATTGAATTGAATTATTGATATGAGTCTATGCTATTTGATTCAGCTAGATAAACATTTATGAAAACTCTAAGTGTTCATTGAAAGAAATTTCCCGAACAAAATTGTTTTGGTGCGGAATCCAATAAGACTGAGGTAAAAGTTTATGCGCCCAAGGCGGATAAGAGGAACAAATTGTTTCGACCAGCAGTACTTGGCCAGTACAGGGGATATCGGGCTAATCACCCTTTGTGTTTGTAAGTAATGACGGTTTGCGGATGAATTTCCATAAAACCTTCGCGAAAATGACAGACAAATAGTCTATACGACTACTCAACACAATTTGAAAATTTTTACTCTTGTGAGTGGTGTATTGGGTAGTATGTGATAATGTGTGTGAATGGTGTAAGCAGTATGGTGTAAGGTGTAAGGTAAATTTCGGGGACGAAATTTTTAGAAGGAGGGGTGAATGTGACAACTCGAGAATTTTGAATATTTTTATTAATTTAGTTAAGGTTCAAAATTAGAACCTAGACAGAAAATAAGTGTATGCGTTTGACATTTTTAAGAAATAATTTTGAGGATTTCAAAATTCTGTGAAGGATTTAGGTGAATTATTCAGGATTAAGGGAATAAGCGTATATGTTCTGTGTATATGTGTACAGTATGTGGTTACGTGTCAAGGGTTGACCAGATAAACGATATCTGTAACAAACCCTAAGTATATATTAAGAATGTCAACATTCGGTTAGAAAACCCTAGCGTTTAACAAGAAACCCTAAAACTGGTTCTGGAAACCCTAATTTATAATTAGGAAAAACCTAAGTGTTAATTTAATAATGGTAATGTTAATTAGGAAATATTAATCCTAATTTTCAAGTTAAGTAACTAGGAAACCCTAATCTAATTACGAAATTTAATTTCTAATTTAGGAAAATTCTTTTTCTATTAGAAACCCTAATTCGTGGGGTATAAACCCTAATGACCATTTTGACCCTAATTCCTTAATTAGCAATTTTAATTAGGATATATTAATCCTAATTAGCAATATTAAAATATTGATTAAGAAATTTTAATATAATTAGAAAATCCTAATTATAATTTAGAAATATTAATTTTCTATTTTGAAAACCTAATTTGGAAATTTTAGAAATTATTTTCAAAACCTAAGGGTTCAAACCCTAAACCCTAAGGGTTCTGAACCCTAAACCCTAAATGTTTCAAACCCTAAACCCTAAGGGTTTCATCAAATGACAATTCTAGAATAAAAATTTCATGGAAATGACTTTTGTGCCATTTTTGTATTCTTTAATAGTTGGAGTATAGATCTAGACCTAAGGTGAGTTGGTGAACCAACCCTAGGCCTAGCATGTGATGCAAATCTCAGCAATCAGCCCTTATAACATCCTTATACATTGCATCAAGTCATTTTTAGCGATTAAAGAGAGAGAAAATGCAACTTTCATTTTCATTTTCTACCAAGACCTTCTCTCTCTAGAAATTCGAGAGTTAGAGTGAGAAAGTGTGAGAAACCAAACCATGATCAAGTATTAGTAAGCCAAGAACAAGATCAAAGATCAGAAATCAAAAATCAAGTTAGAAAGAGGTATGAACCCTAAATTTCGAAAATCAGTGATCCTATGTTAAAAGTTGTAATTTGTTGCCTAGATATATATTATAAGGTGTCAATTAGAGATCTGGGTTGTTGGATCATGGATCCATAACATCTAGATGCTCGAATTTAGCATTTTTGAAAATCTAGAAATGATGAAAAAAGTGGCCTGACAGTCGAATGTCAGGCCTTCTCAATCTGTGTGTGTTATCTGTTTAGTGTGTTTTTTGTCTTACATCTGTCCTATGTCATGTGTTCTTTAGTCTGGATCTTGAATCATGTTCAGATCAGGTATATATTTTAAGTTATGAGTGGTCAAAGTGAGTTGACCGAGCACAAAACTTAGAATCTGGGCAACCAAGAATTTTTCCAATGTTCTGACAAGCTTTTCTAAGCTCTAGATCTTGTTGTGTGTTACTCGTTTGGTCATGATGTTGGTTGGATGTTGTAGCCTGGTATATTACCTACAAATCCTTGTTATTAGATCACCTATATTAACAACAGGATCAATTTTAGCAATGGTCAAAAAAGCGTTGACCAACCGAGCCGGCTGAATTTCTGGAAAACCCAGATTCGTGAAGAACATGACTTCTGTCAGAACTTTGAGCGTGCTTAAACTCTTAGTATTATGTTATTAGACTGATTTGGTGTGTGATACGTGTACCTTGACATGTGTAATACATGATTGAACTTTTATATCGTACAAAGAAAGCCTAGATTGAACGTTATAAGGATTGGAAAGTGGTCACCTCGACTATTCTTCAATTCTGAAAAACCCAGAAATTGAAGAACATGTCTGACAGTGGATTGGGAGGCTTAGATCTCTCTGTGATTATATGTTTTGGTCATGATCTTTGCTTAGCTTTGTAGTATTACATTCAATTTACAATATCAAAGTAATTAACAGCCTAGAAACAACAAGATCACGATGATAGATCCGGTCAAAGTAAGGCACCCTGGCCACTGGCACGAATTTTTGGAAATGCTCAAGAACAAGTGAAGAACACCAACAGCGACGGATTTGTCGCCTAAGACCCCTTTAACGACATTTAATTACTGAAAATTATTTATTTAATTAATAAATCAAATTAAATGATTTTTAATTACTAAAAATACTTAATAAATTCTGAAAATTTATTTTAAAGTCTGAAAAATAGTTTTTAATTATTTAGAGTATATTTCATAAATATTTAATATTTTTGGAATATAAATAGAATTTTATTTATTTAATTATAATATTAAATAAATTATTTAAAAATGTTTTTAATGCATGAAAAAACATGAAAAATAATATTATGGTAAAAGAAAATATTTTAAATTATTTTAAGTGACTTTTAATATTTTGTGATGATTTCATTAATTAATCAATATTAATGACAATTAGTTTATTTAATAAATATATTAAATAAATTATGGAAAAATAGAATTAATGCTTTATAAATCATATAAAAATGATTTAAGTGTTATAAAAATATTTTAAGTTATAAAATATAACTTTTGATATTTTGTCATGAAAATATTAATATTTTAATATTAAAAGTAATTATAGGATAATGAATTTAAATGTTTAAAAATTATATAAATATGATTTTAAGGTATTAAAAAAATACTTTGATATATTATAAATATATTATAATATTAAGTGATGATTTTCATTAATATTTAATAATAAATAAATATTACTGATAAAAGAATTATGTGGTATTTAATTTATTTAAATACGTTTAAAATGATTGAAAATTCACGATAAATGGTAATAATTACTTAAAAAATTATTCCGAGTTTAAGAAAATTATTTTGACTAATATTAAAATTATCTGAGATAATTGTTAAGTGTTACGCAGAGTTTAATTGAACTTAAACTCGAAGTATTGTCCGACTAGACCGTCGGGACGTTAGAACATTGTCGAACTCAAGTCAGACTGAAATAGTTTGACTTGATACTGAGTCTTATGTGTGTTATAGACTGATAGGGTTATGTGTTATGTGAAATGTGTTTAGGTTATTATATAAATTGTGATGATATTATTCTAATATTGGAGATCTATATTACTAATATTAGGTCTTCGGATAAAGCATTATAAATTGCGTTGCGATAATCAACGGTTCAGGCAAGTTTTTTTTACTTAACTCTACTAAGAGTTGTTTTATTCGGATAAGCTTATGGTTAATCATTGCCGGTTGCCATGAATTGTACTCTGTACATATTGCATGTATAAGTCAGGTATGAAAGGCTGATCACCTTCATTACCAGTTGGTTCAAATATATTTGTTCATGTATAATACTTGTTCAGTCATAAATTTGTTCCTGCTAGTTCACAATTATATTGTTGAATTATAGTCAGCTTATTATTCAAACTCTTTCAGTCATCATATATCGTTATATTATTGAATTTAAACTTGATGGGCAATCCTTATGCTCACCCTTGCTATATCATGATAAAACATTGCAGATAAGGCGAATGCTTTCGGATACAGGAAAAGAATAATGTCAAGTTCCAGCTTAAAGTTAATGTACATGATTAGTTTTGTAATAGTATAGTTTAATAATGAAGTTATGTGTTAAATAAGTTATGAATGTGATTAAGTTAAGGTTACTCGACCTTGGAGAATAGTGTGTAAAGTTATTGTATAAATAATTTATGTTTATATCTTCCGCAAATAGTAATAGTTGTATAGAATGATCGAACCGGATCCGAGGTGATTTGGGACCTGGATTTGGGACCCTCACAGTTGGTATCAAAGCTGTAGGTTATGAACCTTAGGTAGGAATACCTGAGACTAATAACCGCAGTGATTAGGATAAGTACTAACTCAAATAGAGTTAGTTGGTCGGTATGATTCAAAGACGAATCTCGGCGGGTTATAAAAGATATAGAGTTCCCTAACTCTAATAGTAAAGTTGAACAATAGTGGCGAATAGATATAGTCTAAAAGACTAAAAGCAGTGATAGAAAATCGTAAAACAAAACGATCTAGACATAGAAATGAATCGTAATATATACGATGAGATCACCCCGTGATCTGATAAGGTTATAGTATGGGAGAAGAATCAATCTAATGGTTGAACAGTTGACAGCAAGATTACTGTGTGTCAGTTGTACTATGAATTGGTACAGATTCAGGAAAGGATTATGAATACGAGTTAAATGAAATTCGTATTGAAAAGGGGGTTAGTGTTAGGTTGGGATTCAATTGAGGACTCGTGTCGACAGCTGAGTTGTATGATTCCTTGTACGGGCAGGGAATTATACTTGGTGTAAAAGCTACTTAGTTCTGGCAATGATAATAATTGAAATGTTTGTGTCACGCTATTTGCTACATGCATGTTAAGAGGGTGATTCCTTTCTCATGTGTATAACAGATAGATAGGTCATAGGTAGAGGATATAATGTTAAGTACGAGTTCTTAAAACTCATACTTATGTGATATTCTTGAATCATAGTTATATGAAATGTTTATGAACCCCTCAGCGAATGGATGCCAAAGGTCTGACTAGGGCAAGTTCTTAAACTCATATGATTGTGGGAAGTAAATGGACTCATAAGTGTGGTTTGACGAACTGGGTATAGTTGTGTGTAAATGGAATATTGAAGAATATAGGAACAGATAGATTGATTAAGCAAATGATTATTAGTGAAGATATAAGTTTTCTAAAAATCCTAGCTATGCTAGATTTTGACATGATTGACATCAAGCTAAATACGCACTATGTCCCTTTAAAAAAAATATGTAGACTTGTAATCATTTTTGAAACGGTTTAAAGTATAGTCTATGCTACTTATTTCAGCTAGACAAAAATGATTTGAAATATCAAAACTTATTTTATTTATCACTTATGTACCATGCAACCTGGTGCAAAAATGATAAAAAGTGATGGAGTTGTAAATACAGGAATACTTAGTGTGAATTCGATCTGAAAATCATTGTTCCACTATTATATGATGTGTTATGACAAAGCCATATAATGACGGCATCCTCAAACGGACTGTTAATACAGTACGGCATCATGGCGTCATTCTAAAAATATATATATATATATTTTCAAAAATTTTAATTTGCCAACGGGGTTTGGCTACACTTAAATAATTCGATTGAATTGAATTATTGATATGAGTCTATGCTATTTGATTCAGCTAGATAAACATTTATGAAAACTCTAAGTGTTCATTGAAAGAAATTTCCCGAACAAAATTGTTTTGGTGCGGAATCCAATAAGACTGAGGTAAAAGTTTATGCGCCCAAGGCGGATAAGAGGAACAAATTGTTTCGACCAGCAGTACTTGGCCAGTACAGGGGATATCGGGCTAATCACCCTTTGTGTTTGTAAGTAATGACGGTTTGCGGATGAATTTCCATAAAACCTTCACGAAAATGACAGACAAATAGTTTATACGACTCCTCAACTCAATTTGAAAATTTTTACTCTTGTGAGTGGTGTATTGGGTAGTATGTGATAATGTGTGTGAATGGTGTAAGCAGTATGGTGTAAGGTGTAAGGTAAATTTCGGGGACGAAATTTTTAGAAGGAGGGGTGAATGTGACAACTCGAGAATTTTGAATATTTTTATTAATTTAGTTAAGGTTCAAAATTAGAACCTAGACAGAAAATAAGTGTATGCGTTTGACATTTTTAAGAAATAATTTTGAGGATTTCAAAATTCTGTGAAGGATTTAGGTGAATTATTCAGGATTAAGGGAATAAGCGTATATGTTCTGTGTATATGTGTACAGTATGTGGTTACGTGTCAAGGGTTGACCAGATAAACGATATCTGTAACAAACCCTAAGTATATATTAAGAATGTCAACATTCGGTTAGAAAACCCTAGCGTTTAACAAGAAACCCTAAAACTGGTTCTGAAAACCCTAATTTATAATTAGGAAAAACCTAAGTGTTAATTTAATAATGGTAATGTTAATTAGGAAATATTAATCCTAATTTTCAAGTTAAGTAATTAGGAAACCCTAATCTAATTACGAAATTTAATTTCTAATTTAGGAAAATTCTTTTTCTATTAGAAACCCTAATTCGTGGGGTATAAACCCTAATGACCATTTTGACCCTAATTCCTTAATTAGCAATTTTAATTAGGATATATTAATCCTAATTAGCAATATTAAAATATTGATTAAGAAATTTTAATATAATTAGAAAATCCTAATTATAATTTAGAAATATTAATTTTCTATTTTGAAAACCTAATTTGGATTTTTAGAAATTATTTTCAAAACCTAAGGGTTCAAACCCTAAACCCTAAGGGTTCTGAACCCTAAACCCTAAATGTTTCAAACCCTAAACCCTAAGGGTTTCATCAAATGACAATTCTAGAATAAAAATTTCATGGAAATGACTTTTGTGCCATTTTTGTATTCTTTAATAGTTGGAGTATAGATCTAGACCTAAGGTGAGTTGGTGAACCAACCCTAGGCCTAGCATGTGATGCAAATCTCAGCAATCAGCCCTTATAACATCCTTATACATTGCATCAAGTCATTTTTAGCGATTAAAGAGAGAGAAAATGCAACTTTCATTTTCATTTTCTACCAAGACCTTCTCTCTCTAGAAATTCGAGAGTTAGAGTGAGAAAGTGTGAGAAACCAAACCATGATCAAGTATTAGTAAGCCAAGAACAAGATCAAAGATCAGAAATCAAAAATCAAGTTAGAAAGAGGTATGAACCCTAAATTTCGAAAATCAGTGATCTTATGTTAAAAGTTGTAATTTGTTGCCTAGATATATATTATAAGGTGTCAATTAGAGATCTGGGTTGTTGGATCATGGATCCATAACATCTAGATGCTCGAATTTAGCATTTTTGAAAATCTAGAAATGATGAAAAAAGTGGCCTGACAGTCGAATGTCTGGCCTTCTCAATCTGTGTGTGTTATCTGTTTAGTGTGTTTTTTGTCTTACATCTGTCCTATGTCATGTGTTCTTTAGTCTGGATCTTGAATCATGTTCAGATCAGGTATATATTTTAAGTTATGAGTGGTCAAAGTGAGTTGACCGAGCACAAAACTTAGAATCTGGGCAACCAAGAATTTTTCCAATGTTCTGACAAGCTTTTCTAAGCTCTAGATCTTGTTGTGTGTTACTCGTTTGGTCATGATGTTGGTTGGATGTTGTAGCCTGGTATATTACCTACAAATCCTTGTTATTAGATCACCTATATTAACAACAGGATCAATTTTAGCAATGGTCAAAAAAGCGTTGACCAACCGAGCCGGCTGAATTTCTGGAAAACCCAGATTCGTGAAGAACATGACTTCTGTCAGAACTTTGAGCGTGCTTAAACTCTTAGTATTATGTTATTAGACTGATTTGGTGTGTGATACGTGTACCTTGACATGTGTAATACATGATTGAACTTTTATATCGTACAAAGAAAGCCTAGATTGAACGTTATAAGGATTGGAAAGTGGTGACCTCGACTATTCTTCAATTCTGAAAAACCCAGAAATTGAAGAACATGTCTGACAGTGGATTGGGAGGCTTAGATCTCTCTGTGATTATATGTTTTGGTCATGATCTTTGCTTAGCTTTGTAGTATTACATTCAATTTACAATATCAAAGTAATTAACAGCCTAGAAACAACAAGATCACGATGGTAGATCCGGTCAAAGTAAGGCACCCTGGCCACTGGCACGAATTTTTGGAAATGCTCAAGAACAAGTGAAGAACACCAACAGCGACGGATTTGTCGCCTAAGACCCCTTTAACGACATTTAATTACTGAAAATTATTTATTTAATTAATAAATCAAATTAAATGATTTTTAATTACTAAAAATACTTAATAAATTCTGAAAATTTATTTTAAAGTCTGAAAAATAGTTTTTAATTATTTAGAGTATATTTCATAAATATTTAATATTTTTGGAATATAAATGGAATTTTATTTATTTAATTATAATATTAAATAAATTATTTAAAAATGTTTTTAATGCATGAAAAACATGAAAAATAATATTATGGTAAAAGAAAATATTTTAAATTATTTTAAGTGACTTTTAATATTTTGTGATGATTTCATTAATTAATCAATATTAATGACAATTAGTTTATTTAATAAATATATTAAATAAATTATGGAAAAATAGAATTAATGCTTTATAAATCATATAAAAATGATTTAAGTGTTATAAAAATATTTTAAGTTATAAAATATAACTTTTGATATTTTGTCATGAAAATATTAATATTTTAATATTAAAAGTAATTATAGGATAATGAATTTAAATGTTTAAAAATTATATAAATATGATTTTAAGGTATTAAAAAAATACTTTGATATATTATAAATATATTATAATATTAAGTGATGATTTTCATTAATATTTAATAATAAATAAATATTAATGATAAAAGAATTATGTGGTATTTAATTTATTTAAATACGTTTAAAATGATTGAAAATTCACGATAAATGGTAATAATTACTTAAAAAATTATTCCGAGTTTAAGAAAATTATTTTGACTAATATTAAAATTATCTGAGATAATTGTTAAGTGTTACGCAGAGTTTAATTGAACTTAAACTCGAAGTATTGTCCGACTAGACCGTCGGGACGTTAGAACATTGTCGAACTCAAGTCAGACTGAAATAGTTTGACTTGATACTGAGTCTTATGTGTGTTATAGACTGATAGGGTTATGTGTTATGTGAAATGTGTTTAGGTTATTATATAAATTGTGATGATATTATTCTAATATTGGAGATCTATATTACTAATATTAGGTCTTCGGATAAAGCATTATAAATTGCGTTGCGATAATCAACGGTTCAGGCAAGTTTTTTTTTACTTAACTCTACTAAGAGTTGTTTTATTCGGATAAGCTTATGGTTAATCATTGCCGGTTGCCATGAATTGTACTCTGTACATATTGCATGTATAAGTCAGGTATGAAAGGCTGATCACCTTCATTACCAGTTGGTTCAAATATATTTGTTCATGTATAATACTTGTTCAGTCATAAATTTGTTCCTGCTAGTTCACAATTATATTGTTGAATTATAGCCAGCTTATTATTCAAACTCTTTCAGTCATCATATATCGTTATATTATTGAATTTAAACTTGCTGGGCAATCCTTATGCTCACCCTTGCTATATCATGATAAAACATTGCAGATAAGGCGAATGCTTTCGGATACAGGAAAAGAATAATGTCAAGTTCCAGCTTAAAGTTAATGTACATGATTAGTTTTGTAATAGTATAGTTTAATAATGAAGTTATGTGTTAAATAAGTTATGAATGTGATTAAGTTAAGGTTACTCGACCTTGGAGAATAGTGTGTAAAGTTATTGTATAAATAATTTATGTTTATATCTTCCGCAAATAGTAATAGTTGTATAGAATGATCGAACCGGATCCGAGGTGATTTGGGACCTGGATTTGGGACCCTCACAGTTGGTATCAAAGCTGTAGGTTATGAACCTTAGGTAGGAATACCTGAGACTAATAACCGCAGTGATTAGGATAAGTACTAACTCAAATAGAGTTAGTTGGTCGGTATGATTCAAAGACGAATCTCGGCGGGTTATAAAAGATATAGAGTTCCCTAACTCTAATAGTAAAGTTGAACAATAGTGGCGAATAGATATAGTCTAAAAGACTAAAAGCAGTGATAGAAAATCGTAAAACAAAACGATCTAGACATAGAAATGAATCGTAATATATACGATGAGATCACCCCGTGATCTGATAAGGTTATAGTATGGGAGAAGAATCAATCTAATGGTTGAACAGTTGACAGCAAGATTACTGAGTGTCAGTTGTACTATGAATTGGTACAGATTCAGGAAAGGATTATGAATACGAGTTAAATGAAATTCGTATTGAAAAGGGGGTTAGTGTTAGGTTGGGATTCAATTGAGGACTCGTGTCGACAGCTGAGTTGTATGATTCCTTGTACGGGCAGGGAATTATACTTGGTGTAAAAGCTACTTAGTTCTGGCAATGATAATAATTGAAATGTTTGTGTCACGCTATTTGCTACATGCATGTTAAGAGGGTGATTCCTTTCTCATGTGTATAACAGATAGATAGGTCATAGGTAGAGGATATAATGTTAAGTACGAGTTCTTAAAACTCATACTTATGTGATATTCTTGAATCATAGTTATATGAAATGTTTATGAACCCCTCAGCGAATGGATGCCAAAGGTCTGACTAGGGCAAGTTCTTAAACTCATATGATTGTGGGAAGTAAATGGACTCATAAGTGTGGTTTGACGAACTGGGTATAGTTGTGTGTAAATGGAATATTGAAGAATATAGGAACAGATAGATTGATTAAGCAAATGATTATTAGTGAAGATATAAGTTTTCTAAAAATCCTAGCTATGCTAGATTTTGACATGATTGACATCAAGCTAAATACGCACTATGTCCCTTTAAAAAAAATATGTAGACTTGTAATCATTTTTGAAACGGTTTAAAGTATAGTCTATGCTACTTATTTCAGCTAGACAAAAATGATTTGAAATATCAAAACTTATTTTATTTATCACTTATGTACCATGCAACCTGGTGCAAAAATGATAAAAAGTGATGGAGTTGTAAATACAGGAATACTTAGTGTGAATTCGATCTGAAAATCATTGTTCCACTATTATATGATGTGTTATGACAAAGCCATATAATGACGGCATCCTCAAACGGACTGTTAATACAGTACGGCATCATGGCGTCATTCTAAAAATATATATATATATTTTTTCAAAAATTTTAATTTGCCAACGGGGTTTGGCTACACTTAAATAATTCGATTGAATTGAATTATTGATATGAGTCTATGCTATTTGATTCAGCTAGATAAACATTTATGAAAACTCTAAGTGTTCATTGAAAGAAATTTCCCGAACAAAATTGTTTTGGTGCGGAATCCAATAAGACTGAGGTAAAAGTTTATGCGCCCAAGGCGGATAAGAGGAACAAATTGTTTCGACCAGCAGTACTTGGCCAGTACAGGGGATATCGGGCTAATCACCCTTTGTGTTTGTAAGTAATGACGGTTTGCGGATGAATTTCCATAAAACCTTCGCGAAAATGACAGACAAATAGTCTATACGACTACTCAACACAATTTGAAAATTTTTACTCTTGTGAGTGGTGTATTGGGTAGTATGTGATAATGTGTGTGAATGGTGTAAGCAGTATGGTGTAAGGTGTAAGGTAAATTTCGGGGACGAAATTTTTAGAAGGAGGGGTGAATGTGACAACTCGAGAATTTTGAATATTTTTATTAATTTAGTTAAGGTTCAAAATTAGAACCTAGACAGAAAATAAGTGTATGCGTTTGACATTTTTAAGAAATAATTTTGAGGATTTCAAAATTCTGTGAAGGATTTAGGTGAATTATTCAGGATTAAGGGAATAAGCGTATATGTTCTGTGTATATGTGTACAGTATGTGGTTACGTGTCAAGGGTTGACCAGATAAACGATATCTGTAACAAACCCTAAGTATATATTAAGAATGTCAACATTCGGTTAGAAAACCCTAGCGTTTAACAAGAAACCCTAAAACTGGTTCTGAAAACCCTAATTTATAATTAGGAAAAACCTAAGTGTTAATTTAATAATGGTAATGTTAATTAGGAAATATTAATCCTAATTTTCAAGTTAAGTAATTAGGAAACCCTAATCTAATTACGAAATTTAATTTCTAATTTAGGAAAATTCTTTTTCTATTAGAAACCCTAATTCGTGGGGTATAAACCCTAATGACCATTTTGACCCTAATTCCTTAATTAGCAATTTTAATTAGGATATATTAATCCTAATTAGCAATATTAAAATATTGATTAAGAAATTTTAATATAATTAGAAAATCCTAATTATAATTTAGAAATATTAATTTTCTATTTTGAAAACCTAATTTGGATTTTTAGAAATTATTTTCAAAACCTAAGGGTTCAAACCCTAAACCCTAAGGGTTCTGAACCCTAAACCCTAAATGTTTCAAACCCTAAACCCTAAGGGTTTCATCAAATGACAATTCTAGAATAAAAATTTCATGGAAATGACTTTTGTGCCATTTTTGTATTCTTTAATAGTTGGAGTATAGATCTAGACCTAAGGTGAGTTGGTGAACCAACCCTAGGCCTAGCATGTGATGCAAATCTCAGCAATCAGCCCTTATAACATCCTTATACATTGCATCAAGTCATTTTTAGCGATTAAAGAGAGAGAAAATGCAACTTTCATTTTCATTTTCTACCAAGACCTTCTCTCTCTAGAAATTCGAGAGTTAGAGTGAGAAAGTGTGAGAAACCAAACCATGATCAAGTATTAGTAAGCCAAGAACAAGATCAAAGATCAGAAATCAAAAATCAAGTTAGAAAGAGGTATGAACCCTAAATTTCGAAAATCAGTGATCTTATGTTAAAAGTTGTAATTTGTTGCCTAGATATATATTATAAGGTGTCAATTAGAGATCTGGGTTGTTGGATCATGGATCCATAACATCTAGATGCTCGAATTTAGCATTTTTGAAAATCTAGAAATGATGAAAAAAGTGGCCTGACAGTCGAATGTCAGGCCTTCTCAATCTGTGTGTGTTATCTGTTTAGTGTGTTTTTTGTCTTACATCTGTCCTATGTCATGTGTTCTTTAGTCTGGATCTTGAATCATGTTCAGATCAGGTATATATTTTAAGTTATGAGTGGTCAAAGTTAGTTGACCGAGCACAAAACTTAGAATCTGGGCAACCAAGAATTTTTCCAATGTTCTGACAAGCTTTTCTAAGCTCTAGATCTTGTTGTGTGTTACTCGTTTGGTCATGATGTTGGTTGGATGTTGTAGCCTGGTATATTACCTACAAATCCTTGTTATTAGATCACCTATATTAACAACAGGATCAATTTTAGCAATGGTCAAAAAAGCGTTGACCAACCGAGCCGGCTGAATTTCTGGAAAACCCAGATTCGTGAAGAACATGACTTCTGTCAGAACTTTGAGCGTGCTTAAACTCTTAGTATTATGTTATTAGACTGATTTGGTGTGTGATACGTGTACCTTGACATGTGTAATACATGATTGAACTTTTATATCGTACAAAGAAAGCCTAGATTGAACGTTATAAGGATTGGAAAGTGGTGACCTCGACTATTCTTCAATTCTGAAAAACCCAGAAATTGAAGAACATGTCTGACAGTGGATTGGGAGGCTTAGATCTCTCTGTGATTATATGTTTTGGTCATGATCTTTGCTTAGCTTTGTAGTATTACATTCAATTTACAATATCAAAGTAATTAACAGCCTAGAAACAACAAGATCACGATGATAGATCCGGTCAAAGTAAGGCACCCTGGCCACTGGCACGAATTTTTGGAAATGCTCAAGAACAAGTGAAGAACACCAACAGCGACGGATTTGTCGCCTAAGACCCCTTTAACGACATTTAATTACTGAAAATTATTTATTTAATTAATAAATCAAATTAAATGATTTTTAATTACTAAAAATACTTAATAAATTCTGAAAATTTATTTTAAAGTCTGAAAAATAGTTTTTAATTATTTAGAGTATATTTCATAAATATTTAATATTTTTGGAATATAAATGGAATTTTATTTATTTAATTATAATATTAAATAAATTATTTAAAAATGTTTTTAATGCATGAAAAACATGAAAAATAATATTATGGTAAAAGAAAATATTTTAAATTATTTTAAGTGACTTTTAATATTTTGTGATGATTTCATTAATTAATCAATATTAATGACAATTAGTTTATTTAATAAATATATTAAATAAATTATGGAAAAATAGAATTAATGCTTTATAAATCATATAAAAATAATTTAAGTGTTATAAAAATATTTTAAGTTATAAAATATAAATTTTGATATTTTGTCATGAAAATATTAATATTTTAATATTAAAAGTAATTATAGGATAATGAATTTAAATGTTTAAAAATTATATAAATATGATTTTAAGGTATTAAAAAAATACTTTGATATATTATAAATATATTATAATATTAAGTGATGATTTTCATTAATATTTAATAATAAATAAATATTAATGATAGAAGAATTATGTGGTATTTAATTTATTTAAATACGTTTAAAATGATTGAAAATTCACGATAAATGGTAATAATTACTTAAAAAATTATTCCGAGTTTAAGAAAATTATTTTGACTAATATTAAAATTATCTGAGATAATTGTTAAATGTTACGCAGAGTTTAATTGAACTTAAACTCGAAGTATTGTCCGACTAGACCGTCGGGACGTTAGAACATTGTCGAACTCAAGTCAGACTGAAATAGTTTGACTTGATACTGAGTCTTATGTGTGTTATAGACTGATAGGGTTATGTGTTATGTGAAATGTGTTTAGGTTATTATATAAATTGTGATGATATTATTCTAATATTGGAGATCTATATTACTAATATTAGGTCTTCGGATAAAGCATTATAAATTGCGTTGCGATAATCAACGGTTCAGGCAAGTTTTTTTTTACTTAACTCTACTAAGAGTTGTTTTATTCGGATAAGCTTATGGTTAATCATTGCCGGTTGCCATGAATTGTACTCTGTACATATTGCATGTATAAGTCAGGTATGAAAGGCTGATCACCTTCATTACCAGTTGGTTCAAATATATTTGTTCATGTATAATACTTGTTCAGTCATAAATTTGTTCCTGCTAGTTCACAATTATATTGTTGAATTATAGCCAGCTTATTATTCAAACTCTTTCAGTCATCATATATCGTTATATTATTGAATTTAAACTTGCTGGGCAATCCTTATGCTCACCATTGCTATATCATGATAAAACATTGCAGATAAGGTGAATGCGTTCGGATATAGGAAAAGATTAATGCCAAGTTCCAGCTTAAAGTTAATGTGCACGATTAGTTTTGTAATAGTATAATTTGATAATGAAGTTATGTGTTAAATAAGTTATGAATGTGATTAAGTTAAGGTTACTCGACCTTGGAGAATAGTGTGTAAAGTTATTGTATAAATAATTTATGTTTATATTTTTTGCAAATAGTAATAGTTGTATAGAACGATCGAACCGGATCCGAGGTGATTTGGGACCTAGAATCGGGGCCCTCACAGCCGCTGCGGCGCAACCTCTTAAGTCATAACTAGTGCTGCGGCGCCAGTACTAAAACTCAAAAAAAAAATTTAAGTGTTGAACATTTTTGAGACACCTATTTTGAAATCTCTTAACTTCTTCGTTATAACTCAGAAAGAGGTCATTCCAAATCCATTTTCTCCCTTATCTTACTTACTTCAACTTCTGTCAGACAGAATTTCATTCAGAATCTGTTAACATGCCATTTGATTGGCTTAAATTTCATCATTGGTCCGTTTTACGTTGTTAACGTTCTTCGTTCGTTCGTCCGTAATTCAGTCATCTGAACACAGAATTCGTTCGTTCTAGAGTCTGCGACTCATGTTTTCTACATTTTCCTACATTCTTATGAAACCCTACTCATTCAGGTTCACTTATATACTTTCTACTTTTCACTCGGCTTTTATAAAATTTCGTCATAACTTTGTTATAGCTAAGTTCAATCCATTCTTCATTAACGTTTTTATCATTATTAACCAAGCAATAAGCAACTAACTTATACGCGATGGTTTTAAACTTGTCCATCAACAACAAGTTCTTCATGTTCTTCACGTGTTCTTCGCATTTTTCGTTCGTTCTTCATTTTTAATCGATACTTTGATTATGATTTCACTTTTTCATGGAATTTAATATTATAAAACATCAATCCTTACTTATTCCACTGAATCGTTAATATTATTCATTCAGATCGTTCAAATTCATCAAGCAAATCATAGTTCCTTTGAAAGCTTTTAAGAAATTTTTATAAACCAACTTCAAATTCTTATTTCTTCGTTCCCTCATGATTTCAACTATATACAAATCATTCTTAACATCTGTTACTTCTATTTTCATTAAGTTATGTATATTGACATAGAAAACTTAAAGAAAATTTAGATTAAACTAGGTTTTAGGATTACTGTAGCGCCCCAAAATCCGGGTATCTTCCAACCCGACAGATGGTGCAATACTGTATAACATTCATATATTTATTCAATTGAAAAGTCTCAAAGAACAAATATAACTTCTATATATATTAAAGTAATATTTACAATTCCCATGTTATATACCCATTACAAAGGTTCTTTGTCATAATATTAGTTACATTACAACAATAGACCTATACTATTACGAGACAGCTTAACAATCTGCCTTAGCTTTTCCTTTATCCCTTTTTGATCCTTCGGGACGTTCAGTCTTAGCTGCATTCATATGGTTCAAGCAAGAGTGAGCATGGCTAGCTCAGCAAGTATAACAATTCAATAACAATATGCTTGACACATACTAATCGTATATCTTCAATAACTGAACAATAGTTATGAAGTATTATTGATAATTCAAAATAGCACTTCATCTTTTCTTTCAAAAATATTTTACAATAACAACAATATTTAGTAAAACATCCACTCTAGTCAAAGACCTTGAGTATTCATTCTTTATTGAAAAAGGACAACCCGGAACGAATTCCGTAAGCCCGATATTACTTACGAGCACTTCTAGGTGATCAGCCTATTGTACTCTATGTTGATCAACACTACATCCATTAAACGTATGTACGTTTAATCATTTGGCAACCTCACGTGCCTGTCGTTTTACCGACAAAACATTTGTCTAACATTTCAGTCTTCTTTTGAAAACCTTATCAAGTAGTTGGCAAAAGACATCAACATTTGATAATACAAAAGTAGATTATCAAGTTTAGCCAAAAAGATTGGCTTCACCCTCAACATACCTCAATCCATGCGAAAGAATACATGAATCTTAAACTTGTTCAGATTGAACTGAAACAAGAGTTAGAATACTTGCCTTTAGCGTCTGCTACCGTATATTAACTTTATGTTAAGTCTTTCAAGTCCCTACAGTGCATGATCACATAATGCCTTACATTAGGTCACATATAATCAAGTATGTATACGACTATATCTTACTTTTCTTCTCAATCTAATTGTGTATGAAATTCAGTTACTCTTCTTTCCGGTTTATCATTATCATTGCGTTTACGTTTGACTAGGTTATATTAACCTTTACATTACATTCCTTAAGGTTTTAACAAAGTTTAACAATGTTACATTACCTTCCTTAAGTTATGTTTAATGTTAACTCAATTAACTTCTCTCCTTTGTACTTTAAATATTCATTGTTGTCTTTGTTCTGAGACTGGCGCTGCGGCACCATCTCTATGCCTTCCTATCGTGCCGGGGCGCTAGCCTTATGCTTGTCTGACCCGGACTTGGCGCTGCAGCGCGAGTCCCTGTACAAGGTGCCGCGCTGGGGAGCCACTCTCTAGGAGCTTATAACACTGTACCTGGCGCTGCGGCGCGGGTTAAATGCCTTGGGTTGGCGCCGCGGCGCCAAATCTGTGCACCAGATACCAAATTCAGTTTGTGAACTTTGTGAACTTCCCGGACGCATAACTTCTTCATTATAGCTCCGAATTGGCTTGTTCAAAAGCCTACGGTTCACAAATTTCATACTCTATATGATTATTCAAGAATTTTATCTATTTAAATTCATTTTCTCAAAATTCACCTATTGGTTCATTTTTAAAGAAACTGATAAACGTTCGTGAACGTTCAACGCTCGTTTCTTCGTTTTAAGTCGAAATCCGGTCATTTTTGAGTCCACAACTCTTAAATGCCAAATATGACTTAACTCCATTGTAAAATAATGATTCCGTGATCAAACACAAAATTTGACTTCCATTCCGAGAATATTACGAATTCGACGATTGTCGTCCAACCGTGTAATTTTCGGCAAATCTCCCTTCTTATGATTTGTTCAACATTACAAATGAAGTCCATTCTTCATGTGAACATCTCAACATACTTATTACAACAACTTATGTTCATTGTTGGATTTTAACTTATTCTTCATGAGCTTATAACTTGTCAATTTATAAACTACTTAAGATTTCATTGTTAATGACTTATGACAATTTAAGTTTCTTAACCATCATTTCTTATATGTTCTCAACATATAACTCAACTTAGGTATACATGATACATATGATCATATAAATTCCCTTATCTTCATATTAATTCTCTTAATAACCTCCTTATAAATTCATATTATTTCCTCATAAGTTATAACTTATGTTAGCTTAAATGACTTGTTGCCAACTTAATTGGCTTAAGTTCATTACTTAATCATACATGTTTCTTAATCCCACTTTTCTTATCATCCTATCATGTTAGAGATAGAAGACAATTGGAGAAGAAATCTTACTTTTGTTGTCTTGGTAAAGTAGCTTGCTTCTTCTTCTTACTTATAGAATGACTTATTGCTAGCTTATTCTCTCTAACACTTAAGCACTTTGGGAGTTTGTTAGTTTATTTGAATCAACCAATAAATGGCTTACAAGCCTTCTATATTTATAGACTTAGCAAAGTTAGGGTAGTTTTGTCAATAAAACATCCCACCTCCTTTAAGCCACCTCCTTACTATTCATTACTTGGCTATTACTTCTACTTCTTAGTCAATACACATACTTGCACATCACACATACTTGACCACCACACATTCTTGATCCCTACTTATCTTGGTCATCACATCACTTGGTCACCACACATTAACCATATTAATATGGTTTTGCCCCATGGGTTATTTAACTCATGGATTCTAGCTTGGGCTTGGATTAATTAATCCTTTGGGCCTCTCTCTTTAATCTACGTGGACTTCTACTAATTCCATCAATCATCCAAGTCCATTAATTATCTCATAATACATACACATATAGTTCATGTATTATTTTCGTATTTCAATTCTTATAGAATTTATATACCGTATTTTATCATTCATACAAACTCGTATAAAACCTCGTATTATACTCATTTACATTACTTTGTACAATTCACCAAGTATCATACACCATTACTCATTCCTTAACATTTCGCTTTACTTAATATACACAAATTAAGTCCACAAGCGAAATATCGTTTTTCCCATAACTAGATTATTATTACATAATTCATCTTACCTTGATATTTCATCATTACGTATTTCTCGAAATCTTAAAATTATATCCCGAGCACATACCGATGAATAGTGTTTTTCAGAAAATTTCTCGAAAAACTTTTATTTTCGTCTTGAAAATTCAAACACTTTAATTCATCCACGTAGCTCAAATACTACGACATTCCAACATCACTAGGTTATATAACGACAACCATCTTGATATCACATAGGATAAGATTTTATTATTGTTTAAATTAATAAAATTATTTTACAATAAGATCCGAATTTCTCGATCGTTACATTCTTCCCCCCTTATAAAGATTCTGTCCCCAGAATCTCGTCTTACTTCAATCAAATAGATGAGAAAAATTGTTCTTCATCTTTTCTTCTAGTTCCCACGTTGCTTCTTCAGTATCGTGGTTCCTCCATAATACCTTCACTGATGGTATTACCTTGTTCCTCAGAACTTGTTCCTTTCTATCAATGATTTGCATCGGCAACTCTTCATACGTTAAGTCTTTCTTGATATGAATTGGCTCATACTCAATTACATGCTTATAGTCCGGCTTATATGGACGTAATACAGATACGTGAAACACGTTATGTATCCGCTCTAGGGCTGGAGGTAATGCTATCATATAAGCTACCTCTCCCACCCGTTTAAACACCTCAAAAGGTCCTATAAACCTTGGACTTAACTTTCCTTTCTTTCCAAAGCGTATCTTTCCTTTCCAGGGAGATACCTTTAGAAAAACATACGAACCCACCTCAAACTCTCGACTTTGTTTATGTGAGTCCGCATATTTTTTTCTGTCTATCATGAGCCGTGACAAGACGCATCCGAATTAACTTTACTACCTGCACTGTTTGCTGCACCAATTCTGGTCCTAGCATACGGCGTTCTCCCACCTCATCCCAACATAAAGGTGTTCTACATTTTCTCCCATACAGAGCTTCATAAGGCGGCATACCTATGCTTGCATGATAACTATTGTTATACGCAAACTCTACTAGTGGTAGGTGATCATCCCAACTATCCTTGAAATCCATGACGCAAGACCTCAACATGTCTTCTAACGTCTGAATTGTTCTCTCGCTCTGTCCATCAGTCTGAGGATGATAAGACGTGCTTAACTTCAGCTGTTTTCCCAACTGCTCTTGCAAACTCCTCCAAAAGTTTGATGTGAATCGTGGATCACGATCTGACACAATTGATACCGGTACTCCATGTCTGGAAATGATTTCCTTAACATAAAGTTTAGCTAATTGGTTTAAGTTATATTTAACCCTTATTGGCAAAAAGTGAGCCGACTTTGTCAACCGGTCCACTATTACCCAAATCGAATCGTATCCTTTTTGCGTTCTCGGAAGTCCCACCATGAAATCCATCGTGATATGCTCCCACTTCCATTCTGGAATCTCCCATGACTGTAATAAGCCACTGGGTCGTTGATGTTCGGCCTTAACTTTTTGACAAGTCAAGCACCTACTCATATACTCTGCTATTTCTCTCTTCATGTTTGGCCACCAAAAACTTTGTCGAAGGTCTTGATACATCTTAGTGCTACCAGGATGTATCGAGTACCTCGAATTATGGGCTTCTTGTAACACTTGCTCCTTTAATTCCGTTTCATTCGGAACCCAAATTCTTTCCTCAAATCTTAATAATCCTTCATTATCAAGACTATACTTAGCATCTTCCTTCTCGGATAACCGCTTTTTCCTTTGATTACACTTGTCTGTTGTGAGTTGTACTTCCTTGACTCTTTCTACGATGGTAGACTGCATCTCCGTCGCAAAACAGTTTCTGATCCGCCTCAATTGGCAACTTTACCTCTAATTCCATCCTAGCCATCTCTGTTATTAACTCATTTTGAGCCGTTAACATAGACAACTTTTCCCGAACCTTCCTACTTAAGGCGTCGGCAACTACATTGGCTTTTCCAAGGTGATACATGATTTCACAATCATAATCCTTTATCAATTCTAGCCATCTCTTCTGTCTAATATTCAACTCCTTCTGAGTGAAGATATACTTTAGACTTTTATGGTCCGAATATATCTCATATTTTTCCCCATAAAGATAATGTCTCCATATCTTTAGGGCAAATACCACTGCAGCCAGTTCCAGATCATGAGTAGGATAAACTTTCTCATAATCTTTCAACTGCCGTGATGCATATGCAATGACTTTGCCATGTTGCATAAGCACACAACCAAGTCCTCTATGCGAAGCATCACTGTATACTACGAAATTTCCTGTGTCATCAGGCAATGACAAAACAGGAGCTTCACTTAATCTCTTCTTCAGTTCTTTAAAACTGCCTTCATATTTATCCGTCCATACATATTTCACCGTCTTCTTAGTCAAATTAGTCAACGGGGTAACTATCTTCGAAAAATCTTGGATAAATCTTCGATAGTACCCTGCTAACCCTAGGAAACTCCGCACCTCAGTCGGCATTTTCGGCTGTTCCCAATTCATCACTGCTTCCACCTTCGCTGGATCTACTGAAATCCCCTCTTGGTCAATTACATGACCTAAAAATTGCACATTTTCCAGCCAAAATTCACATTTGGTGAATTTCGCATATAGCTTCTCCTTCCTTAGTGTTTCCAACACTAACTTTAAGTGTTCAGCATGATCTTCTGGCGTCTTAGAATAGACCAGAATATCATCGATAAACACAACGACGAACTTGTCCAAATATGGTTTGAACACTCTGTTTATCATATGTGACGAACGAGAATTTTGTAAATTATTTTAAATATTTATTGAGTTAAATAAATATTTTTCGATGATTTAATTATTAGATTTAATAATTAATTGATGCAATAGTGGTAGGTTAATTTAATTATGTGTTACATTTATTAAATTAATGTAGAGAATTTTTATTATTCGAGTATGTGATTGTGTGAGCTTATTGAATTAAATGAAATATTTAATTAAGCATGATGTTATTTAATTAATGTAATTATTAATTAGAGATTTAATAAATTATTATTATTTATTAAAGAGATAATTAATATTGTGACTACGTGAATTTATGAGAAATTATTATATTTTATTTAAAGTAAATTAAATAAAATATTAGATTTATCTTATAAGAGTGTGACATTAATTAAACTATATTGTAAAGGTGTTATTAAAATAAAGAGTTTTAACTTAGTTGCTAGCCAAACATGGCACTAAGAGAGGTTAGGGTCAGTTAACCCATGACTGGGTAACTGACCACCAACGCGCATATGATCCTTCCTAATTGATTACGACGTCTTCTCTTTTCATTTTGTTCTAAGTCTGATAAAAATCACAGAGAGAATTCAGAGAGAAAACTTGAGAGTTCAGAGATTTTGAGAGTTAGGAAGAAATTGGAGAAGGTTTCAATACTACTAATCTACGTTTGGGTAATCTCTTCAACCCAATTTTTATTATTACGCTCTTTAAAAGTTTCACGAATATAAGTTTCAAAGTTTTGGTTTAACCTCTGTAATTGAGTTAGGAGTATTGATTATGAGTTGTATATGTGTTATGTTATATCACACCGTATTTAATTATATATTGTTGCAAACCATAACATCAGTATTGTGAAAACATGTCGTACATATGTTATTTCAAAATAAACAGAGTACGTGATATGGCCATATGGCCATATATGTGATAATTGATGTATTGATTATATATTATCCCTAAATTTTACACCCTTACATTATTGAGCATGTCGATACGGAGAGATTGGATTTTAAATGAACAGATTCGGTGTTATAACGAATCCGTAGGGAGAATTTTCATATAAAGTTTTCTAAACTTCACGAACATCAAAGTCAGTAATTTTGTTAGGCTTTAAATCTGTTAATAAGTGTTTAAAATTGGTTTTGTCAGTATATAAATGTTGGGTAATGATTATATATAAATTATAGCATATGGGTATGTTTAATTTCGAGTAGAACTTTAAGAAATTTGGAGAAATTGGCAAGTTCTGCGATTTTCGCGAACTGCCATTTCTGTACCTGGTACGCCGCGCCGCAGCGCCGCAGCGCCGGCTGCCTTTTCATTTCCCGCGCCGCAGCGCCACCGTGCCGTAGCGCCATGACTCGAGCCACGGCGCCACAGCGCCGCAGCGCCAAGGGCCCAGCCACAGCGCCACGGCGCCGTAGCGCGAATCCTTAGTTCAATAGTGGCGCCGCAGCGCCACTCCCCAGAAAATTCAGAAATGTATTTTTAAAAAAAAATGATTAAGTCTAACAATGTGTTAGTAGATTATTGTAATGAACATGTAAACATGTTAGAAGAATAATGTGATGGTAAAATAGATGTTTAACATGTAAATAACATAATTACATGTGATTTGAATTATTAAATTTCATAATTAGTTTGGTAATTCACGAAGTACAAATGATGTGACAAAGTGAAAATTTATTAAGTATAGTCAATAATCAAAGTAGACAACGAGAATGAGTTTATATTGATTAGTTAATTTGTAATTAACTGGTATTGTGTATATGAATGGTATGTAGGATTTAATTCAAAGAACGTGCTTAGTTAAAGCGTAATCTATGCACGAGGCAAGTATCCTATCCCTAACTCCATTCTATTGAGCAAGTTTATTTAAACTCAAACGTTACTTTTATGTCGAGCAAGTTTTCCTAACCCCACTTGTCATTATTGTTCAAGTTTATTATTTACCTTGAATAAATTATCCTTGTTATTATTTAAGTTCAAGCATGATATTAAAGATTAATTATCTTTCCAAAGCATGATTCAGTTATACAATAATTGTCCTATTGTATACTTTTGAGATTATTATTCTAATCAAATATCAATTATTGTTGAACCTTATTAGACTAGTGAACCTTATTGATTCAACTAGTCCATAGTTGATGAGCGTTCTAAATTTCAGAACCCTTGATGAAAGTATCCAAACCAAACTTCCTTTGGTGCGGACTCGAATGTCAAACTGAGATGAACAACCCTGTATAGGGGATTAATTATGCTTTAGCGTTAAGATATTGTGCACAGTATGGTACTAAGGGATGATCCCCCTAAGTACGAGAAGAAGGTCCATAGTCTTATGACTGTTAAAGGTTTTAAGTATATTTCTTGTTAACCTAGGACATAGTTCAAGGTCTTATGACCCTCAGAATTCTTTTGATTCTTGTTATTCATTCTCGATTCAAAAGTTGAGCTTTTATTCAGATGTCTTTGATTTATTCGCATGTTATTATAATGTTATTTTATTATTATACTTGTGGGCATTGTGCTCACTCTTGCTTAATAATAACATTGCAGTTAAAAATGAAAGAAGCGATGAACCCTCCACTAGTAAGGGCAAGGGCAAAGTTAGCAAGTGATGAAGACTTGTTATTTTAATTGATGATGTATTTATGTTTAAGACTTATGTTGTTGTTTAAGACTTTTTTGTTTAGAATTCTGCACTGATGTTTTAAGGTTAGAGTAACCTGGGATTTATTTATGATTCAGTTGATGTAACCCTTAAGGGAAGAGATTTTATTATGATTTCTATCTATTGTATGGTTTGATATTATTTATGGGTAGATAGATAGATGATGCTTGTACAGTGAAAACCAAATCCCGTGGAATCGAAGTACCCAGATTTGGGGGTGTCACATCATATCCATAAATGCAGCTGGTGCATTCGTCAACCCAAATGACATCACCAGATACTCGTAATGACCATAACGAGTCCTAAATGCCGTCTTTGGTACATCTTCCTTCCTAACTTTCAACTGATGATAACCCGTCCTCAAATCTATTTTAGAGAAATACTTTGCCCCTTTTAATTGATCAAAGAGATCATCGATCCTGGGCAATGGGTATTTATTCTTTATCGTTAACTTGTTCAACTCCTGATAGTCAATACAAAGCCTTAACGATCCGTCTTTCTTCTTGACAAACAACACTGGTGCACCCCATGGAGAAACACTTGGTTGAATGTATTTTCTATCCAATAGTTCTTGTAACTGAACCATTAGTTCTTTCATTTCCACAGGCGCCATACGATACGGTGCCCTTGAGACTGGTGCCGCTCCTGGCACAACGTCTATCATAAATTTGATCTCCCTATCCGGCGGTAACCCCGGTAACTCACTTGAAAATACATCCATGAACTCATTTACTATAGGTATTTGTCCCATAGTTGCTCCCACTCTTTGGGTATCCACAACATGGCATAGGTAACCTATACAACCCTTCCTTAATAATTTTCTAGTTTGTGTCATCGTAAGGCAACACGGACGTCCCGGCAACTTATTACCGTAAAATACTACCGAAGGTTGCTTCAACGAATTGATTCTCACACATTTCTTTTGGCAATCTATAATTGCTCTATGATTAATTAACCAATCCATTCCGAGAATTACGTCGAATTCTCCTAACTTTATCGGTATTAAATCTACCGATAACTTACAACCCCGTACCTCTACGCAACAACTCCTATGAATATTTTCAACAGGAATTATCTCCTCATTTGCTACCTTAATTTTCAAAGGTATAGGTAATTTTTCGGGAAATAATTCTAGTCGTCTAGCAAAATCACATGCTATAAACGAACAAGTAGCACCCGAATCAAAAAGCACGTATGCATTTATGTTATTGATCGGAATAATACCTACAACTACATCCCCTGATGCCATAGCATCTTGGACCGTCATGTTAAAAGTGCGAGCCATTGATTTTCCCGACGGAGCTGGACCACTAATAGCTAACTTACCACTATTAGTTCCCTTACTTCCTTCTGTCCCCTTCTTTGGGCAATTCTTTGCTATGTGATCAATTGATCCACATACAAAACATCCATGATTTTTCTTTGGATTTGGGCAGTTAGGTGAAATGTGCCCTTCCTATCCACAATTATAGCATACTGCCTTTCCTTTGAGACAGACTCCTAAGTGAGTCTTCCCGCAGGTTTTACAGGCCTCCATCCTTCTCTTAGAATCCCCTTGTTTTACTCCGGTATTCCCAGAGTTAAAGCCCTTCCTCTTTTGACCGTTGCCACTTCCACTGGCTCCCTCGGTTTTGGATCCTCCATCACCCTTGCCCTTATTTTTCTTATCTTTGTGGTACTGGCTAAGAGCCTCATTCCCACCTTCAGCAATGATTGCCTTTTCTAATATGGTTCCAAAGGAAGAACTTTGGAACACCGAGATTCGGCTATAGAGCCAGGGTTTTAAGCCCTGCTCAAATCTTCTAGCCTTTCTCACTTCAGTGTCCACCTGATGTGGGGCAAATCGTGCCAGTTCATTAAACTTGGCAGCATACTGGGGAACTGTCATATCCCCTTGTTTCAATTCAAGAAACCTCATGTTCATCCATCCTTGCATACTCGTGGGAAAATAGTTCTCGAAGAAAATCTCCTTAAACCTTTCCCACGTTAGATTTCCTGTATCAGCCCTAGCCTGGTTTGCCTCCCACCAGAAGTTGGTCTCTCCTTTCATCAAATAGGTTGCAAAGGAAACCTTTTGACCCTCCTCAACATTTGCTATTACAAATGCTTTCTCGATTTCTTTTACCCACGTCTGGGCTTCTATAGGGTCCGTAGTTCCTTTGAACTCCGGCGGACCTACACTTTTAAAATCTTTAAAAGTAGTAGCTCGTACTACTCCCGGAATCATAGGTATATTAGTCCTCGTTCTATTAAATGCAGCCGTTAAAAGATTAACGAACTCCTACATCGGATTAACCGGACCACCCTCCGGTTGGTTAACATTAGTGTCTTGATTTCGTTGTCCCCTTCTTGGCGGCATTTTGCTGTTAAGAAAACAACACATCATTATTACTTTATTCTTGTTGGGTTGTTATTATTTAAAACAATAAATCATACTCATTACTCGATATTTTCCAAGAAAAGATTTATATTGATTCATAATTTGTAGTATAACACTACACTGTTTACATTACTCAGACTTAGCTGATTACATTACCATCCCGTAATTACTTCAAAAATTTGGATTTACAAAAGACTACCCTTTGTTTATACAAAAGAGGGTTTTACGTCACTACTAGATAATATTTACATATCTAAGCTACTCTAGCCATTGCTAGATTACATCTGTCGTACGGCATTCTCAAAGTCTGCTCTGGCCAACCCGGCAACAACATCTCTACTGATGGTATGACGGGTTTGTCCTGCTTCTATCTGATATCCAGCTAACTGCTGCTGGAAATCTACATGAGAACTCCTATGTATATAGGACATCCTCTCCAACTTCTGCTGTTTAGTCTTTAGCTCCTGTTTGAGCTCAAAGACTTCTTCTTTTAAATTTCGGACCTTGTCCATAGCTAGGACTCTATCATCGTGCTCCTCTTCCCACATTCCTTCCATACTAGCCTTGTCCTCCCGGACAGCTTGGAGTTCCTCTTTCAACTCCTTAACCTCTTGGCAGTAATGGATATTTCTATCCAATATTGACATAAACAATGCCTTTATTGATTCTCCCGTAGACAATTCATCTGTAGGTGGAACCTGATCAAAGGACATCATGTCCACCTCCTCCTCTATCATGCCATCAAATATAGACATATAGTCTAAATCGTCTGAGTCTCCGGACTCAATTGTCACCACTTCTGGTTCTACGGCTACAGGATTTGGTAGTATCTCTACCCGATTAACCGAATCCTCGCTCACTACATGTATATCTCTATACATATCATTTTCTCCTAACATCTACAATAAAATAATATAGTTTGATTAGTACACGTCAGTGAAATAATAGAAACACATAACATAATATAATGCATTTTTATAGAGTTACTTTCCATCTTTTACTTCTTTATTCTTTCTTAAGGTTATAACTTAAGGTTCTATTTTTCCCCCTTAAGTTTTATAACCTAGGCTTTGATACCAACTTGTAGCGCCCCCAAATCTGGGTATCTTCCAACCTGACAGATGGTGCAATACTGTACAACATTCATATATTTATTCAATTGAAAAGTCTCAAAGAACGAATATAACTTCTATATATATTAAAGTAATATTTACAATTCCCAGGTTCTATACCCATTACAAAGGTTCTTTGTCATAATATCAGTAACATTACAACAATAGACCTATACTATTACGAGACAGCTTAACAATCTGCCTTAGCTTTTCCTTTATCCCTTTTTGATCCTTTGGGACATTCAGTCTTAGCTGCATTCATATGGTTCAAGCAAGAGTGAGCATGGCTAGCTCAGCACGTATAACAATTCAATAACAATATGCTTGACACATACTAATCGTATATCTTCAATAACTGAACAATAGTTATGAAGTACTATTGATAATTCAAAATAGCACTTCATCTTTTCTTTCAAAAATGTTTTACAATAACAACAATATTTAGTAAAACATCAACTCTGGTCAAAGACCTTGAGTATTCATTCTTTATTGAAAAAGGAAAACCCGGAACGAATTTCGTAAGCCCGATATTACTTACGAGCACTTCTAGGTGATCAGCCTATTGTACTCTATGTTGATCAACACTACATCCATTAAGCGTATGTACGTTTAATCATTTGGCAACCTCGCGTGCCTGTCGTTTTACCGACAAAATATTTGTCTAACATTTCAGTCTTCTTTTGAAAACCATATCAAGTAGTTAGCAAAAGACATCAACATTTGATAATACAAAAGTAGATTATCAAGTTTAGCCAAAAAGATTAGCTTCACCCTCAACATACCTCAATCCATGCGAAAGAATACATGAATCTTAAACTTGTTCAGATTGAACTGAAACAAGAGTTAGAATACTTGCATTTAGCGTCTGCTACCGTATATTAACTTTATGTTAAGTCTTTCAAGTCCCTACAGTGCATGATCACATAATGCCTTACATTAGGTCACATATAATCAAGTATGTATACGACCATATCTTACTTTTCTTCTCAATCTAATTGTGTATGAAATTCAGTTACTCTTCCTTCCGGTTTATCATTATCATTGCGTTTACGTTTGACTAGGTTATATTAACCTTTACATTACATTCCTTAAGGTTTTAACAAAGTTTAACAATGTTACATTACCTTCCTTAAGTTATGTTTAATGTTAACTCAATTAACTTCTCTCCTTTGTACTTTAAATATTCATTGATGTCTTTGTTCTGAGACTGGCGCTGCGGCGCCATCTCTATGCCTTCCTATCGTGCCCGGGCGCGAGCCTTATGCTTGTCTGACCCGGACTTGGCGCTGCGGCGCGAGTCCCTGTACAAGGTGTCGCGCTGGGGCGCCACTCTCCAGGAGCTTATAACACTGTACCTGGCGTTGCGGCGCGGGTTAAATGCCTTGGGTTGGCGCCGCGGCGCCAACTCTGTGCACTAGATACCAAATTCAGTTTGTGAACTTTGTGAACTTCCCGGACGCATAACTTCTTCGTTATAGCTCCGAATTGGCTTGTTCAAAAGCCTACGGTTCACAAATTTAATACTCTATATGATTATTCAAGAATTTTATCTATTTAAATTCATTTGCTCAAAATTCACCTACTGGTTCATTTTTAACGAAAACGATAAACGTTCGTGAACGTTCAACGCTCGTTTCTTCGTTCTAAGTCGAAATTCGGTCATTTTCGAGTCCACAACTCTTAAATGCCAAATATTACTTAACTCCATTGTAAAATAATGATTCCGTGATCAAACACAAAATTTGACTTCCATTCCGAGAATTTTACGAATTCGACGATTGTCGTCCAACCGTGTAATTTTCGGCAAATCTCCCTTCTTATGATTTGTTCAACATTACAAATGAAGTCCATTCTTCATGTGAACATCTCAACATACTTATTACAACAACTTATGTTCATTGTTGGATTTTTTAACTTATTCTTCATGAGCTTATAACTTGTCAATTTATAAACTACTTAAGATTTCATTGTTAATGACTTATGACAATTTAAGTTTCTTAACCATCATTTCTTATATGTTCTCAACATATAACTCAACTTAGGTATACATGATACACATGATCATATAAATTCCCTTATCTTCATATTAATTCTCTTAATAACCTCCTTATAAATTCATATTATTTCCTCATAAGTTATAACTTATGTTAGCTTAAATGACTTACTGCCAACTTAATTGGCTTAAGTTCATTACTTAATCATACATGTTTCTTAATCCCACTTTTCTTATCATCCTATCATGTTAGAGATAGAAGATAATTGGAGAAGAAATCTTACTTTTGTTGTCTTGGTAAGGTAGCTTGCTTCTTCTTCTTACTTATGGAATGACTTATTGCTAGCTTATTCTCTCTAACACTTAAGCACTTTAGGAGTTTGTTAGTTTATTTGAATCAACCAACAAATTGCTTACAAGCCTTCTATATTTATAAACTTAGCAAAGTTAGGGTAGTTTTGTCAATAAAACATCCCACCTCCTTTAAGCCACCTCCTTACTATTCATTACTTGGCTATTACTTCTACTTCTTGGTCAATACACATACTTTCTCATCACACATACTTGACCACCACACATTCTTGATCCCTACTTATTTTGGTCATCTCATCACTTGGTCACCACACATTAACCATATTAATATGGTTTTGCCCCATGGGTTATTTAACTCATGGATTCTAGCTTGGGCTTGGATTAATTAATCCTTTGGGCCTCTCTCTTTAATCTACTTGGACTTCTATTAATTCCATCAATCATCCAAGTCCATTAATTATCTCATAATATATACACATATAGTTCATGTATTATTTTCGTATTTCAATTCTTATAGAATTTATATACCGTATTTTATCCTTCATACAAACTCGTATAAAACCTCGTATTATACTCATTTACATTACTTTGTACAATACACCAAGTATCATACACCATTACTCATTCCTTAACATTTCGCTTTACTTAATATACACAAATTAAGTCCACAAGCGAAATATCGTTTTTCCCATAACTAGATTATTATTACATAATCCATCTTACCTTGATATTTCATCATTACGTATTTCTCGAAATCTTAAAATTATATCCCGAGCACATACCGATGAATAGTATTTTTCAGAAAATTTCTCAGAAAACTTTTATTTTCGTCTTGAAAATTCAAATACTTTAATTTCATCCACGTAGCTCAAATACTACGACATTCCAACATCACTAGGTTATATAACGACAACCATCTTGATATCACATAGGATTAGATTTTATTATTGTTTAAATTAATAAAATCATTTTACAATAAGATCTGAATTTCTCGATCGTTACAATTACCTTTCTTCTTTAATCTTCTTCTGTTGGACAAAGTTTGCACTCGGGCTAGCTTTTCCTCTTCCTTTCCCTCCTCATCTGACTTCTCTCTCTCTCTCTCAAGTGTTGGTGATTTTTCTAACCAAACAAATGAGATTAAGGCTTGTTTATATAGAAAACCAAAGTTGGGGGCATTTTGGTCATTTGGTAAACTGCCTTACTATTCACACCTCCTTACTATTCACAAAGCTTCTCCTGGAAGCTTTGTTGTCCAGTCTTTCGGGATTCGTCTGACAGTTCTAAAAACTGTGATTCTCAAAATCTAAATATTTTTGGATATTTCACCTTTCATCTACAGATTTACTTTTACACATCTTCGGAATTTCAAAAAGCTGAAAAACATTTTTTGATGATAAGTGTTTTCCTTCACGTTTTCTCCTAACGTAGTTAAATGAATGAAAAGTACATAACATTACTTTTAGTCGTTTTTATTTCGTCCGATTTTTATACGTTTTTCGAGAAAAACTTTTATCGGGTAATATAACTTTTCACAACATCTTATCGTCAAATTTTTTTGACAGAATGTCATTTCGACATACCGATCTCTCAAAAAGGCTTAGGTTATTCAAACCCTAGCCCTTAGGTTTCGTCAGGTAAATAGTGTCTATTTCGTCTTTTTTCTCAAAAATATTTTTATTCTCAGAAAATTTTTATTTTCATCTTGAAAATTCTTACTCGTTCAGTCTAGCTCGTAGCCATAGTTCTCCCATTTTATAATCATACCAGGTCCTATAACGATTAATAAACATGTAGCACAGAATATTATTAATAAAATTCATTTTATTAATTACTAATTCTTTAAACTTAAATTATGGACAATCTGATTTTTCGGGTTGTCACATTCTTCCCCTCTTATAAAAATTTCGTCCTCAGAATTTCTAAAACTACACCCATACCCAAATGTTTTATTCTTACAACCTTTCACAAAGGTTTAATCTTACTTCTTCTCTTTCTTATAACCATCCTTTTCCTAAGGATTGTGACGCCCCCAAATCCGGGTATCTTCCAACCCGACAATTAGTGTTACACGGCACTCATAATTGTACATTCATTCTACTGAAACGACATCAAATTATAAAAATTTCGTCCTCAAAATTTCTAAAACTACACCCATAATAGTTACGAAGTACTATCGATAATTCAAAATAGCACTTCTTTTCCTTTAAAACGTTTTACAATGACCATATTATTAATTCTGGTCCAAGACCATGAGCATTTCATAATTTTTTTGAAAAGGACAACCTGGCACTAAGTCCATAAGTCCGGCATAGCTTACGTGTACTTCTAGGTGATCATCCTATAGTACTCTATGTTGATCAACACTACATTCATTAAACATGTATACGTTCAAGTTTTGGCAACCTCACGTGCCCATCGAATAATCGATGAAAAATACATTTGTTTGTTCATAGACAAACTTACCATTGAATCCATACCTAATACTTGGCATAGGATAGCGTTAGCAATTCTATATTGAAAGACTTGCAAATAAATCAATCAATCTTTAAGATTAGTCTAGCCGAGTTAAAATTAGCATCAACCTTTTCGTAAAACAATTCACGCATTTCATAACATGAATCACTGAAAACCTGACTAACACAACGGTTAGACAAGCGTTTAAGAAAAACTTGCTTTCAGCATCTGCTACAGTATAATTACTTTTCCTTTCAGTCTTTACGGTCTCTACAACACATAATCACATAACATACCGCATTAGGTCATGAATGAACATACATGGTTCCTAATGAATTCCCTTCTTCTCAATCTAATCATGTATTAGATTTGTTATTATTGGTTATGGCTCGCAGTCGTTCTTTTACATCATTCTTACCAATTTATTTCTCTTCTATAACCTAATCGAAATTATTTCATTAATACAACTCAGTTCGACTTAATCATTCTTCCTCACGACTTATTAACATCCTTACATCATTAAACCTTTACTCGATCGTCATTGGTTAAGTACACTTATCGCATACCGTTCACGTTCACGTAACCTTTAACAACTTTTAGTTGTAATTCTCAACGTTATAGTCATCATCGAGGATGCTACTTTAATTTTATTAATCCATCATCAATCAACTTATCTTTCATTTTGTATACTTAATCGTACTTATTTCATTAACAAAACCCGTCTCAAGTATTTATCTGTCCTTGAGGCTTATTATCGTTAATCGTTTCAGTAATAATAACTTGCGTTCAATTAATCTTTCTTTCAACCTTAAGTATGTTACTTAAGGTTTATTCATCCTAAATGATGTTACATTAAGTTGATTAAGAATTTTATTCACTCTTCATTCACTTCTCCTTTATTTTACATTTTAAAACATTCCTCTCTATGCTTCACTTAGTGCTGGCGCTGCGGCGCTAGCTTTTGTTCTACAACGCGCTGCGGCGTAGGCTTCTTGTTCCTAGGATCCGGTCACGACGCTGCGTCGCCAGCTACTTCTTTCTTAGCGACGCTACGGTGCCAACTAACAGTATGCTATGGTTTGGCCTCGCGCTGCGACGCCGGCCTTTCTTCTTTGAGTCGTGCCGCGACACGGACTCTGTGCCACAGAAAATTTTGACAGATTTTTGACTTTGTCAGATTCTCGGGCTCTTAACTTCTTCGTTATAAGTCTGAATTGGCTCGTTCAAGAGCCTACGGTTCACAAATTACATACTCTACATGTTTATGCAAGAATTTTATCTATTTCACTTCGTTAATTAAAAATTCACCTATTAGTCCATATTTAACAAAAACGATAAACATTCGTGAACGTTCAACGCTCGTTTCTTCGTTCTAAGTCGGAATTCGGTCATGCTCGAGTCCGCAACTCTATATTGCCAAATACGTCTTGTCTCTATTGAAAACCAATGTTTCCAAGCTCAATATCAAAATTCTACTTCCATTCCGAGAATTTCACGAATTCGACGATTGTCGTCTAATCGTGTGAATTCTGACATAACTTCGTTTCTGAAGATTTGTTCTTCGTTTCAAATTGATTCAATCCATCATACTAACATCTTGACATACATACTTTATTTACTTATACACATGCTAAGCTCTTGCTTGTTCTTTGTGAGTTTATAACTTATAAAAGTAAAAACTACTTATGATTTCTTTTCTCATGACTTAGGATAGATTAAGTCTTTTAACCATCATCCTTGCATCTTCTTATCATACCATCTTATTAAGGTAAACATATGAGAAGTTCATATAGGTTCCTCATGAGTTCATAACTTATTAAGGTTTGAATTACTTATTCATGACTTATATGGCTTAAGTCCATTGATTAATCATTCTTATCATTCCTTAGCATACATGTTCTACTACTACTCACTTCTCTAACAATGGAAGAGAAAGAGAATCATGGTTTAAGTTCTTACCCTTGAAGATCACTTGGTTTAATCTTTGTTCTTCCTTCTTGCTTCTTAGATTACAAAGTCTAACTTTCTATCTTTTCTAGCTTTTTCTCTCAAGCCAATAAGCACCTTATAAGTTTGATGAAATGAAACAACCAACAAATTAATCCTAAGCTTGCTATTTATAGGAATCTCAAAGTGAGGGTATAATGGTCATAAAGCCACTCCACCTCCTTAATCACCTCCTTACTATTTATTTCTTAAGCATTAAGTTAACTTGCTCAATACTTCTTTTGCTTGGTCATTAAGCTTACTTGATCACCACACTTACTTAGCCATTAAGCTACTTGCTTATCAAATTAATTACTTGGCCATCACAACACTTAGCCCTTAAGTTACTTTACTTGGCCACCACAACACTTAGCCTTTAAGTTTGCTTGGTCATCACATTTACTTAGCCCTTAAGCTTACTTATCACACATAAGCACTTTAATTACTTATCACATAACTTGTCATTTACTTAACCATTAAGTCTATTTGCTCATCACACTTGTTTCTTGGCCACCAAGATCACCCATGTGATTATGGGTTGCCCCATGGGTCACCCTAACCCATTGGATTAATATTTTGGGCTTAGGGTTTAATTACCCTACTTATACATTGGGCTTGCACATTAAATTACTTTGGGCTTCACATTACAAACACCTGGGCTTGCACATTAATTCTATGGTACTTTCATATTAAATCATATTGGACTTGTACATCCCACATAATCCACAAGTCCATCCACAAATGGCTTAAAGCCTTAGAACGTATTATATACGTATTCTACCTCGTATACTAATTCATGATATCCGATATACCATCCTTCATACATACTCGTATAATACCTTGTATCATAGATGTATTCATTACCTCGTACAATGCCTATGAATTATACGATCATCGCTTTAATTCATTATACATATTTAAATTCCTTCTCGAAAATCACTTTCCCCAACCCGTTAGGTTTAAGTTCGCAGGTAAAAAATTGCGTTTTTCATATCTGAAATATTATTGGATAATCTATCCCACCTCGATATGCTATCGTTGTGTATTTCTCGGAATTTCAAAAATAATTCCCTAGCAGAAATGCGTGAATAGTATTTTTCAGAAAATTTCTCGAAAAGCTTTTATTTTCGTCTTTGAAATTCAAACACTTTAATTCATTCACGTAGCCGAAATACTACGATGTTCCAACATTGTTAGGTTATAGAACAACCTACATCTTATTATCACATATAATATAATTTTATTCAAAAATAAAATTATTTTACAATTTGCTCGATTTTCTGGGGCGTTATAAGGATCATCTATTGATATAATCGTCATTAATTAAACCTCACGTCTAACTATGATTTCAATCTTTTGAGTCATCACATTCACCCATTCTTCACAGAATTTTGTCCTCAAAATTTTAACATGCCCTTCATCTCAACTTCTCTTCGAAGAAGTTCTTATCTTTCAAACATTCTCTAACCTTCATAAGTTATCAAGAATTATGAAGTAGAAGGAATAAATAGGATTATAAGGATTCATTTAAATCATTTCACATTATTGTTGAGGGGTCTTATAGACTATGATCTTTTACTAGGTTTTACGATATTTCATTGTAAACCATTCTTTCTTACCCAGTATGTTTACAATTACAAAGTAGGTAAACTACATTTTCCGTTAAATTAGGTGATCAACCTATCCCCATATCTCGGGGTTTGTTCTCCACAGACTTATTCATTAGATTCCGCACCAAAGCAATTTGGTTTGGCATAACTTCTCAAAGAAAACTCGATTTTCTTATAACATGACATACCATTTGTATAGCTAAATCAAATAGCTTAGATCATACCAATAAATTGTACATCAACTGAAACATTCGTCTAGTCAAATCAATTGACATCGACTACTCTTTAAATTCTTTCACCATACTTCAAAACGTTTTATGACGTCATGATACCGTACTTTTCACAGTATGTTGAGGACTTTGTCAGTTTATGACTTCGTCATACTACATTCTACCATAGTGGGTTGATGATATTATATATGATCACAACTAACACTTGGTTTAATGCATTGATAACTCGATCTTTTTATCATCTCCGCATCAAATGCAGTGACGATATAAATTCATTTTGATATTTCAAATCAATTTATGTCTAGCCGAAACAATTTGAACCAATTCTTTCCTTTTCAAAATGTACATATAAGCATGATTTCAATAAACTTCAAAATCTAACATAGCTAGATGACTTGGAATATCCTTTTTTCTCTATCTTCCTTTATTGTCTTACTTGCGATAATTCTTAGTCTTCTCTAGCACCTTCAATGCTAAGTATACCAAAAATACTTATTTTTAGTCTAAACATTCATATACCTTAGTATAGTCCATCAACTTACCACACTTTATGTGTTTAAGAACTTTCCACAACCATATGTGTTCAAGAACTTATCTTCGCAATACGTAATCCAAGAACAAATCAAGGGCTATCCATACACTTAAGACTCAAAAACATAGCATATAACTATGAGTCACAAACTTTTCATAAGTATGAGTTTCAAGAACTCGCACATATCTTATCATTCTCTACCTATCAAATATATACATGAGAAAAGATATATTCACCTTCTCGCCATATACATATTGATAGCGCGACATTACTATTTCAATGACTATCACTGTAATAAACTGAGTGGTTGTTACCCTAAAGCACAAACTCCTGCCCATAACAAAAGTTCGTACAACTCAGCTATCACATGAATACACCAATTGAAATTTCACAACATTCTAACTTTTTCTTTACTTAATACAAATTTTCTTTAATTTCTATTCTATCCTGTACAACTCTTCTGAGTTATTCTTTTCCTACTACTTCATAATACCATTCATTTATAGTATTAGTTATAAATCATCCATCGTTTAGCAGAACATCTGTTATTACAATTGTAATGACTGAGAAAATCGGATTATAATGTAAATTAATTTTATTTGATTATTTTGAATAAAATTACATTATATGTTTATTATAACGAGTAAGCAAGTTGAAGGTCGTTCTATAACCTAAAAAGGATGTATGATCATAGGATTCTGGCTACGTGCTAGAAATAAAGTGTATGAATTTCCAAGACAAAAATAAAAGCTTTCCGAGAAATTCTCCAAAAAATACTATTCATCTATTTTTGCTCAGGAATTATTTTTGAATTTTTAGGAAATACGTAACGATAGGATTCTGATGAAAGATGGATTATCTAATAATAATTCAGTTATGGCAAACACAATTTTTTGCCTGCGTACTCAATTCGAGAATGTTAGGGAAAGTGAAGATTTGAATAAGTGAAGATTTGAATAATAAGAAAGTTAATATACGAGAAAGAATACAAGTATAATACAAGGTATTGCACAAGTATATACGAAAGATAATACAATGTATAATATGAATATTATACGAACTATTATACGAGAAGAATACGAGAATTATACGCTAAGAGTACAAACCATTCTTAATAGACTACTAAAGATTGGATTTGAACTTTGGCAAGCCCAAATAAAGGATGAGTGAGGCCCAATGACAAACTTAATTAAGGCCAAAAGATAATTTAATTTACGCCTGAGGTTAGACCCTAATTGAATTAAACCTAAGCCCCGAACTAAGAACCGAACCCGTGGGTCGAACTGTTGGATCACCGGGTGGGTAATAACCCATGGGGGCCTCACAACCCATATGACCTGCCATAATGGCCACGAGGTGGCCAAGCTTCTTTGAGAAGCTTGGTTAAGGAGGTGGAATAGTAAGGAGGTTGAAATTTAGACCATTTTGCCCCCACTTTGAAATTTTATAAATAAGAGAGAGATTGCTTCATTTGTTATTTGTTAAAGTCACCAACATCTAGAGCAATATAGTGAGAGAGAGAGAGAGAGAAGAGAAAGCTATTCCAAGTAATCAAAGAAGAGAAGAAGCTAATTCGATCATCTAACTCAAGAACGCAAAGAACGTAAGAGGTAAAACTCGTAAACCAAACTTTTCATCTATTTTCTTGTACGAATTTGATAGAGAAGTGAAAGTTGGTGGTGTATATATACTAAGAAGTATAAGGTTGGCTATTAGTGGACTTAAAACATTAATAACCACATATCAAGTGAAATCACATGAATCGAAAGATTAAGAACGTAATGAAGAAAACATGAAAACTTAGCGCATGTTGTTGATGGACAAGTTGAAAACCATCATGTATAGAATTAGATTTTATATGCTTTGTTAGGATGATAGATGTTTGAATAATGAAATGAATCCATTTTGAACGGAGTAAAAATTTCGTATAATGAAGTTATGGTGAAATTTCTAAGAAAAAACGATAATCGTTGAAATCATAGTTAACTAGGATTTCTAAATGGAAATGAAATGTTAATAACGAACCCAGAAAGTTAGGGTTTTATGAACATATTGAAGACCATGAAATTTATGAGTCATAGACTCAAAAACTAATGAATTCGGACATCATATGAACTAATTGTGGATGAACGAGCGATGAACGCTCAAGAACGTTAAACGAACAAATAATGAAAATTTAATCAAGTGGAAGCCTCGTTAACAAATTCAGAATATTGTTCTATCCAAGGGAAATCATAGTATGAAGAATAAGTAAGAAATTGGCTTTTGAACGAACCAATTCAGAGCTATAACAAATAAGTTACGAGCTCGGGAAACGAACGGCTTGAGAAATTAATTTTTTTTTCAAAAGGATAAGGGAGGCGCCACAACGCTGCCCAGTAAAGGATTTCGGGCGCCGCAGCGCCAGTCCTAGACCAAAGGCAGAGAATAATTATTATGAATATAAAAGAAAGGTAAGTTGATTAAAGGTGAAATACGACCTTAATGAAACTTAAAGTAACATCTTAAATGATGATTAAAACCTTAAGTTTAACAATTAAAAGTTAACAAAATGTTAAAAGTTAACAAAAGGTTACGAAAATAAGATCACAAAGTAAGTTTTAACTTGGGAAAATCTGCGCCGAGGCAAATATTTTGACCTGGGAAACATTGTCGAGGCGAAGAATCCCAGACTCGGCTACTGCAGGTTCACGACTGACTTTGCTCTAAGCCAAAAACTCCCAATTTCTTCAATTAAACAACCAAATAAACATGCCCATATGCTATAGACTTTACCAAAACATCATAACACATATACATAACCATTCTAACAACTCAAACCAATTAAACAACAAAATTCAAGAATCAAATTATAAGTTCTTGCAATTTTTCTAATGTTTAACATGTTTAGCGATTTTTCTCATTTCAGAATCGTTTCTGGACCAAATTGATTCGTTTAACTTTCATTATTTTTGTATTCAATCATATTAACAATGTTTAGCATCAATTCATAGATAGAAACAAGTTTCGGCATTCAGTTTTTGACTCAAATAGCAAGTATTTCATGATATTTCAAAGAACTTGTAAAACTTGTAAACATAGATTATAGCTAAAGCAATGTTACCACTTGAAGCTGGAAATGAACTCCCTTAATTCTCTAATTATACTCCTTCAATTCTCAGTAACACTCTTTCTAACTTAACTCAATTAACAATCTAGCAAATTTAATTTGAGAAGAGGAGGCTGCTATATATAAAGAATATATTACTCATACAAATCCATTGCCCAATATTTGAATTCAATGGAAGAAAGGAGAAGCCAATGGGCAATGAAGGTTTGGTGGAATAGTGGCTAACTACCCCTATCAACCCACTCCCCTTGCCATTATCACCATTATTTGCAAGCTAGCTTGAGAATGGGAGGTAGACTAGGCCAATGGCCATTACACGTGAATGAGAGAAATGGGACAATGAAAATGGGATAAAGCTCTTTAAAACTCAGTATATGCAAAATGGCTACTAGCTTACTTAAGTTTTATTCCTTTTGGGTGTGCAAATGTAACTTTAATGAGATAATATTATTACATTATGATAAGTTGGGGGAGTACCTATATACATAATCATATAATCCATGTACATTGGGTTAGTCCCAATAATATTTACTATAGGTCTGAATATAATTTAGTTGGGTATTAGAAAACCATTATTTCCATAAAACTTTATTATTTCAAATCCACATAAATGTTAAAGTAATTATTTAATAATAAATATTTATTTACAAAAATTCATTTCCTCCCATATATTTAAAATACATATTTAATTGACCCACCACACATTATGTTGTCACATAAGCTCATTTATGTAACTTAGTAGAATTATATGATTCACCTAATTTTATCATATAGTTTTATATATCATGTAATCACATTGTAATGTCACACCTTATTTTATATTAAATGGATGTAACAACTTTATAACATATGATCACACATTACTTATTATTGTACATAACAATAATATTAGTCTATCATACCACTTAAATCATTTACTCATTAATATGTTATTACTCATAACAACAATTAATTTAAGAATATAGATTAATCCTTCCACTCATTAAATCATTCCTTCATTAATTTAATTAATGAATTTCTTAGTCTTCCATTATGCCACGCTACGCAATTCTCATAAACTTTAAATTAAGCTTTTCATTAAAACCTCCATATTCCTCATTTATTATAAATTTAATTTAATTTAATTGAGTTATCTTATCTCATGCCATATAAATATTTAT
The DNA here is from genome assembly GCA_016801055.1 of Panax notoginseng. Taxonomy (NCBI): domain Eukaryota; kingdom Viridiplantae; phylum Streptophyta; class Magnoliopsida; order Apiales; family Araliaceae; genus Panax; species Panax notoginseng. The sequence continues at coordinate 157,230,790 of CM029019.1, read as the reverse complement.
ATTAGAATAAATATTCACACATTTATTAATATTATTTATAAAATCCACGGGTATTAAACAAAAAGATGGGGATAGTCCCTCCTCATATTATCTTTTAATTCTCACATGGTCTCCTCGACATCGTGGTTTCACCAAACTACGTTTATAGAAGATATAACTTTATTTCCTAATGTTTGTTCTTTCCTATCTAGTATCTGAATAGGAATTTCTTCATACGCTAGATTCTTCTCTACTTGAATGGGCTCATAGGAGATTGTACTTATAGTCAGGCTTATATGGACATAACACAGAAATATGAAACACGTTGTGGATGTGTTCCAGCTCGGGTGGTAAGGCTACTTTATACGCCACTTCGCCCACTCGCTTCAATACCTCAAATGGTCCTATGAACCTCGGACTCAATTTTCCCTTCTTACCGAATCGTATCTTTCCTTTCCAAGGAGATACTTTCAAAAATATGAAACTACCGACTTCAAAGTCTCGGTCCTGATTATGCAAATTTGCGTACTTTTTCTTGCCATCCTGAGTTGATACCAATCTGGCTCTTATTATTGTCACCACATCTGAAGTTTATTGCACTAATTCCGGTCCCAAAATATGTCGTTCTCCAACTTCGTCCAAACACAACGGTGTTCTAAACTTTCTTCCGTACAGAGCTTTATACGGTGGCATACCGATACTCGCATAATAACTATTGTTGTAAGAAAATTCTACTAAGGGTAGGTAATCGTCGTAATTCCCTTTAAAGTCCATTACGCAAGCTCTAAGCATGTCCTCCAGCATTTGTATTGTTCTCTCACTCTGTCCGTCTGTCTGAGGATGATAAGCAGTACTCAATCTTAACTGTGTTCCCATTCTCTCTTGCAAGCTTTTCCAAAAATTCAACGTGAAGCGCGGATCTCTATCAGAGAAAATTGACACCGGCACCCCATATCGTGAAACAATTTCCTTTATGTACAGACTCGCTAACAGATTAAGGATGAAATGGATCTTGTTCGCCTGCCACCAATAACTAGCTTCGAATTTTAACATAAACGTTGCGAAGGCAGTTTTCTTATCCTCATTGACCTTGGCAACGTCGAAAACCTTCTCCATTTCCATGATCCAGGTTTGCTTTAACTGGATTCATAGACCCTTGAAAATCTGGCAGTCCAATCGCTTTGAAGTCCTTGAAAGTAATGACTTGAGCTTACGGTTAATTCACAAGTGCTCTTGTTAACAAGGTCACCAACTGTTGAACCAGGTTAGCATTGGCCTCGTTATTATTATTGTTAGTAGACTCCACAGGAGGTGGTTGTTGGCGTGGTTGTCTTCTTCTAGGAGGTATTTTCTATTTAAGATATACGCTTATTAGATCATCACTCAATTTCTTAAATATTAAAGGTTTAACTTAAATATTCTAAGATTAAAGCTTAACAGATAACATTTTAATAAACTTTGATATCTTATTTATTCATAACTTTCCAAAACATAGTAAGGATAGCATCTCTGCTATCAACATCAACTTTCCTGAACTTGAAAAGTTTCAGGATTACATACTCATCTTACCCCATTATGTACCTCAAAATATAGGATTTACAGTTTATTTATCACATATTTAATCACATAACTTATTACTCTTCCTATTTTCGCATATTAAGACGTCAAGAAGCTTCTATATGCACTTCTTCCATGATACAAAACATCATTCTACGATCCATTATATACCATGGTAAGTCTTCAAACTGAGCTGGGTAATAAAAGACTCGATCATGGGCCCTATCAATCGCAGAATGAAAACCATAATCCATTTCATTCATCTTGGCCTTCTTCGTCTGAACCTTATCTTCAGTACGATCTGCACGCTGAGTAGCCTTCATCTAAGCGTCTTCTACTCTTGGACGCTTAGTTGACTCCTCCTTCAAATCATCTTTTAGCTTCTCAACTTCAGTCTTCATCTTTTCATTCTTAGCCAATAGTTGTTCTTGATGACCCTCTGTGTGAACTAGGTTCCATTCCGCGTTCCCAAGACGTATATCGAGATCCTGAATCTCCACATTCTTCTGCTCTATAGTAGCTTGACACATGTCAACCAGCTCCTTCAGCTCCTTAATCTTAGCCTGTAATTCTATATAACGGTCATATAATTCATCACACATCCCAGCTGTAATGAAGTTTGGTGGAAACTCCACAGAATCCTCTTCCTCATCCTCCACCTCTATCTCCTCTGATTCTTCCTCCTCAAGATCAGACACAGGCTCATACCCATGTCCTTCTTCAGTGACTAACAGAGATGGCTCCCTCTGAACCAACTGCTCCCGAACAATATGGACATCTCGAGGCTCCTCATCTCTAGGTACCTTAGGTATCTCTTCCCTAACTTGACTGGATCCTTCAACGTTAGACATCCTAACAACAAAATACTTTAAGTTTTGTTTATTATGTGACACTCTACAATACTCGCGAGCACATAAGTTATCAACACATAGGCACATAAAATCTTTTATTATTTATCTTTAATGAATGCCTTAATCCATTCCTTAAAACTCGATCAGAGTTATCACCATTATGTTTTCGATCTCCTTAAAGGTTACTTCCTAAGGTTTCCCTCACCTAAGGTTCATAACCTAAGGCTTTAATATCAACTTGTGACACCCCCAAATCCGGGTACTTCATTCTACTACACAACATTATAATTTTTAAACAATTTATTTAATTTAATTATCTCATTCAGTCAAAACTTCATACCATAAAATTATTATACATTAATTTAATTATTATAACACACTTTAACTAAATTAATGCACAATAATTTCATTGAATATTTATTTATCTCAATAAATAAATCAATTCAAATATTTATTTAATTCAATAAATATTTAAAATTAATAAAATTAATTACAAAATTCTCGTTCGTTACATAACCAATCCATTCCTAATATCACATCAAACTCTCCCAGTCTTCTAGGAACCAAATCTACGCTTAGTTCATGACCTCTAATGTTTGCACAACAGTTTCAGTAAACAAACTTTACGAGAATTACTTCCTTATTCGCAATCTCTATATTCAATGGATTTTCTAAGCATTCTTGGGGTATGTTTAGTCGACTAGCAAATTCTTCAGACAAAAATGAATAGGTAGCACCTGAATTAAATAATACATAAGCATTTATATTATTGATTGGGATAATACCTGACATCACGTCCTTCACAGCTACTGCGTCCTGGACAGTCATGTTAAAGGTTTTGGCGGTTGGTCGATTGGATTGCGTTGGTCTGTCGATCATCAACTTGATGCCTCTTCCCTATTGGTCGCTTCTTCCACTGCTCCCCTTCTTTGGACAGTCTTTGATTTGATGCTCAGTTGAGCCACAAGCGAAATATCCCTTGATCTTCTTTGGCTTTGGGCAGTTCGGTGAAATGTGACCCTCCTTACCACAGTTGTAACAAACACTGCGCCCTTTCCAGCATTCTCCTTGGTGGTTCTTCCCAGACTTTGAGCATTCATCCACTCGCTTCTTAAACCCTCCTTGGTGACCTCCCGTTTGATTTTTGATTCTATTGTTGTAGTTATTATCCCATTTTCTATTTCCTAGATTGCTTCCTCCACTACAGATTCCTCCACGGTTTTCTCCTCTAGTGTTCTTACTCTTCTTCTCCTTGTTATACTGACTCAAGGCCTCACTACCTCCTTCCGCAATGATGGCCTTTTCCAACAGAGTGGTGAACGAGTCAATTTGGAGAACTGGCACCTTATTAAACAACCAAGGTTTTAGTCCTAGTTCAAAGCGTTTAGCTTTCCTCTCTTCGGTGTCCACTTGACGCGTGGCAAATCTAGCGAGCTCATTAAACTTAGTTGCGTACTGCGCTACTGTCGTATCCCCTTGTTTTAATTCTAAAAACTTCACCTCCATCCGATTCTTCATGCGCTTTGGGAAATAATTCTCGAAGAACAGTGTCTTAAACCTTTCCCATGTTATAACTCCTTCTCTTGCTCTCTGCTGATTAGCCTCCCACCAATAGTTTGCTTCACCTATGATAACTCGAAAAATCGGATTGTCTAGAATATAAGTTTAAAGAATTAGTTATTAATAAAATGAATTTTTATTAATAATATTATGTGCTATGTGTTTATTAATCGTTCTAGAACCTAGGATGATTATAAGACAGGAGGATTCTATCTACGAGCTAGACTGAATGAGTAAGAATTTTCAAGATGAAAATAAAAATTTTCCAGGAATAAAAATATTTTCAAGGAAAAAGACAAATTAGGCACTATTCACCCGACAAAACCTAAGGGTTAGGGTTTGAATAATGATGAGTGGGATTTACATCCATGAATCGGATACTTTATGGCTTAAATAGTTGCTTGATCTTCGTAGATTTTATATAGTTTTATATGACTATAGTGTTATTATGCTTAACCGACGTATTACAGGGCTTTACAGGACTTTTCTAGCTTTTAGGGGACAAATTGGACATTTCACATACACTGGCGCCGCAGCGCCAATGCCTAGTCTTAGTCTCGCGCCGCGGCACCACCACTGGTCCATGCTGATGTCATCCTGGCGCTGCAGTGCCACGGTTCCTTCATGAACTCGCGCTAAAGCGCGACCTCTGGTCTTTTAGTTGATGATGTGGCGCTGCAACGCCAACCACAAGCCTATTACCCACGCCGCAGCGCCACCTCCGGTGCCCAGGTAGGGAAGGCTTGCTCTTGACCTAGAAAAAGGGGAATACTGATATATATATATATATATATATATATATATATATATATATATATATATATATATATATATCAACAGAGCCTCTGCATACAATATATCATATAGTCGAATAGATTAGAGTAGAATAGCTGAGTTCTCTCTCCTCTTTTGTACTTTCTCTCTCTAGTTCGTAGATAATGTCTGTAAATATAGATTAGGTAGTTTAGGGAAAAGTTTGGGATTTCCTTAGAGCAACAAGAGCAGTGAGCTACATGGATTGGAGAGATTGAAAGGAGCGGAATGCTTGGAGACTGAAAAGCCTCGACAGAGTTTATTCTTATCCATTTATTTCCTCTGATTTTGTAATCCATAAATGTTGACTTTATTGCTACTAATATTTTGTTCAATAGCTATGAACCGAGTATTGGCTCTATGGTTATAATGGAACCCTTTGTTATTTGACTGTCTTATCTCTTTGGTTGGCACCATATGGTTTGGTTTAATATATTCATGCTTAATGATTCTCACTAAGACATTAGTGATGATTTTGGTAATCTACATGATATTGAAGGAAGGATTGTAGATTTACACCTAAATATATTGACATGTGATTATTGGTTTCGACTGTATAAGTTGTGCGTAGAATAGACATGTAATAACCCATATCAAAATACAATTGTATTTAAATTGGAAAAGGATTGGCATAACAATTAATATATATATTAGTGCAATCATAAATAATATAAAATTTATTTATTAAAAATGATTCATTCGCCTGTTGGTATTTTTTTTCATGAAGTACTAATTTGAATAAGCTATATTGTATATATGCATGCAGATTTTTTTTAAAGTGGTATTACAGTAATACTTCTAGGATGTCACCTCTAATCCTATACCAAATTACAAGACTCACTTATAGCTAAATAATATTTAATTTGAGTCTGAATGTGATGATACTTTAGGTAATTTGAAAATGGATTATACATTATATTTGAAACGGAGAGAAGTGGGTGAATCTGTTGCATAATTAGTCTCATGAAGGAAATATATGTGTACTATTTAATAACAACAACAGTAATTATAATTCGGTAATTATACTTTTATTCATTTTTTTTATTAGTTCGGACGGAGGGAATTTAAAGAGTTATATTTGGAATATAAATTTTGGAGTATTAATAATTGATATAAGGCGATAATTAAAGGCATATTAAATAGATTATGAATTACTTTGGAATTATAAGTTTGGATTGTTTTTAATTTGAGGTGAATATGTTTAGGTTGCGAATAAGTTTCGCATTTGATATCGTTGGCATTTGAGGGTAAAATTTTGTGGAGTGTGTTACAAATGGTTTGGAAGTATCAGGTACGGATTCCGTACTCTTTCAGCGATACCTTTGTTAAATTTGATTTGTTCGTTTTGTTCCTCGTTTCGAATTTCTGTTATTATTTCACATAATTGTTTCTTGTGAAATTGATATATTTATTTCATTTTGGAGTTGACACTTTGGACTCGTACTTGTACTCTTTGAATGAGGTTATCATGTCTAATATTTATTTTGATAATTGTAGAGCGGTACATGTTGCTACCTTCTTTTTGAGACCTTGTGACTATAATTTGACTTGGTTCAACATGTACATATAGAACCCTTTTGTTGATATTTTATCGCATGTGTTGTAACATGATATTTTTGTTAGAATATACCGTAGGGTATACTTGAGCTATAACCACCTGTGGGGGTACCACAGGCATGTCGTCTTGGCACGAGAGACATGACACTTTCCGTGGCGGTGTGATTAGTCCACAGCGTCTCCATTTTGGGCTCCGGAGTAAATGGGCCATTTGGTGTTTTGTTGTGGGAGGCGTATGGGTTAACCCTAGTTTTCTGTTCTGCGGATTGGTGATGTTGTGCCAAACACACCTATCCGATTTGCATATATTTGGATTCGCGGTCCAATGTGTGATTTGCCTGTGTGGCATTATTTTGGCTGCCTGTGTGGCATCATTTGACTTGCCTGTGTGGCATTATTTTGAATTGCCTGTGTGGCATTGTTTTGACTTGCCTGTGTGGCAACGTATGTTTCTGAGCTCACTCGGTATGAAATAATACACAACCATTTGATTCAGCCTATTATTTTATTGTATTAGTTTTATTTATTTCTGTTTAATTTAATTCATTGAGTTAGTTACTTTAGTTCGTTATTTCTTTACTCTTCTGTTGATTCAGATATATTCCATTCAGATCTGTGAATATTATATTTTTGTCAGTATTTACACTTGAGGCTTTGTTCAGTATTTTGTCTCAGTTGTTTTCGTATATCAGTTGTATATCTTTTGTATATCTGTATCCGTACTGGGCAATTGGCTCATGCTGTGTTTTTCTTCCGGCAGGTTTGCAGGGGTGATTCAGGGCTTGTATGATGAGATTTTTGCCCTTGACCATCTAGGTGGATTAAATTTTAGGTTTTGATTATTTTGACTCAGTTTGGAGAATTGTACTTATTACTTTATTAATGGATCACCACTATTAATATTTTTAGGTTATTAGTGCTCTGTTTACTTATTTTGAAGTTCGTTGTGCTTTGTACGTGACCTCCCTTTCCTTTTCGGGAAGGGGGTGTTACAGATATGGTATCAGAGCCGACTCTCGAAATCTCGGGTCGGGTCATCCGATCGGGTTGCCGGAGGTGGGGACACGAAGGCTGGTGGTATTATCCCACAATGGAGAGATGGAGGTCCGGAGGTGGGGACACGAAGCCAGCCGGTATTATCCCACAATGGCTAGAGAGGCAAAGATCTTTGGGCCGTGTGTGTGATCGGTTCTGACGGGGACGTCAGAAATTTAAGTGGGGGAGTTTGTAACACCCCAGTCCCACATCGAAAGATAGGGGAAAAATTTGTCTGCATATAAGGAAATAAGTTACTACCAATAGTACTTTCAAGTCATGACCTTTTGGGAGCCTGTGGTGGGCTAAGATGACCCAAGAAGATACTATTGGGCCAGTGGTTTGATGCCTTATTTTGATGGATTTGATTCGATTCGGCCTTGGGATTCGACTCAAGATTTGTTCCGGACTCGGGATTTGACCCGGGTTGTTACAAGACATATATATGTATGCCACGTGCGACCTAATAGAGAACTTATGCTTAAATCCTTGTTAGGCTAATTCGCATAGACATGTGTAGGATTATCACTTAGCTTGGACGTTCTTTTCTGTTCTATTCCCTATCGGGTGGATCCAGAGAGGATATGTTCGTACATACCTCGACAGAGGGGTAGGAGCGGTAGACAAACTGTCGTGACCATTAAGACCAATGAGAGAAGGGTAGGAAGTTGATGAAGCATAGCATGCCAGGTGTTCGACAGAATGCCTGTGTGGGGTGAAGTTGTGACCATAGCTTGTATTCCTTCGATTACCATTCATTATCCATTTACTTGCTTTACTAATTATTTATAATTAGATTAACCACAACCCTATTAGTTTGTTGTTCGAATAAGACTTTAGCGATACAAAGTCGGTATTTGGTAAATATTAGTGATAGTTCCTTGTGGGTTCGACACTTTTCTTATCACTGTATTACTTGTTAAACCGCGTATACTTGCACGTGTTTAGTGATCGATTTTTTGACCAACAAGTTTTTGGCGCCGTTACCGGGGAACTATTATTCTAATATTATCCAATATTGATTTAAATCAATATAGTCTTAATTTGAACGTATAGATAAATTTCTTTTATTTGTATGTTCTTCCTTTTTGTTTTTAAGTTTACAGGTTATGGACGATCAATGTTACTAATGACCTTATGAGAGGACGACACAACTAAGCTCGTAAGAAGGACTTGAACAATTGCAAGTTCAAATTGCAAATATCTTGAGGTTTTCTGACAATCTTGAGTGTCAGTCCACTCAGACTGCCTACTGTCAGGAATGAGCTGACTTTGAACCGATTCTCTATCATCCAAATTGTCAGGGTTATCCAAACTGTTGGGATTACAGTCAACAACAATATCAAGATCCGAATTACTCCTATCCGAATCAAGTTGAATATCAGTCTCCGTCGCAATATGAGGTGACGTCTCGACCCAGTGAGAGCTTTTCTGAGTACTCACACAAGAAGAAGAGAAAAGGCTTGAAGGGCTCCTCACCAACTTTATTGAGAGAAATGAGGTTCGGATGGAAAGCTAAGAAGCCGCATTGCAAAGCCTCGAAGATCAATTGGGACAACTCATCAATTCCATCACCAATCTACCGCAAGGCAATCTACCGGTCATAATTGATCTCAACGGTGAAAAAGTAGAACAATGCATGGTGGATACGCAAGGAGAAGGCGATGAGTCTCGCACAGTTGTTGAGGGATACGTCATGTTGCAAACTATCCAGCCAGTTGAGCCTGAAATTGGAGAAAAGAGGATCAACAACCAGAAACCACGCTCACGGCTGTGGAAACCCTAGAGGGGCCGCCAACGCACGAAGAACGTTTTTAAATTGATGAACAAGGTGAATTAGTGGTTAATTCCAGAGGTGAAAGATTCTTCGTGCCAATGGGTGAAGAAAACGGGGATGATCAATCATCCATGTCTGCCAAAAATTTAAAGGAATTGACGAATAGACTGCATGAAATGGTTATTTTCGCTTATGAGTCGGATTGAACGGCATCAGAATAGTCAAGCCAACGACTTTAAAACAAGCGCTTGGTGGGTAGGCATCCCTATCTCAGTATCATTCTTCTCTATTTTTCCTTACTTACGTCTAGTGTACAATGTGTCTTTTCTCTTAGTTTGTTAACATTGCTGCTTGTACTGCAATGTCGGTCCTCATATGCATTGTTTTGTGGCTGCGTACTGCAGACATCATGTTCTTCTTTTGTGTTGCTACTGTATATATGGTATCATAATTAAACTAGTTATCATGTGGCTTAATATAGATATATATTTGTTAATATGGTGGCTAATACATGTGTAACGTACCCAAAATAGGTCCATTCCATCCAACCTATTCTGAGTTGCCAAATACATAGTACAGAAAACAACTACAACTTTATTACAACAATTTTCGTGCAAAATACAACAATACATATGCTGTGAGTTTGGATACAAATATATACCAAATGTGACTCATGTCCCAACCGTGGACAGCACCTCACAATGACACCTTACATAAAGGTATAGTCAAAAACTGTTTTAGAAATTAGAATCTTTGGGAAGTGCTCAAGGAAACCTTCATACATGGAAGGCTATGCTTCTAGGTTGTGATAGATATCATATGGCCACAGAATTATCCTTGGTTGACCCAATATACCCCAAAGAAAAACGAGAAGATTACTATCATATTCTTCCCAATGGTGAGTCTTCTCTTGACTTATCATTATCTCCACTGTCTCTAATTGAGGATTATACTTCAAACAAACACCAAGATTATATAGGTAGTGCTCGTAAATATACTCAGCAAGTGGATGAGCACAATCCTGTCATATGATGACACGAGGTTATATGTCATTAGACATCTTGTACGATAGTGGCAAAACACTCTTCCAACGTTGGGTTCGCTTCACCCTAGATGATTCACCAAATATAACTCCTAAATGAACTTTTCTATACTGCTTCGGGAGAACCTCCACAGCTAGAGACCACTGTTCTATTTTCCCGTTACACTCGCTCGACCCAGCTACACTCTTATTACCTGAAAGGAATTGTGAAGCAAAAGGGTAAGCACAACTAGCTCAGTAAAGAATATCATGACTAAAGATAATTAAATTACCAATAGCCTTCATCAATAATAAATCAGAGATTTAGAACATATGGTAAATGATAAAAATTTCAACCATAATTGCAGCGGAACGAGCAATCCATTAGAAGAGTCAAATAGACTATAAAGTTTATTATCTTCTCCATGTTAAAAATCCACCAACAATGTTTTATCCCTGTAACATCACTCAACAGTTCCTTTCCACAATCATATGAATAACTCATAATCATAATTGTGATTCTAAATTTTTCTTCGCACCCAGGACGAAGAATATTTTCATCACCTGTCTTTACCTGAAACATCAAAGATCATAGTTACACCAAATCACAATTCCTGTTCATAATCATGCTAATAAATCCATCTTCGCATTACGGCCAAAGATATTCATCAACAAACCATCTTTGCACTACGGGCCAAAGATATTCAACAACAGTTCATCTTCGCACTACAGGCTAAAGATATTCATCAATAATTCATCTTTGCACTACAGGCCAAAGATATTCATCAACAGTTCATATTTGCACTATAGGCCAAATATATTAATATCTCAAAGAAATATATAATCATTTCAGAATTATATAAACAATAATTATTACCATGTTGATCGATTCACTTTTACACTTAAGCTAAAGATATTCAGTTAAAAATTCAATGGTCATGATCATACCAGTCAACAATTCATCTTTGCACTACAGACCAAAGATATTCCTCAGTCACGATCATACCAATAATTTACCCATCTTTACACTCAAGTGAAAGAGAAATTCAACATCATGATTATAAAAATGTTATATATGATAATAAAATCAATATAATCAACATATAGATTTAATCTCAAGAGTAATATTCATAAATCAACTATAATTTGGTCAGAATAAGAAACCAATTTTGTCGTGAATAGTAACTCGTGAATAGTAACTCGTGAATAGTAACTCGTGAATAGTGCTCCGTATTCGTACATGGTACCGTATACGTAAATAATGTCATGTAAATAGTGTCATATGCATGAATAGTGTTGTATACGTGAATAGTAATCTTGACTCAAAAAGGTAGAAATTCCACAATAAAATCCATACCCATTATTGCAGTATAATGATATTGAAAGAATAACATCATTATGAAGAATATAGCATCCCTTAATATCCCTTACTATCCCTTACCTCAAAAGAGCAGTATTTCTGACCGGAATGTAAAGTCGAAGGAACCTTGCACTGAATAGCAACTCTCAAAGTATCTAAATACTCACAAAATATGCTTCATAATATAGAGAGAGAAAGAGAGAAAGCTTATGTTTCTGGTGTGATTTTTAATTCTAACTTAGCCCTCTATTTATCGGAAAATGTTAGCACGCCGAAGCAGACTTAACCTGCAACCTGATGGCTTTACCTGCTATTATTCCCACCCACCACATTTGAATAAAAATCTCAGCACATTTCTTTACCAACCAAGAGTGGGGCCCACCAATTCTAGAATTTTCTACCAAAATGATAAATTCCGAAACTTCAACAATTTCTGAACCAGTCATCTCATAAAATTCATAACAAATCATACGTTCATTTTTAACGGTTCAAAATTTATGGACATATACTCAACTTATATATGAATTATCCAAAAATTACCACGATCCAACGGTCGGATTAAAAATTATAACCCCCGCAAAATATCTCAAAAACCCTAATTTGATTTTCAATACCTCCGTTCCAACAAAAACACAGATAAAATACCTCAAATTTAACTCCTTCATTTTTAACCAAAAAAATATATCCCTCATTTATATCCACATAAAATAAATATTTTCTTATCATATAAATTAATAATTAATTATTCACAAATAATATTACAGAGTCACAATTATGACAACCAGACCGTTCTCAGGAAAGAGGGGGCTTTCCAATAAGAATTTCTCCTTACTGGCGCGCAATTAGGTGACCAAACCTCTCCTTAGACAGAACTTTATAGACATTTATTTAAATAATATTAATTATTGATCTGATAATAGAAATAACTGTGCAGCAACAATTATTGAAACAACAATAATATAAAATATCAGCGCAGCAATTATTGAATCAATAAAATAAAATATTGAACAGTAACTACTATAACAATTATTGAGTAGTACCTTCTTACGTAAGAATTAATAATTAAAAAAAATATTGTACAATATCGTGTGCTACTGTGCAACTACGCGTATTACTGTATTTTAACCACCAAGTATTCCAACAGGGTTAACGGTAACAACTATGCCGTTATTTATAAAAACTCAATTTTGTCATTTTCTTCATCCAATCGCTTTCCGTTATGGGGCCCACAAATAGCTGCGCCGTCGTACGAATATTCCCCGACCGAAAGAATATTTCACGACCAAACGAATATTCCCCGACAAAATGAATATTTTATAACCACTTACTTATTTTGAAAAATATTCAAATATCACCATTAACTTTAACTTTTTATCAATTTAACCATTTACTAAATAGAAAAATTGAATACTTTTATTTCATAAAATTTGGGGTCTTACAATCTCCCCTCCTTATAAATTTCGTCCTCGAAATTTACGTACCTGGTAATTCAAAGAGTTGAGAATACCTTGCTTTCATTTCAGATTTCATCTTCTCTGTCATCATGATGTCTCCATTGCTCATCTCCTATATTTCAGATATCATTCTAGAATACAGCTTCAAAATAAGGGTTAATTGAATAAATTAATATATCACATAATATCCCGATATTATGACTGACCAATAAATAAGCTTAGGTAGGACACACTAGCGAAGGATTTACTCATCTCTCCCCGCCTAGTTATATTTCCCGATCTCCGCCAGAGATCATATCCCTAAGCTCTGATACCAAAATGTAACGTTGGACACCATCATGTGTCAGCACCTCATAAAGGTACCTATCAGCTTGCCACCGCAGAACAGCGTCCCCTACGGAGAGTCTGGCTTCGGTGTATCCCCCATCAACAGGAAGTCACCAACGAGAGGCTCGGGGCTCTTTACTTATAGCTCTGATACCAAAATGTAACGACCCCAAAATAGGTCCATTCCATCCAACCTATTCTGAGTCGCCAAATACATGGTACAGAAAACAACAACAACTTTATTACAACAATTATCGTGCAAAATACAACAATACATATGCTGTGAGTTTGGATACAAATATATACCAAATGTGACTCACGTCCCAACCGTGGACAGCACCTCACAATGACACCTTACATAAAGGTATAGTCAAAAACTATTTTATAAATTAGAATCTTTGGGAAGTGCTCAAGTTAACCTTCGTACATGGGAGGTCATGCTTCTAGGTTGTGATAGATATCATATGGCCACAGAATTATCCTTGGTTGACCCAATATACCCCAAAGAAAAATGAGAAGATTACTATCATATTCTTCCCAATGGTGAGTCTTCTCTTGACTTATCATTATCTCCACCGTCTCTAATTGAGAATTATACTTCAAACAAACACCAAGATTATATAGGTAGTGCTCGTAAATATACTCAGCAAGTGGATGAGCACAATCATGTCTTATGATGACACGAGGTTATATGTCATTAGACATCTTGTATGATAGTGGCAAAACACCCTTCCAACTTTGGGTTCGCTTCACCCTAAATGATTCACCAAATATAACTCCTAAATGAACTTTTCTATACTGCTTCGGGAGAACCTCCACAGCTAGAGACCACCGTTCTATTTCCCCGTTACCCTCGCTCGACCCAGCTACACTCTTATTACCTGAAAGGAATTGTGAAGCAAAAGGGTGAGCACAACTAGCTCAGTAAAGAATATCATGACTAAAGATAATTAAATTATCAATAGCCTTCATCAATAATAAATCAGAGATTTAGAACATATGGTAAATGATAAAAATTTCAACCATAATTGCAGCGGAACGAGTAATCCATTAGAAGAGTCAAATAGACTATAAAGTCTATTATCTTCTCCATGTTAAAAATCCACCAACAATGTTTTATCCCTGTAACATCACTCAACAGTTCCTTTCCACAATCATATGAATAACTCATAATCATAATTGTGATTCTAAATTTTTCTTCGCACCCAGGACGAAGAATATTTTTATCACCTGTCTTTACCTGAAACATCAAAGATCATGGTTACACCAAATCACAATTCCTGTTCATAATAATGCTAATAAATCCATCTTCATATTACGGCCAAAGATATTCATCAACAAACCATCTTTGCACTATGGGCCAAAGATATTCAACAACAGTTCATCTTCGCACTACAGGCCAAAGATATTCATAACTTTCCAAAACATAGTAAGGATAGCATCTCTGCTATCAACATCAACTTTCCTGAACTTGAAAAATTTCAGGATTACATACTCATCTTACCCCATTATTTATCTCAAAATATGGGATTTACAGTTTATTTATCACATATTTAATCACATAACTTATTACTTTTCCTATTTTCGCATATTAAGACGTCAAGAAGCTTCTATATGCTCTTCTTCCATGATACAAAACATCATTCTATGATCCATCATATACCATGGTAAGTCTTCAAACTGAGCTGGGTAATAAAAGACTCGATCATGGGCCCTATCAATCGCAGAATGAAAACCATAATCCATTTCATTCATCTTGGCCTTCTTCGTCTGAACCTTATCTTCAGTACGATCTGCACGCTGAGTAGCCTTCATCTAAGCGTCTTCTACTCTTGGACGCTTAGTTGACTCCTCCTTCAAATCATCTTTTAGCTTCTCAACTTCAGTCTTCATCTTTTCATTCTTAGCCAATAGTTGTTCTTGATGACCCTCTGTGTGAACTAGGTTCCATTCCGCGTTCCCAAGACGTATATCGAGATCCTGAATCTCCACATTCTTCTGCTCTATAGTAGCTTGACACATGTCAACCAGCTCCTTCAACTCCTCAATCTTAGCCTGCAATTCTATATAACGGTCATATAATTCATCACACATCCCAGCTGCAATGGAGTTTGGTGGAAACTCCACAGAATCCTCTTCCTCATCCTCCACCTCTATCTCCTCTGATTCTTCCTCCTCAAGATCAGACACAGGCTCATACCCATGTCCTTCTTCAGTGACTAACAGAGATGGCTCCCTCTGAACCAACTGCTCCCGAACAATATGGACATCTCGAGGCTCCTCATCTCTAGGTACCTTAGGTATCTCTTCCCTAACTTGACTGGATCCTTCAACGTTAGACATCCTAACAACAAAATACTTTAAGTTTTGTTTATTATGTGACACTCTACAATACTCGCGAGCACATAAGTTATCAACACATAGGCACATAAAATCTTTTATTATTTATCTTTAATGAATGCCTTAATCCATTCCTTAAAACTCGATCAGAGTTATCACCATTATGTTTTCGATCTCCTTAAAGGTTACTTCCTAAGGTTTCCCTCACCTAAGGTTCATAACCTAAGGCTTTAATATCAACTTGTGACACCCCCAAATTCGGGTACTTCATTCTACTACACAACATTATAATTTTTAAACAATTTATTTAATTTAATTATCTCATTCAGTCAAAACTTCATACCATAAAATTATTATACATTAATTTAATTATTATAACACACTTTAACTAAATTAATGCACAATAATTTCATTGAATATTTATTTATCTCAATAAATAAATCAATTCAAATATTTATTTAATTCAATAAATATTTAAAATTAATAAAATTAATTACAAAATTCTCGTTCGTTACATAACCAATCCATTCCTAATATCACATCAAACTCTCCCAGTCTTCTAGGAACCAAATCTACGCTTAGTTCATGACCTCTAATGTTTGCACAACAGTTTCAGTAAACAAACTTTACGAGAATTACTTCCTTATTCGCAATCTCTATATTCAATGGATTTTCTAAGCATTCTTGGGGTATGTTTAGTCGACTAGCAAATTCTTCAGACAAAAATGAATAGGTAGCACCTGAATTAAATAATACATAAGCATTTATATTATTGATTGGGATAATACCTGACATCACGTCCTTCGCAGCTACTGCGTCCTGGACAGTCATGTTAAAGGTTTTGGCGGTTGGTCGATTGGATTGCGTTGGTCTGTCGATCATCAACTTGATGCCTCTTCCCTATTGGTCGCTTCTTCCACTGCTCCCCTTCTTTGGACAGTCTTTGATTTGATGCTCAGTTGAGCCACATGCGAAATATCCCTTGATCTTCTTTGGCTTTGGGCAGTTCGGTGAAATGTGACCCTCCTTACCACAGTTGTAACAAACACTGCGCCCTTTCCAGCATTCTCCTTGGTGGTTCTTCCCAAACTTTGAGCATTCATCCACTCGCTTCTTAAACCCTCCTTGGTGACCTCCCGTTTGATTTTTGATTCTATTGTTGTAGTTATTATCCCATTTTCTATTTCCTAGATTGCTTCCTCCACTACAGATTCCTCCACGGTTTTCTCCTCTAGTGTTCTTACTCTTCTTCTCCTTGTTATACTGACTCAAGGCCTCACTACCTCCTTCCGCAATGATGGCCTTTTCCAACAGAGTGGTGAACGAGTCAATTTGGAGAACTGGCACCTTATTAAACAACCAAGGTTTTAGTCCTAGTTCAAAGCGTTTAGCTTTCCTCTCTTCGGTGTCCACTTGACGCGTGGCAAATCTAGCGAGCTCATTAAACTTAGTTGCGTACTGCGCTACTGTCGTATCCCCTTGTTTTAATTCTAAAAACTTCACCTCCATCCGATTCTTCATGCGCTTTGGGAAATAATTCTCGAAGAACAGTGTCTTAAACCTTTCCCATGTTATAACTCCTTCTCTTGCTCTCTGCTGATTAGCCTCCCACCAATAGTTTGCTTCACCTATGATAACTCGAAAAATCGGATTGTCTAGAATATAAGTTTAAAGAATTAGTTATTAATAAAATGAATTTTTATTAATAATATTATGTGCTATGTGTTTATTAATCGTTCTAGAACCTAGGATGATTATAAGACAGGAGGATTCTATCTACGAGCTAGACTGAATGAGTAAGAATTTTCAAGATGAAAATAAAAATTTTCCAGGAATAAAAATATTTTCAAGGAAAAAGACGAATTAGGCACTATTCACCCGACGAAACCTAAGGGTTAGGGTTTGAATAATGATGAGTGGGATTTACATCCATGAATCGGATACTTTATGGCTTAAATAGTTGCTTGATCTTCGTAGATTTTATATAGTTTTATATGACTATAGTGTTATTATGCTTAACCGACGTATTACAGGGCTTTACAGGACTTTTCTAGCTTTTAGGGGACAAATTGGACATTTCACATACACTGGCGCAGCAGCGCCAATGCCTAGTCTTAGTCTCGCGCCGCGGCACCACCACTTGTCCATGCTGATGTCATCCTGGCGCTGCAGTGCCACGGTTCCTTCATGAACTCGCGCTAAAGCGCGACCTCTGGTCTTTTAGTTGATGATGTGGCGCTGCAACGCCAACCACAAGCCTATTACCCACGCCGCAGCGCCACCTCCGGTGCCCAGGTAGGGAAGGCTTGCTCTTGACCTAGAAAAAGGGGAATACTGATATATATATATATATATATATATATATATATATATATATATATATATCAACAGAGCCTCTGCATACAATATATCATATAGTCGAATAGATTAGAGTAGAATAGCTTAGTTCTCTCTCCTTTTTTGTACTTTCTCTCTCTAGTTCGTAGATAATGTCTGTAAATATAGATTAGGTAGTTTAGGGAAAAGTTTGGGATTTCCTTAGAGCAACAAGAGTAGTGAGCTACATGGATTGGAGAGATTGAAAGGAGCGGAATGCTTGGAGACTGAAAAGCCTCGACAGAGTTTATTCTTATCCATTTATTTCCTCTGATTTTGTAATCCATAAATGTTGACTTTATTGCTACTAATATTTTGTTCAATAGCTATGAACTGAGTATTGGCTCTAATATTTATTTTGATAATTGTAGAGCGGTACATGTTGCTACCTTCTTTTTGAGACCTTGTGACTATAATTTGACTTGGTTCAACATGTACATATAGAACCCTTTTGTTGATATTTTGTCGCATGTGTTGTGACATGATATTTTTGTTAGAATATACCGTAGGGTATACTTGAGCTATAACCACCTGTAGGGGTACCACAGGCATGTTATCTTGGCACGAGAGACATGACACTTTCCGTGGCGGTGTGATTAGTCCACGGCGTCTCCATTTTGGGCTCCGGAGTAAATGGGCCATTTGGTGTTTTGTTGTGGGAGGCGTATGGGTTAACCCTAGTTTTCTGTTCTGCGGATTGGTGATGTTGTGCCAAACACACCTATCCGATTTGTATACATTTGGATTCGCGGTCCAATGTGTGATTTGCCTGTGTGGCATTATTTTGGTTGCCTGTGTGGCATCATTTGACTTGCCTGTGTGGCATTATTTTGACTTGCCTGTGTGGCATTGTTTTGACTTGCCTGTGTGGCAACGTATGTTTCTGAGCTCACTCGGTATGAAATAATACACAACCATTTGATTCAGCCTATTATTTTATTGTATTAGTTTTATTTATTTCTGTTTAATTTAATTCATTGAGTTAGTTACTTTAGTTCGTTATTTCTTTACTCTTCTATTGATTCAGATATATTCCATTCAGATTTGTGAAGATTATATTTTTGTCAGTATTTACACTTGAGGCTTTGTTCAGTATTTTGTCTCAGTTGTTTTCGTATATCAGTTGTATATCTTTTGTATATCTGTATCCGTACTGGGCAATTGGCTCATGCTGTGTTTTTCTTCCGGCAGGTTTGCAGGGGCGATTCAGGGCTTGTGTGATAAGATTTTTGCCCTTGACCATCTAGGTGGATTAAATTTTAAGTTTTGATTATTTTGACTCAGTTTGGAGAATTGTACTTATTACTTTATTAATGGATCACCACTATTAATATTTTTAGGTTATTAGTGCTCTGTTTACTTATTTTGAAGTTCGTTGTGCTTTGTACGTGACCTCCCTTTCCTTTTCGGGAAGGGGGTGTTACAGATATGGTATCAGAGCCGACTCTCGAAAGCTCGGGTTAGGTCATCCGATCGTGTTGCCGGAGGTGAGGACACGAAGGCTGGTGGTATTATCCCACAATGGAGAGATGGAGGTCCGGAGGTGGGGACACGAAGCCAGCCGGTATTATCCCACAATGGCTAGAGAGGCAAAGATCTTTGGGCCGTGTGTGTGATCAGTTCTGACGGGGACGTCAGAAATTTATGTGGGGGAGTTTGTAACACCCGAGTCCCACATCGAAAGATAGGGGAAAAATTTTTCTGCATATAAGGAAATAAGTTACTACCAATAGTACCTTCAAGTCATGACCTTTTGGGAGCCTGTGGTGGGCTAAGATGACCCAAGAAGATACTATTGGGCCAGTAGTTTGATGCCTTATTTTGATGGATTTGATTCGGTTTGGCCTTGGGATTCGACCCAAGATTTGTTCCGGACTCGAGATTTGACCCGGGTTGTTACAAGACATATATATGTACGCCACGTGCGACCTAATAGAGAACTTATGCTTAAATCCTTGTTAGGTTAATTCGCATAGACATGTGTAGGATTATCACTTAGCTTGGACGTTCTTTTCTGTTCTATTCCCTATCGGGTGGATCCAGAGAGGATATGTTCGTACATACCTCGACAGAGGGGTAGGAGCGGTAGACAAACTGTCGTGACCATTAAGACCAATGAGAGAAGGGTAGGAAGTTGATGAAGTATAGCATGCCAGGTGTTCGACAGAATGCCTGTGTGGGGTGAAGTTGTGACCATAGCTTGTATTCCTTCGATTACCATTCGTTATCCATTTACTTGCTTTACTAATTATTTATAATTAGATTAACCACAACCCTATTAGTTTGTTGTTCGAATAAGACTTTAGCGATACAAAGTCGGTATTTGGTAAATATTAGTGATAGTTCCTTGTGGGTTCGACACTTT
This sequence comes from Panax notoginseng, assembly GCA_016801055.1. Taxonomy (NCBI): domain Eukaryota; kingdom Viridiplantae; phylum Streptophyta; class Magnoliopsida; order Apiales; family Araliaceae; genus Panax; species Panax notoginseng. The sequence goes on along the minus strand of CM029019.1, from coordinate 157,210,418 downwards.
TCTTATCACTGTATTACTTGTTAAACCGCGTATACTTGCACGTGTTTAGTGATCGATTTTTTGACCAACAAGTTTTTGGCGCCGTTACCGGGGAACTATTATTCTAATATTATCCAATATTGATTTAAATCAATATAGTCTTAATTTGAACGTATATATAAATTTCTTTTATTTGTCTGTTCTTCCTTCTTGTTTTTAAGTTTACAGGTTGTGGACGATCAATGTTACTAATGACCTTATGAGAGGACGACACAACTAAGCTCGTAAGAAGGACTTGAGCAATTGCAAGTTCAAATTGCAAATATCTTGAGGTTTTCTGACAATCTTGAGTGTCAGTCCACTCAGACTGCCTACTGTCAGGAATGAGCTGACTTTGAACCGATTCTCTATCATCCAAATTGTCAGGGTTATCCAAACTGTTGGGATTACAGTCAAGAACAATATCAAGATCTGAATTACTCCTATCCGAATCAAGTTGAATATCAGTCTCCATCGCAATATGAGGTGACGTCTCGACCCAGTGAGAGCTTTTCTGAGTACTCACACAAGAAGAAGAGAAAAGGCTTGAAGGGCTCCTCACCAACTTTATTGAGAGAAATGAGGTTCGGATGGAAAGCTAAGAAGCCGCATTGCAAAGCCTCGAAGATCAATTGAGACAACTCATCAATTCCATCACCAATCTACCGCAAGGCAATCTACCGGTCATAATTGATCTCAACGGTGAAAAAGTAGAACAATGCATGGTGGATACGCAAGGAGAAGGCGATGAGTCTCGCACAGTTGTTGAGGGATACGTCATGTTGCAAACTATCCAGCCAGTTGAGCCTGAAATTGGAAAAAAGAGGATCAACAACCAGAAACCACGCTCACGGCTGTGGAAACCCTGGAGGGCCCGCCAACGCACGAAGAACGTTTTTAAATTGATGAACAAGGTGAATTAGTGGTTAATTCCAGAGGTGAAAGATTCTTCGTGCCAATGGGTGAAGAAAACGGGGATGATCAATCATCCATGTCTGCCAAAAATTTAAAGGAATTGACGAATAGACTGCATGAAATGGTTATTTTCGCTTATGAGTCGGATTGAACGGCATCGGAATAGTCAAGCCAACGACTTTAAAACAAGCGCTTGGTGGGTAGGCATCCCTATCTCAGTATCATTCTTCTCTATTTTTCCTTACTTACGTCTAGTGTACAATGTGTCTTTTCTCTTAGTTTGTTAACATTGCTGCTTGTACTGCAATGTCGGTCCTCATATGCATTGTTTTGTGGCTGCGTACTGCAGACATCATGTTCTTCTTTTGTGTTGCTACTGTATATATGGTATCATAATTAAACTAGTTATCATGTGGCTTAATATAGATATATATTTGTTAATATGGTGGCTAATACATGTGTAACGTACCCAAAATAGGTCCATTCCATCCAACCTATTCTGAGTCGCCAAATACATGGTACAGAAAACAACTACAACTTTATTACAATAATTTTCGTGCAAAATACAACAATACATATGCTGTGAGTTTGGATACAAATATATACCAAATGTGACTCATGTCCCAACCGTGGACAGCACCTCACAATGACACCTTACATAAAGGTATAGTAAAAAACTGTTTTAGAAATTAGAATATTTGGGAAGTGCTCAAGGAAACCTTCATACATGGAAGGCCATGCTTCTAGGTTGTGATAGATATCATATGGCCACAGAATTATCCTTGGTTGACCCAATATACCCCAAAGAAAAACGAGAAGATTACTATCATATTCTTTCCAATGGTGAGTCTTCTCTTGACTTATCATTATCTCCACTGTCTCTAATTGAGGATTATACTTCAAACAAACACCAAGATTATATAGGTAGTGCTCGTAAATATACTCAGCAAGTGGATGAGCACAATCCTATCATATGATGACATGAGGTTATATGTCATTAGACATCTTGTATGATAGTGGCAAAACACCCTTCCAACGTTGGGTTCGCTTCACCCTAGATGATTCACCAAATATAACTCCTAAATGAACTTTTCTATACTGCTTCGGGAGAACCTCCACAGCTAGAGACCACCGTTCTATTTCCCCGTTACCCTCGCTCGACCCAGCTACACTCTTATTACCTGAAAGGAATTGTGAAGCAAAAGGGTGAGCACAACTAGCTCAGTAAAGAATATCATGACTAAAGATAATTAAATTACCAATAGCCTTCATCAATAATAAATCAGAGATTTAGAACATATGGTAAATGATAAAAATTTCAACCATAATTGCAACGGAACGAGCAATCCATTAGAAGAGTCAAATAGACTATAAAGTTTATTATCTTCTCCATGTTAAAAATCCACCAACAATGTTTTATCCCTGTAAAATCACTCAACAGTTCCTTTCCACAATCATATGAATAACTCATAATCATAATTGTGATTCTAAATTTTTCTTCGCACCCAGGACGAAGAATATTTTCATCACCTATCCTTACCTGAAACATCAAAGATCATGGTTACACCAAATCACAATTCCTGTTCATAATCATGCTAATAAATCCATCTTCGCATTACGGCCAAAGATATTCATCAACAAACCATCTTTGCACTACGGGCCAAAGATATTCAACAACAGTTCATCTTCGCACTACAGGCTAAAGATATTCATCAATAATTCATCTTTGCACTACAGGCCAAAGATATTCATCAACAGTTCATATTTGCACTATAGGCCAAATATATTAATATCTCAAAGAAATATATAATCATTTCAGAATTATATAAACAATAATTATAACCATGTTGATCGATTCACCTTTACACTTAAGCTAAAGATATTCAGTTAAAAATTCAATGGTCATGATCATACCAGTCAACAATTCATCTTTGCACTACAGACCAAAGATATTCCTCAGTCACGATCATACCAATAATTTACCCATCTTTACACTCAAGCGAAAGAGAAATTCAACTTCATGATTATAAAAATGTTATATATGATAATAAAATCAATATAATCAACATATAGATTTAATCTCAAGAGTAATATTCATAAATCAACTATAATTTGGTCAGAATAAGAAACCAATTTTGTCGTGAATAGTAACTTGTGAATAGTAACTCATGAATAGTAACTCGTGAATAGTAACTCGTGAATAGTGCTCCGTATTCGTACATGGTACCGTATACGTAAATAATGTCATGTAAATAGTGTCATATGCATGAATAGTGTTGTATACGTGAATAGTAATCTTGACTCAAAAAGGTAAAAATTCCGCAATAAAATCCATACCTATTATTGCAGTATAATGATATTGAAAGAATAACATCATTATGAAGAATATAGCATCCCTTAATATCCCTTACTATCACTTACCTCAAAAGAGCAGTATTTCTGACCGGAATGTAAAGTCGAAGGAACCTTGCACTGAATAGCAACTCTCAAAGTATCTAAATACTCACAAAATATGCTTCATAATATAGAGAGAGAAAGAGAGAAAGCTTATGTTTCTGGTGTGATTTTCAATTCTAACTTAGCCCTCTATTTATAGGAAAATGTTAGCACGCCGAAGCAGACTTAACCTGCAAACTGATGGCTTTACCTGCTATTATTCCCACCCACCACATTTGAATAAAAATCTCAGCACATTTCTTTACCAACCAAGAGTGGGGCCCACCAATTCTAGAATTTTCCACCAAAATGATAAATTCTAAAACTTCAACAATTTCTGAACCAGTCATCTCATAAAATTCATAACAAATCATACGTTCATTTTTAACGGTTCAAAATTTGTGGACATATACTCAACTTATATATGAATTACATATCCAAAAATTACCACGATCCAACGGTCGGATTAAAAATTATAACCCCCGCAAAATATCTCAAAAACCCTAATTTGATTTTCAATACCTCCGTTCCGACAAAAACACAGATAAAATACCTCAACATTAACTCCTTCATTTTTAACCACAAAAATATATCCCTCATTTATATCCACATAAAATAAATATTTTCTTATCATATAAATTAATAATTAATTATTCACAAATAATATTACAGAGTCACAATTATGACAACCAGGCCGTTCCCAGGAAAGAGGGGGCTTTCCAATAAGAATTTCTCCTTACTGGCGCGCAATTAGGTGACCAAACCTCTCCTTAGACAGAACTTTATAGGCATTTATTTAAATAATATTAATTATTGATCTGATAATGGAAAATACTGTGCAGCAACAATTATTGAAACAACAATAATATAAAATATCAACGCAGCAATTATTGAATCAATAAAATAAAATATTGAACAGTAACTACTGTAACAATTATTGAGTAGTGCCTTCTTACGTAAGAATTAATAATTAAAAAAAATATTGTACAATATCGTGTGCTACTGTGCAACAACGCGTATTACTGTATTTTAACCACTAAGTATTCCAACAGGGTTAACGGTAACAACTATGCCGTTATTTATAAAAACTCAATTTTGTCGTTTTCTTCATCCAATCGCTTTCCGTTATGGGGCCCACAAATAGCTGCGCCGTCGTACGAATATTCCCCGACCGAAAGAATATTCCACGACCAAACGAATATTCCCCGACAAAATGAATATTTTATAACCACTTGCTTATTTTGAAAAATATTCAAATATCACCCTTAACTTTAACTTTTTATCAATTTAACCATTTACTAAATAGAAAAATTGAATACTTTTATTTCATAAAATTTGGGGTCTTACAATCTCCCCTCCTTATGAAATTTCGTCCTCGAAATTTACGTACCTAGTAATTCAAAGAGTTGAGAATACCTTGCTTTCATTTCAGATTTCATCTTCTCTGTCATCATGATGTCTCCATTGCTCATCTCATATATTTTAGATATCATTCTAGAATACAGCTTCAAAATAAGGGTTAATTGAACAAATTAACATATCACATAATATCCCGATATTATGACTGACCAATAAATAAGCTTAGGTAGGACACACTAGCGAAGGATTTACTCATCTCTCCCCGCCTAGTTATATTTCCCGATCTCCGCCAGAGATCATATCCCTAAGCTCTGATACCAAAATGTAACGTTAGACACCATCATGTGTCAGCACACCTCAAAAAGGTACCTATCAGCTTGCCACCGCAGAACAGCGTCCCCTACGGAGAGTCTGGCTTCGGTGCATCCCCCATCAACAGGAAGTCAACAGCGAGAGGCTCGGGGCTCTTTACTTATAGCTCTGATACCAAAATGTAACGATCCCAAAATAGGTCCATTCCATCCAACCTATTCTGAGTCGCCAAATACATGGTACAGAAAACAACAACAACTTTATTACAACAATTATCGTGCAAAATACAACAATACATATGCTGTGAGTTTGGATACAAATATATACCAAATGTGACTCACGTCCCAACCGTGGACAGCACCTCACAATGACACCTTACATAAAGGTATAGTCAAAAACTGTTTTATAAATTAGAATCTTTGGGAAGTGCTCAAGGAAACCTTCGTACATGGAAGGTCATGCTTCTAGGTTGTGATAGATTTCATATGACCACAGAATTATCCTTGGTTGACCCAATATACCCCAAAGAAAAACGAGAATATTACTATCATATTCTTCCCAATGGTGAGTCTTCTCTTGACTTATCATTATCTCCACTGTCTCTAATTAAGAATTATACTTCAAACAAACACCAAGATTATATAGGTAGTGCTCGTAAATATACTCAGCAAGTGGATGAGCACAATCCTGTCTTATGATGACACGAGGTTATATGTCATTAGACATCTTGTATGATAGTGGCAAAACACCCTTCCAACTTTGGGTTCGCTTCACCCTAAATGATTCACCAAATATAACTCCTAAATGAACTTTTCTATACTGCTTCGGGAGAACCTCCACTGCTAGAGATCACCGTTCTATTTCCCCGTTACCCTCGCTCGACCCAGCTACACTCTTATTACCTGAAAGGAATTGTGAAGCAAAAGGGTGAGCACAACTAGCTCAGTAAAGAATATCATGACTAAAGATAATTAAATTATCAATAGCCTTCATTAATAATAAATCAGAGATTTAGAACATATGGTAAATGATAAAAATTTCAACCATAATTGCAGCGGAACGAGCAATCCATTAGAAGAGTCAAATAGACTATAAAGTCTATTATCTTCTCCATGTTAAAAATTCACCAACAATGTTTTATCCCTGTAACATCACTCAACAGTTCCTTTCCACAATCATATGAATAACTCATAATCATAATTGTGATTCTAAATTTTTCTTCGCACCCAGGACGAAGAATATTTTCATCACCTGTCTTTACCTGAAATATCAAAGATCATGGTTACACCAAATCACAATTCCTGTTCATAATCATGCTAATAAATCCATCTTCGCATTACGGCCAAAGATATTCATCAACAAACCATCTTTGCACTACGGGCCAAAGATATTCAACAACAGTTCATCTTCGCACTACAGGCCAAAGATATTCATCAATAATTCATCTTTGCACTACAGGCCAAAGATATTTATCAACAGTTTATATTTGCACTATAGGACAAATATATTAATATCTCAAAGAAATATATAATCATTTCAGAATTATATAAACAATAATTATAACCATGTTGATCGATTCACCTTTACACTTAAGCTAAAGATATTCAGTTATAAATTCAATGGTCATGATCATACCAGTCAACAATTCATCTTTGCATTACAGGCCAAAGGTATTCCTCAGTCACAATCATACCAATAATTTACCCATCTTTACACTCAAGTGAAAGAGAAATTCAACATCAGGATTATAAAAATGTTATATATGATAATAAAATCAATATAATCAACATATAGATTTAATCTCAAGAGTAATATTCATAAATCAACTATAATTTGGTCAGAATAAGAAACCAATTTTGTCGTGAATAGTAACTCGTTAATAGTAACTCATGAATAGTAACTCATGAATAGTAACTCGTGAATAGTAACTCATGAATAGTAACTCGTAAATAGTAACTCGTGAATAGTGCTCCGTATTCGTACATGGTACCGTACACGTAAATAATGTCATGCAAACAGTGCAATATGCATGAATAGTGTTGTATACGTGAATAGTAATCCCGACTCAAAAAGGTAGAAATTCCACAATAAAATCCATACCCATTATTGCAGTATAATGATATTGACAGAATAACATCATTATAAAGAATATATCATCCCTTAATATCCCTTACTATCCCTTACCTCAAAAGAGCAGTATTTCTGACCGAAATGTAAAGTCGAAGAAACCTTGCACTGAATAGCAACTCTCAAAGTATCTAAATACTCAAAAAATATGCTTCATAATATAGAGAGAGAAAGAGAGAAAGCTTATGTTTCTGGTGTGATTTTCAATTCTAACTTAGCCCTCTATTTATAGGAAAATGTTAGCACGCCGAAGCAGACTTAACCTGCAACCTGATGGCTTTACCTGCTACTATTCCCACCCACCACATTTGAATAAAAATCTCAGCACATTTCTTTACCAATCAAGAGTGGGGCCCACCAATTCTAGAATTTTCTACCAAAATGATAAATTCTGAAACTTCAACAATTTCTGAACCAGTCATCTCGTAAAATTCATAACAAATCATAAATTCATTTTTAACGGTTCAAAATTTGTGGACATATACTCAACTTATATATGTATAACATATTCAAAAATTACCACAATCCAACGGTCGGATTAAAAACTATAACCCCCGCAAAATATCTCAAAAATCCTAATTTGATTTTCAATACCTCCGTTCCGACAAAAACACAGATAAAATACCTCAACATTAACTCCTTCATTTTTAACCACAAAAATATATCCCTCATTTATATCCACATAAAATAAATATTTCCTTATCATATAAATCAATAATTAATTATTCACAAATAATATTACAGAGTCACAATTATGACAACCAGGCCGTTCCCAGGAAAGAGGGGGCTTTCCAATAAGAATTTCTCCTTACTGGCGTGCAATTAGGTGACCAAACCTCTCCTTAGACAGAACTTTCTAGACATTGTCAATAATGCTATCTAATAATATTATTTAAATAATATGAATTATTGATCTGATAATAGAAAATACTGTGCAGCAACAATTATTGAAACAACAATAATATAAAATATCAACGCAGCAATTATTGAATCAATAAAATAAAATATTAAACAATAACTACTGTAACAATTATTGAGTAGTGCCTTCTTACGTAAGAATTAATAATTGAAAAAAATACTGTGCAATACCGTGTGCTACTGTGCACCTACGCGTATTACTGTATTTTAACCACCAGGTATTCCAACAGTGTTAACGATAACAACTACGCCGTTATTTATAAAAACTCAATTTTATCGTTTTCTTCATCCAATCGCTTTCCGTTATGCGGCCCACAAATAGCTGCGCCGTCGTACGAATATTCCCCGACCGAAAGAATATTCCACGACCAAACGAATATTCCCCAACAAAATGAATATTTTATAACCACTTGCTTATTTTGAAAAATATTCAAATATCACCCTTAACTTTAACTTTTTATCAATTTAACTATTTACTAAATAGAAAAATTGAATATTTTTATTTCATAACATTTGGGGTCTTACAACATAGTTTAATTTATGTAGGGAAAAGCCAACATACAAAGTTGGCGCCACAGCGCCAGCATATACACTAGAACTCGCGCCGCAGTGCCATGTGCACAATCTAAATTTCCTATCTCACGCCGCAGCGCAAAGGAACAAAGAGGACCTCGCGTCGTAGCACCAAGGATGAGACCAACATTCTGCTAACTCGAGTCGCGTCCCCAAGCAAAGAAGGCCAGGCCACGCCGCGGCGCCACAAGTGAGATTTAGTTTTTAAAAATAGTTTTGGGCCAGCATTTCAGGCCACATCCCACCATCTCTCTCGATAGTTACCAGAACCGAAATGCTCCCTCTTCTCGACAAACATCCCCCCCTTTTCAGCACTTAAAATGATTTTGGCTCGAAAGTCACCAACACACGAATTTGATTTTAAATCAATTGCACATATAAGGTCTCTAGAGGACTGCTGTTTTTCCCCGCTCAAGGTAATTTAGGATTTCAATCAATTTCTGTTTATATTTGGGATTGTTCATGTCCTTTGATTAATTGTCCTGGGAAAATTCTTGGCTACTTCTGATTGTTGGCTAGTATTATTATTGTTACACACTTGGGGCTGAGGATTCAATCAGGGATAAAAAACTAGTGTGGATTAAAGAATGCACTCTAGGTGTTTGATAAATTTCCTAAAAGAATAACTTGACTATTTGGGTTGTTTTGACATTAGACTTTCATTGGGGATTATTTGGATTAAGTTTGGGGGAGTGTGTGCTTCAGTTTTCTGCTTCTGTTCATACAAATTGCTGCAATTTCTAAAATGGCATCAAAGAGGCAGCGACTGAGCATCGGCGGTTCATCATCTGCAACACTAACGGCTTGGGACAACACCAAATTTGTCAATGAAGAGGCCTAGAAAAGGTACAAAAGCTCTTTTGTCACGCGAAATTTGATTCTGGAGCGGGGTTTGAGGCCTGACAAAACAAAGGACGGTGAGTTGGTGGCTATGATTGTGGGATGCCAGTGGGTTCATTTCACTAAGCCGCCTGAGTCAGCCATCGTTTTTGTGGTCCTCGAGTTTTATGCAAATGCCAGCCCCGAAGGTCCTACTGTTGTTCAAGTTAGAGGGCGATTAGTGGCGTTCAGAAGCCAAGCAATTAATTCTATATTCGCGACGCTTGGAGCCGGGACTGCGCAGCTATAACCCCGAGGATATTATTAGGAGGCTCTGCAAGCCCGGGACTACATGGAAGAAAAATGACTTCACGGGTGAGCGGACCAGCTTCCCGCATGCTGCCCTCAATCGCTATAGGAAGGCATGGTTCAGCTTCATTTGTGTCAACATGATCCCGACCCGTCACCTGAGCGATGTGACTAAGGATAAAGCGGCCCTTTTATTTGCCATTGTCACTGGTCTGAACGTGGATATAGGAGCTCTCATTCACGGGTCCATCCTGAAGGCGATTAAGAACACCACCTCTGCGGGGCTTCCACATCCATCAATGATCACCCACTTGTGCAAGCAGGCAGGTATTCGTTGGGGGCCAGAAGAGATAACTTTGCCGCCCATGTCAGTCATTGACCATCAGATCATCTCACGCTTTAATGTGTGGGATGGGGTAGATTCTCATGTCTGAGGTGAAGGGTATGGGCCACCTACTGAGCCACCTCCTACAGTAGATCCCCAGCCCTTGCAGCCACCAGACGCAGGCCTAGCTTCACAGGGACTACTGGCAGATATCATGGCATCCCTCACCCTGCTACATCAGAAACATGATGCGACTCCCCCAAAATAGGTATACATCACCCATTCTGAGTCGCCAAATACATGGTACAGAATACAACTACAAACTTAATTATACAACTGTCGTGTAAAATACGACAAAACATAGCCGAGAGTTTAAACAAGAATATTGCCTTCTAGATAATATCCACACTCAATGGAGTCCTCATTATAATTATTGTAAGACCCCAACTTATTAATGAATAAAATCAAATTTTCTCTAAATATTATTGTGAATAATAAGGGGGTTAATTTGATATAATACTTTGGTTATGGGTGAAATGTGCAAATTTTGCAAAATAAGCAAGTGGTTATAAAATATTTATTTTTGGTCGGTGAATATTCGGTTGGTCGTGGAATATTCTTGCTGTCGGGGAATATTCGTACGACGACGCAGCCTTGTGTGGGCCCCATAACGGAAAGCGATTGGATGAAAAAAACGACAAGTATAAGTTGTTTATTAATAATGGCGTAGTTGTTACCGTTAACACTGTTTAAATACCCGGTGGTTAAAAATACAGTAATAACGCGTGGTTGCATAGTAGCACACGGATTGCACAGTATAGTTGAATTATTGATTCGTACGTAAGAAGGCACTACTCAATAATTGTTACAGTGATTACTGTTCAATATTTTATTTTATTGGTTCAATAATTGCTGCATTGATATTTTATATTATTGTTGTTTCAATAATTGTTGCTGCACAGTATTTTCATTTATCAGATCAATAATTCATATTATTTGAATAATATTATTAGATAACATTATTGACAATGTCTAGAAAGTTCTATCTAAGGAGAGGTTTGGTCATCTAATTGCGCGCCAGTAAGGAGAAATCCTTATTGGAAAGCCCCCTCTTTCCTGGGAACGGCCTGGTTGTCATAAATGTGATTCTGTAATATTATTTGTGAATAATTAATTATTGATTCATATGATAAGGAAATATTTATTTTATGTGGATATAAATGAGGGATATATTTTTGTGGTTAAAAATGAAGGAGTTAATGTTGAGGTTTTTGTCAGTATTTTTGTCGGAATGGAGGTATTAAAAATCAGGATTTTTGAGATAGTTTGCGGGGGTTATAATTTTTAATCCGACCGTTAGATCATGGTAATTTTTGGATATGTTATACATATATAAGTTGAGTATAAGTTGAGTATATGTCCACAAATTTTGAACCGTTAAAAATGAACGTATGATTTATTACGAATTTTACAAGATGACTGGTTCAGAAATTGTTGAATTTTCGGAGTTTATCATTTTGGTAGAAAATTCTAGAATTAGTGGGCCCCACTTGTGGTTGGTGAAGAAATGTGCTGAATTATATTTCAAATGTGGTGGGTGGGAATAGTAGCAGGTAAAGCCATCAGGTTGCAGGTCAAACCTACCAAAATTTTCCTATAAATAGAGGGCTAAGTTAGAATTGAAAATCACACCAGAAACAAGTTTTCTCTCTTTCTCTCTCTAGATTATTGAGTGTATTTTGTGAGTATTTAGATACTTTGAGAGTTTCTATTCATCAGAGCAAGTTTCTTTCAGCCTTATACCGGTATTCCGACCAGAAGTACTGATATTTTGAGGTAAGGGATATTATTTTCTTCTTAATGATATTATTTTCTTCAATATCATTATGCTGAAATATTGATATGAGTTTTTATCAAATTTGGAACTTTTTGTGTCGGGGGTTACTATTCACGTATACGGCACTATTCACGAATACGGCACTATTCACCGAAAAATAAAATTTTTCCTTTTTGTCCAAGATGTCTATTATGGTTACTATCTTTGATTGTATCCATGTTTTGATCTTTATTTTTGAATTCTGCTTCACAATTGATTATTATGAAGTATTATTGATCTTGGATAAACTGTTATACGAATCCCTACTATTTGTCCTTCTGTCTCATTGGATTCGTTCTCTTTAAGATATTTTTCATCATCCTCAGTCCTAAATGATGATATTACTGAATATCTTTGGCCTGTAGTGCAAAGATGTATAATTACTTGATGAATATCTTTGGCCTGTAGTGCAAAGATGAACAGGTGTTGAGATGAACATGACCGACTGATGATACAAATGAATATCTTTGGCCTGTAGTGCAAAGATGAATATTTGGTTAAAGATGATTATTAATTGATGTTACAGGGATAAAATATTGATGATGGACTTTTAAATCTTAGAAGATAGTAGAATTCTTTCTCTACTTGACTCTTCTAATGGTTTGTTGTTTCCGCTGCAGTTGTTGATCTAAAACTTGTTGTCGATTATATTTTATCAGATTTTTCCCTGTTGAAGACTAACGATAATTTGTTGTATATTATCTTAGTCATAATATTCTTTACTGGGCTAGTTGAGCTCACCCTTTTCCTTTTTGTTCCATTTTTCTTCTCAGGAGGTGAGAACATAGCAGGATCTAGTCGGGGTATGGAGTGATGGTTCTAGAAAGATGTATTAGCAGTCCTCACTATTTCTGTAAAATAGTGTTTGAATAATTGTAATGAGGATTTATTTGAGTGTGGATATTGTCTAGAAGACAATATTTGTATTTAAACTCACAGTATGTGTTGTCGTATTTTGCACGACAATTGTATTATTGAAGTTGTAGTTTGCTTTCTGTACCATGTATTTGGCGACTCAGAATGGGTGTTGTATACCTATTTTGGGGGCGTCACAGTTGGTATCAGAGCTTAGGGATATGATCCCTGGCTGAGATGTGAGACAAGAACTAGGAGGGGAGAGACGGGGAATTCCTTCGCTAGTATGACCTGACTAAGTTTATTTGGTGTTTATTTGGTCGGTCAGAGTATAGGGATAATATATGACATGACTATTAACCCTTGTTTTATGGCAGTATTTAAGAATGGCAGCTGAGAACGTTAATAATGGAGTAAATCAGACCGTGGAGACACCTTTGATCACTACCCAGGGGAACGTGCAACAGGAAGGCAATATTCCTCCTGTAAACAACGTTACCGAGCAAACGATGAATGATGGAATGTTTAGGAGCTTTTTGCAGTTCATGCAAAATCAGACGAGGGAGACTCGTGTGCAGAATACGGGTGGAAATGATAACAACGCGCGGTTTGTCACAGCTAAGCAGTTCAAAGAATTGGGACCACCAGAATTTAAGGGAAAGCCGGATCCGATCATGGCGGAAACGTGGGTCAAGCAAATTACCAAGATATTTGATGTCTTGGGATGCACGGAGGAACAGAAGGTTCCATTCGCCACATTTATGTTCCGCGGTGAGGCAGACTACTGGTGGGAGTCTGTGAAGCGTACCCAGCCTGACGCACTCAACATGTCCTGGGAAACATTTCAAAAACTGTTCAATGACAAGTACTTTCCTGAAAGTATTCGTCATATGAAGGAGGTTGAGTTTATTAGACTGGAACAAAACAACATGACGGTGTCCCAGTACGAGGCGAAGTTTGCAGAGTTATCCAGGTTTGCACCTCATTTGGTCGAAAATGAGGAACGAATGACGCGGATGTTTCTGAGAGGTTTAAAACCTGAGATTCGTCAATATCTTATCTCTCATAAATTTTCTCTATATTCAGACGTTGTAAACAGGGCTCAATTATTAGAGAGAGATAATGAGTATACTCAACCGAGGGACCACAACCAGGGTCATACCGGTGACAGCAATCATCAGAGCGATGATAACCAACGAGGAGGGAAAAATACGAACAAAGGCGGTAACCACTCGGGTGGTCATCGTGGCCATGATAATAGGAGAGGTGAGTCAAGTGGAAATTTCAGAAAGAGGAGATTCAACAATGACGGGAAGACATCAGCACCAGCACCAGCACCAACAACAAATTTTAGGGGAGGAGAACGACCGCCAGTTAGATGTTACAAATGCGGGAAAGAGGGACATATCAGCCCAAACTGTCCACAACAATCCAAGGTGTGTTACAACTGTGGGAAGGAAGGCCACATCGCTCGAGATTGTACTATAGCGAAACCAAGTTCAGCGGGAGTGGTGATTCCAAGGGCTGTCCCGGATAAGGCGAAATCAGCGGTTCCTGGAAGAGCGTTTGTCGTAACTGGCCAAAACGTGAGAAACCCGAACGAGGTGATCACGGGTAAGCTAATCTTGAATTCTTGCGAAGTTTATACTTTACTAGATACCGGTTCTACCCATTCTTTTATCTCTCCTGCTTGTGCTCAACGTTTAAACTTGACTCCGGAGAAATTGGACTTTAACTTATCTGTTGAAACTCCGTTGGGTGAAACCTTCGTTACATCTACAGTTTATAAATCTTGCATGATCCAAGTTGGCACTATCACATTACCTGTTGATCTTATCTCTTTAAAGATACTTGCTTTTGATGTGATTTTAGGAATTGATTGGTTAACCACTCATCATGCTAAAATTGATTGTTTTCGTAAGGTTGTTAGTTTTCATATTCCTAACCAACCTGTCATACGAATTCAAACTACTAAACCACTAAAATCAGTCACTGTCATATCAAGCCACAAAGCTATTCGTTTATTGAAAAACGGATGTCAAGCTTTCTTAGCCCATGTTATGGATTTGAACAAAGACAAGTCAGATTTGAATAATATTTCTATTGTTAGAGAATTTTCCGATGTATTTCCTGAAGAACTTCCCGGTCTACCCCCGGAACGAGAAATTGAATTCTTTATTGACCTTGAACCCGGTACAAAGCCCATTTCTAAAACCCCATATCGAATGGCTCCTATTGAACTTCAGGAGTTAAAAGTCCAACTACAGGAGTTGTTGGACATCGGTTTTATTCGTCCTAGTACGTCTCCTTGGGGTGCTCCTGTTTTATTCGTAAAGAAGAAAGACGGGAGTATGCGACTTTGTATTGACTATCGAGAATTGAACCATGTCACCATCAAGAATAGGTATCCGCTACCTCGCATTGATGACCTGTTTGACCAGTTGCAAGGAGCACAATTCTTTTCAAAGATCGATCTTCGTTCTGGATATCATCAGCTGAAGATTAAAACTGAGGATATTCCAAAGACTGCCTTCAGAACTCGGTACGGGCATTATGAATTCTTAGTAATGTCTTTTGGATTGACTAATGCTCCTGCTGCCTTCATGGATATGATGAACCGTGTATTCAAAGAATATTTGGATCAGTTCGTTGTTGTCTTTATTGATGACATCCTCATCTATTCCAAAAGCCGTGAAGATCATGAGCGCCATTTGAAGCTGGTACTGCAAAGGCTTCGTGAAAACAAGCTATATGCCAAACTGAAGAAATGCGAGTTCTGGCTTGAGGAAGTAGCATTCCTTGGGCACGTGGTGTCAAAACATGGAGTATCTGTCGACCCGGCGAAGATTGAAGCCATACAAAGTTGGGAGCAACCGAAGTCGGTAACCGAAGTA
Source organism: Panax notoginseng (assembly GCA_016801055.1). Taxonomy (NCBI): domain Eukaryota; kingdom Viridiplantae; phylum Streptophyta; class Magnoliopsida; order Apiales; family Araliaceae; genus Panax; species Panax notoginseng. The sequence goes on along the minus strand of CM029019.1, from coordinate 157,194,682 downwards.
CGTAGCTTTCTGGGCTTAGCTGGTTATTATCGGAGATTTGTGGAAGGATTTTCTCGAATCGCTACTCCGTTAACTCAGCTGACTCGGAAAGATACAAAATTCGTATGGAGTGAGGAATGCGAGAAGAGTTTCCAAGAACTCAAGAGGAGACTCATTTCGGCACCTGTTTTGACAATACCATCTGGTTCGGATGGATTTGTTATCTACAGCGATGCTTCAGGCAAAGGGTTAGGATGTGTTCTCATGCAACATGGGAAAGTCATAGCCTATGCCTCACGACAACTCAAAGAATATGAGAGGAATTATCCTACTCATGATTTGGAGTTGGCAGCAGTCGTTTTTGCGTTGAAGATCTGGAGACACTACCTGTATGGGGAGAAAGTGGAGATCTATACAGATCATAAAAGCCTCAAATATTTCTTCACCCAAAAGGAACTCAACATGCGGCAACGACGTTGGCTTGAGCTGTTGAAAGATTACGATCATACCATCCAATACCATCCTGGAAAAGCAAACGTAGTAGCTGACGCATTGAGTAGAAGATCATATGCGGGTACGAGTGCAATGTTTTTAACACAAAGGCCCATTTTGTATGACTTGCAAAGGATGGAGATAGAGATGAAGGCTCCAAGTACCCACATGATGATATCAAATATACGAGTAGAACCGACTTTAATCGATAAAGTTAAAGCTGCTCAAGCTACGGATATAGAGCTGATGCGTATGAAGAAGAAAGTGCAAGAAGGTGCTATTCCAGAAGCAAGAATCGATGAAGAAGGAATACTTCGAGTCAACTCCAGACTTTGTGTTCCTAACGATTTTGACTTGAAGCATAGAATAATGATGGAGGCACACAACACACCGTTTGCAATCCATCCTGGGAGTACCAAAATGTATCACGATCTTCGACATACATTTTGGTGGAGCAATATGAAAAGAGAGATCGCGGAGTTTATCTCGAGGTGTTTAACTTGTCAACGTGTAAAGGCGGAGCATCAAGTGCCAAAGGGTCCATTGCAACCACTTGAGATTCCGAAATGGAAGTGGGAACACATTACTATGGATTTTGTTACGGGTCTTCCCAAGGTTTCTCAAGGCATAGATGCGATTTGGGTTATTGTTGATAGATTAACCAAGTCCGCTCATTTCTTGCCGATACGTGAGACTTATTCCCTTGAACGTCTTGCTAGTATGTACGTGAACGAGATTGTGAGATTGCATGGCATGCCAGTATCCATAGTTTCGGATCGTGACCCAAGATTCACTTCACGATTTTGGGTTAGCTTGCAGAAAGCTATGGGCACGGATTTACGATTCAGTTCAGCATACCATCCTCAAACGGACGGACAATCAGAGAGGACTATTCAAACTCTTGAAGATCTATTAAGACTTTGTGTCTTAGATCTCAAAGGGAGTTGGGATAAGTACCTACCATTGGTGGAATTCTCCTACAACAACAGTTATCAGGCGAGCATAGGTATGGCTCCATTTGAGGCGTTGTATGGAAGAAAATGTCGTTCTCCAGTATGCTGGGACGAGGTGGGTGAAGCAACATTGTTGGGACCAGAATTGGTACGCATTACTACAGAGAAGATCCAAACGATTCGACAACGTATACAAACGGCACAGGATCGACAAAAGAGTTATGCGGATCTTCATCGGAAGGACGTGGAATTTAATATTGGGGATCATGTATTGTTACGTGTTGCACCATGGAAGGGAGTTACAAGATTTGGGAAGAGAGGAAAGCTCAATCCAAGATTTGTTGGTCCATTTGAGATTCTTGAGCGAATAGGAAATGTGGCATATAGACTCGCATTACCTCCAAGCATGTCTCGTGTTCATAATGTTTTTCACATATCTATGCTTCGTAAATATGTTAAAGACCCGAACCACATTATTGAGTTAGAACCAGACGAGATAGCTGAAGATTTAACGTACGAGGAGGTACCTGTTAAGATCTTGGATAGGAAAGAGCATGTCCTACGCACGAAGGTTATACCACAAGTTAAGGTTTTGTGGAGAAACCATGCTATTGAAGAAATGACCTGGGAGTTGGAATCAGAAATGAAAGCGAGGTATCCTCACCTTTTTGAAACATCAGGTACGTACGTCAATTTCGAGGACGAAATTTCATAAGGAGGGGAGGTTGTAAGACCCCAACTTATTAATGAATAAAATCAAATTTTCTCTAAATATTATTGTGAATAATAAGGGGTTAATTTGATATAATACTTTGGTTATGGGTGAAATGTGCAAATTTTGCAAAATAAGCAAGTGGTTATAAAATATTTATTTTTGGTCGGTGAATATTCGGTTGGTCGTGGAATATTCTTGCTGTCGGGGAATATTCGTACGACGACGCAGCCTTGTGTGGGCCCCATAACGGAAAGCGATTGGATGAAGAAAACGACAAGTATAAGTTGTTTATTAATAACGGCGTAGTTGTTACCGTTAATACTGTTGGAATACCCGGTGGTTAAAATACAGTAATAACGCGTGGTTGCATAGTAGCACACGGATTGCACAGTATATTGAATTATTGATTCGTACGTAAGAAGGCACTACTCAATAATTGTTACAGTGATTACTGTTCAATATTTTATTTTATTGATTCAATAATTGCTGCGTTGATATTTTATATTATTGTTGTTTCAATAATTGTTGCTGCACAGTATTTTCATTTATCAGATCAATAATTCATATTATTTGAATAATATTATTAGATAACATTATTGGCAATGTCTAGAAAGTTCTGTCTAAGGAGAGGTTTGGTCATCTAATTGCGCGCCAGTAAGGAGAAATCCTTATTGGAAAGCCCCCTCTTTCCTGGGAACGGCCTGGTTGTCATAAATGTGATTCTGTAATATTATTTGTGAATAATTAATTATTGATTCATATGATAAGGAAATATTTATTTTATGTGGATATAAATGAGGGATATATTTTTGTGGTTAAAAATGAAGGAGTTAATGTTGAGGTTTTTATCAGTATTTTTGTCGGAATGGAGGTATTAAAAATCAGGATTTTTGAGATAGTTTGCGGGGGTTATAATTTTTAATCCGACCGTTGGATCGTGGTAATTTTTGGATATGTTATACATATATAAGTTGAGTATATGTCCACAAATTTTGAACCGTTAAAAATGAACGTATGATTTATTACGAATTTTACAAGATGACTGGTTCAGAAATTGTTGAATTTTCGGAGTTTATCATTTTGGTGGAAAATTCTAGAATTGGTGGGCCCCACTTGTGGTTGGTGAAGAAATGTGCTGAATTATATTTCAAATGTGGTGGGTGGGAATAGTAGCAGGTAAAGCCATCAGGTTGCAGGTCAAACCTACCAAAATTTTCCTATAAATAGAGGGCTAAGTTAGAATTGAAAATCACACCAGAAACAAGTTTTCTCTCTTTCTCTCTCTAGATTATTGAGTGTATTTTGTGAGTATTTAGATACTTTGAGAGTTTCTATTCATCAGAGCAAGTTTCTTTCAGCCTTATACCGGTATTCCGACCAGAAGTACTGATATTTTGAGGTAAGGGATATTATTTTCTTCTTAATGATATTATTTTCTTCAATATCATTATGCTGAAATATTGATATGAGTTTTTATCAAATTTGGAACTTTTTGTGTCGGGGGTTACTATTCACGTATACGGCACTATTCACGTATACGGCACTATTCACGAATACGGCACTATTCACCGAAAAATAAAATTTTTCCTTTTTGTCCAAGATGTCTATTATGGTTACTATCTTTGATTGTATCCATGTTTTGATCTTTATTTTTGAATTCTGCTTCACAATTGATTATTATGAAGTATTATTGATCTTGGATAAACTGTTATACGAATCCCTACTATTTGTCCTTCTGTCTCATTGGATTCGTTCTCTTTAAGATATTTTTCATCATCCTCAGTCCTAAATGATGATATTACTGAATATCTTTGGCCTGTAGTGCAAAGATGTATAATTACTTGATGAATATCTTTGGCCTGTAGTGCAAAGATGAACAGGTGTTGAGATGAACATGACCGACTGATGATACAAATGAATATCTTTGGCCTGTAGTGCAAAGATGAATATTTGGTTAAAGATGATTATTAATTGATGTTACAGGGATAAAATATTGATGATGGACTTTTAAATCTTAGAAGATAGTAGAATTCTTTCTCTACTTGACTCTTCTAATGGTTTGTTGTTTCCGCTGCAGTTGTTGATCTAAAACTTGTTGTCGATTATATTTTATCAGATTTTTCCCTGTTGAAGACTAACGATAATTTGTTGTATATTATCTTAGTCATAATATTCTTTACTGGGCTAGTTGAGCTCACTCTTTTCCTTTTTGTTCCATTTTTCTTCTCAGGAGGTGAGAACATAGCAGGATCTAGTCGGGGTATGGAGTGATGGTTCTAGAAAGATGTATTAGCAGTCCTCACTATTTCTGTAAAATAGTGTTTGAATAATTGTAATGAGGATTTATTTGAGTGTGGATATTGTCTAGAAGACAATATTTGTATTTAAACTCACAGTATGTGTTGTCGTATTTTGCACGACAATTGTATTATTGAAGTTGTAGTTTGCTTTCTGTACCATGTATTTGGCGACTCAGAATGGGTGTTGTATACCTATTTTGGGGGCGTCACAATTATTATCACACTATTTCACAAAATAGTGAGGACTACTAATGCACCATCTCAGACCATCACTCTGTTCCTTGACTAGTCCCAGCTATATTCTCATTTTCTGAAGAGAACAATGAAAGCAAAATGGTGAGCCCAACTAGCCCAATAAGAAATATTATGACTAAGATAATATAGAATAAATTATCGTTAGCCTTCAACAAAGTTAAACTGATAAAACTATAATAAACATCAAGTTTAACTGCAGTGGAACAAGCAATCCATTAGAAGAGTCAAGTAGAGCATGATATCTATTATCTTCTATGATTTAAAAAGTATTTCATCAACTTTATCGCTGAGACTCAGCTTAATAAATAAACCACATCATCAAATCATCCATGCACTACGAGCCAAGGATATTCATGTAATCCTCAATGGTCATGATCAAATCAACAACTGTCTATCAATGCACTACGGGCCAATGAGGACTTTTACCACATCAATTGTAACATTACGGTCATGATTATACCGAATAATCCATAGTCATAATCATACCAATCAATAGTACATCTATGCATGTAAGCCACAGATGAATTTTATCACAATATAAGCATGAGGATGATGACAATGATATAAGAATTCAATCAAGCGAGATTAAGGATAAATATTAAAGACTTTAAATTTATCCAAAGCTTAAAAATTTCTAAATTGTCAACATGATACTGCTTTGTGGAGTAGAATTCAAGAATAATATTCATGTATCAAAAATAATCTTGGACAGAAAAGAAATCAATTTTTGTCATGGATAGTACCACGTGAATAGTACTTCGCAAATAGTACCCCGTGAATAGTACCCCGACATTAAAAATATCCCGAATACCCGAGTGATTAGTACCCGAGTGAATAGTACATGAGTGAATAGTAATCCGTGAATAGTAACTCGATTTAAAAAGTATCTCGAATCCTCGGGTGAATAATATTCGAGTGAATAGTAACTCGTGAATAGTACCCCGGGTGAAAATATTGATATTTAATAAGAAAGTTCATATCAATATTCTAATAAAATGATACTAGATGAAGCACAAAACTCAAGGATGTTCCACTAATTTCAGGAATTATAGAAGCAATACTTACTACGGTAAGTTTAGATGAAAATAAATAATATACGAAACTGCAAATAGATTTTCACTGTCATGCGGTAGTCTGCGTAGACAGATCATTTTCAGAATTTAATAACAATTAAATTCGAAGGGTTATTCACCAGGCATGCGGTAGTCCACGTAGACAGGTTATTCCCACAGAATAATAAAGAATGGAATAACGAAAACATTTCACCATGCATTCGGTAGTCTGCGTAGACAGGTTATTCCAACAGAATAATAAAGAATGGAATAACAACCCTTACGAGTATTAGAAGAAAATAACTCTCTTCATGAATACGAAAGAAATAATATCGCTTTACGAGTATTGAACGAAGATAATATTCCTTACGAATACGAAAAATAATATCGTAAGCGAATATGAAATAAATAACACCCCTTACCTTAGTAGAAGATTGAAAACTGAAGTAGGGTAGTAGTAGAATACTCCTCTTCTTTCTCTCTATAGTTTTTCTCTCTAGAGTGTCAGTAAATTCGTAAGAAATAATGAAGGAATGAGCTTCTATTTATAGGAAAAAGGACTGAATAGTAACTAATTCATGAACGGCCCAGATTAATTTACTTTTAAACGGATGGTCCATATTGATTTACTATTAAAACTTGAAGCAACGGTCCATACTGATTTAATATTAAAACTTTAAACCAGCGATCCATATTGATTTACTATTATAACTTTCCACCAGCGGGCCATATTGATTTACTATTATATCTTCAACCAACGATCTAAAAAATTAGCATATCTCCTCATAGAATAATAAGTCAAACTTATAACAAATCCCTCTATTTATATCAAAAATTAAATAAATATTTACCACAAATCACTTTTCTTTAATAAACACATTTTTAATCTTTTAACAATTATTCATCATTAATATTATAACTCACAATATTTAACAACCAGATCATTCCCAGGAAAGATGGGGCTTTCCGATAAGGATTTCTCCCTATTGGCGCGTAATTAGGTGACCAAACTTCTTCTCGACAGAACTTTCTAGACATTGTCAATATTGTAAATAATAATATGAATAACTTTGTCGTCTTAATTAATTATTTACTAATAATAATTATTATACAAATGATACTGTGACAATAATTGAATCAATAATATGAGAGATATTATGCAGCAACTACTGTAGCAATAATTGAATAAATTGAGTGGCTTCTTACGTAAACATCAATAATTAATACCGTGTGCTACTATGAAACCACGCGTATTACTGTTCTTTTACCACCGGGTATTTTAACAGTTTAACAGTAAAACTTTCGCCGTTATTTTTATAAAAAGATATTTTTGTCGTTTTCTAACTCCGACAGTTATTCCGTTGTGGGGTTCACTAATGATGGTGTTGTCATACGGATATTCCCTAACAAAAAGAATATTCCCCGACCAAACGAATATTTTATATTAACTTGCTTACTTTGCAAAATTTTCACATATCACCCTTAACTTTAATCCTTTATCAATTTAACCATTAAATAGAATAATAATTATAAGAAAATTGAATGCTTTCATTTCATAAAATTCGGAGTCTTACAATCTCCCCTCCTTATGAAATTTTGCCCTCGAAATTTACATACGTACCTGGTATGCCGAAGAGGTGAGGATACCTTGTTTAGATTTTAACTCTTAAGGTATAACCTTTGAGTGTCGAATATGATCCTTCTTACCCAAGATTTTAACACGTATCTCCTCATACATTAAATCTTCTGCTATCTCGTCTAGTTCTAATCTAATAATGTAGCTCGGGACTTCGGGTCATCCACATATTTACGTAACATCGATACGTGAAAAATGTTATGAACAAGCGACATACTTGGCGGTAAAGCGAGTCTATAGTCCACAGTTCCTACTCGATCGAGGATTTCAAATGGGCCAATAGAATTGAGGGTTGAGATTCCCTCTCTTCGTCGATTCTTACTTTTAGAATAGCGCCTTCTTAAACTTTCTTCTTCATATTCATCAGCTCAGAATCTATAGCTTGAGCGGCTTTAATTTTATCGATTAAAGTCGATTCTAATCATATATTCGCTATCTTCACGTAGTTTCTTGGAGTCTTTAACTCTATCTCCATCTTTTGTAAGTTGTACAAAATGGGTCTTTGTGTGAACAATATCGCACTCGTAAACGCATACGATCTTCTACTCAATACATCAGCTGTCACGTTCAGTTTTCTAGGATGGTATTGAATGGTATGGTCGTAATCTTCAACAGCTCGAGCCAACGTCTTTGGCACATGTTACATTCGTTCTGGGTTAAGAAATATTTGAGGGTTTTAGAATGGGTTTAAGGTCAATACAAAATTTGATTTCACGCTCTAGGGGTAGGCTAGGAAGTTCTTCGGAGAATACGTCAGGAAATTTATTAACAATAGAAATATCATTCAAATCTGACGTATTTTTGTTTAAATCAGTGACATGGGCTTAGAAAGCTTGACATCCGTTTTTTAATAAACGAATAGCTTTATGGCTTGATATGATAGTGATTGACTTTAGTGGTTTGGTTGCCTGAATTCGCATAATAAGTTGGTTAGGAATATTAAAGCTAACAACCATACGAAAATAATCGATTTTAGCATGATGAGTAGTTAACCAATCAATCCCTAAAATCACATCAAATGCAAGCATTTTCAAAGAAATAAGGTCAACAGGTAACGTGAAAGAGTCGATTTGAATCAAATAGGATTTATAAACAGTGGATGTAACGAAGGTTTCTTCCAACGGAGTTTTAACAGATAAGTCAAAGTTTAATTTCTCCAGAGTTACATTTAAACGTTGAGCGCAAGTAGGAGAAATAAAAGAATTGGTAGAACTGGTATCTAATAAGATATAGACTTCGCAAGAATTTATAATTAACTAACCCGTGCTAACTTCATTCGGGTTACTATCTTTTTTGAGAAGTCACAAAAAATGCTCTTCCTGAAACCACTGACTTTATTTTGTCCGTATCCGCCTTTGGTGCCAATGTCCCAGCTGGACTTGATTTCACTATAGGACAAAATCGAGCTATGTGACCGTCTTTTCCATAACTAAAACATACCTTGTAAGGCTGTGAAAAATTTGGACTTATGTGTCCCTCCTCTTCGTATCTGTAGCATCTAACTGGCGGTCATTCTCTTCCCCCAGAATTTATTTTTGGCGCTAGTGTTGCTGCTGACGTCTTCCCATCATCATTTAATCTTCTCTTCTTGAATTTTCCACTTTGATCATTTCTTCTATTATCTTGGCCATGATTACCACCGAAGTGGCTACCATTTCTAGTATGATAATTTCCTCCACGATGGTTATCCTTGTTCCGATGGTCATTGCCATCGGTACGATTATTATCATGTTGTTGGTCATACCTTTTGGTTTGGTTAACTCATTATCGCGCTCTAATAACTGAGCTCTATTCACAACATTGGAATATAAACAAAGTTTGTGAGAAATGAGGTATTGACGTATTTCGGGTTTCAAACCTCTTACAAATATTTGCGTAATTCTCTCCTCATTATCAACCAAGTGGGACGCAAACCGGGACAACTCGGCAAACTTAGCTTCATACTGCGACACGGTCATATTATTTTACTCCAGCTTGATGAACTCTACCTCCTTCATGTGATGAATACTTTCGGGAAAGTACTTGTCGTTGAACAGTTCTAGGAACTTCTCCCAAGACATCTTCAGTACGGCAGGCTGAGTACGTTTTACTGATTCCCGCCAGTAATCTGCCTCTCCTCGCAACATGAAAGTGGCAAAGGGAACCTTTTGCTCCTCGGAACATCCCAAGACATCAAATATCTTGGTGATCTGCTTTATCCACGTCTCTGCCTTAAGTGGTTATGGTTTTCCCATAAACTCCGGTGGTCCCAGCTCCTTGAACTGCTTAGCGGTGACCATCCGAGAGTTGCCAGTGTTTCCACTTGTATTTTGGACAGGAGTCTCTCTCGCTTAATGTTACATGAATTACAGAAAGCCTCTTAACATCCCATCGTTCATCATCTGGTCGGTGTTATTGTTTACTTGAGGATTATTGGCTTCCTGATGCACATTATCCTGGGTATTGATCGTTGGTGACTTAACGGTCTCATGTGCTTCATTGCTTATTTTAACATTTTCATATGCCATTTTCAAACACTACCACAAAATAAGGGTTAATTGACATACCATATATTATCCCTATACTCTAACTGACCAAATAAATACTAAATAAACTTAGGTAGGTCATACTAGCGAATAAATTTCCCGTCTCTCCCCTCCTAGTTCTAGTCTCACATCTCAGCCAGGGATCATGTCCCTAAGCTTTGATACCAACTGTGACGCCCTCAAAATAGGTATACATCACCCATTCTGAGTCGCCAAATACATGGTACAAAATATAACTACAAACTTAATTATACAACTGTCGTGTAAAATACGATAACACATAGCTGAGAGTTTAAACAAAAATATTGCCTTCTAGACAATATCCATACTCAATGGAGTCCTCATTACAATTATTATCACACTATTTCACATAATAGTGAGGACTGCTAATGCACCATCTCGAACCATCACTCTGTTCCCTGACTAGTCCCAGCTATATTCTCATTTCTTGAAGAGAACAATGAAAGCAAAATGGTGAGCTCAACTAGCTCAGTAAGAAATATTATGACTAAGATAATGCAGAATAAATTATCGTTAGCCTTCAACAATGTTAAACTGATAAAACTATAACAAACATCAAGTTTAACTGCAGCAGAACAAGCAATCCATTAGAAGAGTCAAGTAGAGCATGATATCTACTATCTTCTATGATTAAAAAAGTTTTTCATCAACTTTATCGTTGAGACTCAGCTTAATAAATAAATCACATCATCGAATCATCCCTGCACTATGGGCCAAGGATATTCATGTAATCCTCAATGGTCATGATCAAATCAACAACTGTCCATCAATGCACTACGGGCCAATGAGGACTTTTACAACATCATTTGTAACATTACGGTCATGATTATACAGAATAATTCCTAGTCATAATCATACCAATCAATAGTACATCTATGCACGTAAGCCACAAATGACTTTTATCACAATATAAGCATGAGGATGATGACAATGATATAAGAATTCAATCAAACGAGATCAAGGATAAATATTAAGGACTTTAAATTTATTCAGAGCCTAAAAATATCCAAACTGTCAACATGATACTGCTTTGTGAAGTAAAATTCAAGAATAATATTAATGTATCAAAAATAATCTTGGACATAAAAGAAATTAATTTTTATCGTGAATAGTATCCCGTGAATAGTACTTCGGGAATAGTACCTTGTGAATAGTACCCCGACATGAAAAATAACCCGAATACCCGAGTGATTAGTACCCGAGTGAATAGTAACCCATGAATAGTAGCCCCTAAAGAGTAACTAGGTATGAAAAGTACCCCGAATCTTCGGGTGAATAATATTCGAGTGAATAGTAATCGAGTGAATAGTAACCCGTGAATAGTATCCCGGGTGAAAATATTGATATTTAATAAGAAAGTTCATATCAATATTCCATTAAAACGGTACTGGATGAAGCGCAAAACTCAAGGATATTCCACTAATTTTAGGAATTATAGAAGCAATACTTACCCCGGTAAGTTTAGATGAAAATAAATAATATACGAAACTGTAAATGAATTTTCACTGCCATGCGGTAGTCCGCGTAGACAGATCATTTCTACAATTTAATAACAATTGAATACGAAGGGTTATTCACCAGACATGCGGTAGTCTGCGTAGATAGGTTATTCCCATTGAATAATAAAGAATGGAATAACGAAAACATTTCACCATGCATGCGGTAGTTCGCGCAGACAGGTTATTCCAACAGAATAATAAAGAATGGAAAAAAGATTTCACCATGCATGCGGTAGTCTGCGTAGACATGTTATTCCAACAGAATAATAAAGAATGGAATAGCAGCCCTTACGAGTATTGAAAGAAAATAACTCTCTTCATGAATACGAAAGAAATAATACCCCTTTACGAGTATTGAACGAAGATAATATTCCTTACGAATACGAAAAATAATATCGTAAGCGAATATAAAATAAATAACACCCTTTACCTTAGTAAAAGATTGAATAATGAAGTAGGGTTGTAGCATAATACTCCTCTTTTTTCTCTCTAGAGTTTCAGTGAATTCATAAGAAATAATGAAGGAATGAGCTTCTATTTATAGGAAAAAGGACTGAATAGTAACTAATTCATGAACGGCCCAGATTAATTTACTTTTAAACGGACGGTCCATATTGATTTACTATTAAAACTTGAAGCAACGGTCCATACTGATTTAATATTAAAACTTTAAACCAGCGATCCATATTGATTTACTATTATAACTTTCCACCAGCGGTCCATATTGATTTACAATTATATATTCAACCAACGGTTTAAAAAATTAGCATATCTCCTCATGGAATAATAAGTCAAACTTATAACAAACCCCTCTATTTATATCAAAAATTAAATAAATATTTACCACAAATCACTTATCTTTAATAAACACATTTTTAATCTATTAACAATTATTTATCATTAATATTATAACTCACAATATTTAACAACCAGATCATTCTCAGGAAAGAGGGGGCATTCCGATAAGGATTTCTTCCTATTGGCGCGCAATTAGGTGACCAAACCTCTCATTGACAGAACTTTCTAGACATTGTCAATATTGCAAATAATAATATGAATAACTTTATCGTCTCAATTATTGATTTGCTAATAATAAATATTATGCAAATGATACTGTGACAATAATTGAATCAATAATATGAGAGATATTATGCAGCAACTACTGTAGCAATAATTGAATAAACAGAGTGGCTTTTTAGGTAAACATCAATAATCAATACCGTGTGCTACTATTTAACCACGCGTATTACTGTTCTTTTACCACCGAGTATTTCAACAGTTTAACAGTAAAACTTTCGCAGTTATTTTTATAAAAAGATATTTCTATCGTTTTCTAACTTCGATAATTATTCCATTGTGGGGTTCACTAATGATGGTGTCGTCGTATGGATATTCCCTGATAAAAAGAATATTTCCCGACCAAACAAATATTTTATATCAACTTGCTTACTTTGCAAAATTTTTACATATCACCCTTAACTTTAACCCTTTATCAATTTAACCATTAAATAGAATAATAATTATAAGAAAATTAAATACTTTTATTTCATAAAATTCGGGGTCATACACACGACGCCGAGGCTTAGAGGCAGCAGAGGCACATTGCAGTAGTGGCCCAGAGGCAGGACATAGCGATGTAGTATTAGGCTGAGCTGGTCAACACGATGCAGAGCATATACATCGTGTATAGTGGCGAGTATGCTGAGTTCACGCCATTCCAATTCCCAGAGCCTCCTGTCTTCCCATCATACCTTCCACCATCATCGTCCGCTAAAGCTGATGAGGACGATGCCACTGCTGAGTGAGCGATCTTCAGGGAAGCCCTTTTGTATAGATTGATATATTTTTAGCAATGAGGGCATTTCTCACCTTAAGTTTGGGGGTATTTTGGTTTATTATCTGTTTTATTTCTGTCTACTGCCATGTTAGGTTGCCATATTTAGTACTTTGCTTATGTTTGTTTCAGTAATGTGGTGCAGTCATTTTGAACTGCGGGATTATGTTTTGGATTATTACGGATGGATGCCATATACTATTTTTGGTTATTATTAATGAATGCTTTAATTATTATTAGCATGTTTATGGTTTATAGCCATCTTTTTGGGGCTTTTACAAATTTAGATGCTTGTGCCATGTGAATGGCCTTATTACCCTATTTTGAGCTGTTATTATGCAAAGGTGTTATATTTATCATTAATTTTTTATTGTGGCTAATGACAAGCGCAAAGTAATTATGTCTATCTCTTAGAGTCGTGTTAAATATGTGTGAGCTAGGGGTTTGTTCAATTGATGAGTTGAGACTGTTATTGATCCGTCCTTCTTAGCAAGCACCGACCAATTGTGTTAACTAATTATTTTTCGAATTTAGTTCGCTTGTTTATTGCTTTGAGTTTGTTCACTTTTATAAACTTTCATTTTTACATGGTAATAAAAGACTTAGACACTTATACAGTTTTGGATCTTAGATTCTGGCATGTTGACATATAAAAAAAAGAGAGAGAATAAAAAGAAAAGAAGATTGAATATCGAAAGTCGTGCAGTGGGTCGAGATGGAGCACGAAACACACTCGACCATAAACACATGACTGATGTTGAGATGGAGCATAAAATGCACTCGCCTAATAATCTTCGTGTTTCTTTCGTAAAATCTTAGTTGTCTTATGTTGATTACGTGGCCTTTACTGCTCAAGTTATTAGATTCATAGGAGTGTTCTACACCTAGTGCCCTAAAGTCATCTGGCTTGGGAGTCACTAATCAAAAGCTCATTAATGGGTAGTTCTGAATAGCCTAAGGTAAATAAGGACTGTCCGAGTTAGATTTTATTGCATTCATGCTAGAGTCTTTTGATTCTTTCCTGCACTTGCATCTTATTCTTAATGCTTGTTGAATATTTAAGTTGCGTAGTATATATATTGGTATTAACAATCGACTGTGCGAAACTTATCTGAGCTATGATTAGTTAGGACGGTTGGTCTCCACACACACACATAGAATGGATCGAATACAGTCTTATGCTTGAAATTGAATGAACCCTTACTCATATCTGTGTTTGCCCTATTCTCTAGGAGTAGCTATGATCGAGCTTAGAACATGATACCAGTATACAGTTATATTTTTTCTTTCGCGTGTGTTTTACTATTGTTAGTTTTGTGTTAGATAGTTTGCTCGATGACAAGCAAAGACTTAAGTTTTGGGGTATTTGATGAATGGGATTTATACCCGCGAATTGGATACTTTATGGCTTAAATAGTTGCCTGATCTTCGTAGATTTTATATAGTTTTATATGACTATAGTGTTATTATGCTTAACCGACGTATTGCAGGGCTTTACAGAACTTTTCTAGCTTTCAGGGGACAAATTGGACATTTCACATACACTGGCGCCACAGCGCCAATGCCTAGTCTTAGTCTCGCACCGCGGCGCCACCACTGGTCCTTACTGATGTCATCCTGGCACTGTAAAGCCACAGTTCCTTCATGGACTCGCACTGCAGCGCAACCTCCGATTTTTTAGCTTATGACATGGCGCTGCAGCGCCAACCACAAGCCTATTGCCCGCGCCGCAGCACCACCTCCGGAAGGCTTACTCTTGACCTAGAAAAAGGGGAATACTGATATATATATATATATATATATATATATATATATATATATATATATATATATATATATATATATATCAACAGAGCCTCTGCATACAATATATCATATAGGCGGATAGATTAGAGTAGAATAGCTTAGTTCTCTCTCCTCTTTTGTACTTTCTCTCTCTAGTTCTTAGATAATGTCTGTAAATATAGATTAGGTAGTTTAGGAAAAAGTCTGGGATTTCCTTAGAGCAACAAGAGCAGTGAGCTACACGGATTGGAGAGCTTAAAAGGAGCAGAATGCTTGGAGACTAAAGAGCCTCGACAGATTTTATTCTTATCCATTTATTTCCTCTGATTTTGTAATCCATAAATATTGTCTTTATTACTACTTATATTTTGTTTAATTGCTATGAACTGAGTATTGGCTCTAAGGTTATAATGGAACCCTTTGTTATTTAAATTGGTTGTCTTATCTCTTTGGTTGGCACCATATGATTTGGTTTAATATATTCATGCTTAATAATTCTCGCTAAGACATTAGTGATGATTTTGGTAATCTACATGATATTGAAAGAAGGATTGTAGATTTACACATAAATATATTGACATGTGATTATGGGTTTCAACTGCATAAGGTGTGCGTAGAATATATATATATATATATATATATATATATATATATATATATATATATATATGCTCCATGTGCGACCTAATAGAGAACTTATGCTTAAATCCTTGTTAGGTTAATTCGCATAGACATGTGTAGGATTTTCACATAGCTTGGACGTTCTTTTCTATTCTATTCCCTACCGGGTGGATCCGGAGAGGATATGTTCATACATACCTTGACAGAGGTGTAGGAGCACTTGTGTGTTCTCGGTCGACAAACTATCATGACCATTAAGACCAATTAGAGAAGGGTAGGAAGTTTGATGAAGCATAGCACGCCAGGTGTTCTATAGAATGCCTATGTGGGGTGAAGTTATGACCTTAGCTTTTGTTCCTTCGATTACCATTCGTTATCCATTTACTTGCTTTGCTAATTATATATAATTTGATTAACCACAACCCTATTAGTTTGTTGTTCGAATAAGACTTTAGCGATACAAAATTGGAATTTGGTAAATATTTGTGATAGTTTCTCGTGGGTTCGACACTTTCCTTATCACTGTATTACATGTTAGACCGCGTATACCTGCGCGTGTTTAGTGATCATTTTTTCGACCAACAAATAACCTAAGCCTTTTCGAGAGTTCGGTATGTCGAACTGACATTCTGTCAAAAGATTTGACAATAATATACCGTGAAAAGTTAAGTAAGCCGACAAAAGCTTTTCTCAAAAAACGTGCAGAAATCGGACGAATAAAAATGATGAAAGTATTATTATGTACTTTTCATCCGTTTAGCTACGTTAGGGGAAAACGTGAAGGAAAACGCTTATCATCAAAAAGTGTTTTTTAGTTTTTCAAAGTTCCGAAGAATGAGTAAAAGTTAATCTGTAAAGGAAATACGAAATATCTAAAAATATTTGGATTTCGAGAATCGCAGTTTTTCGAACCGTTGGACGAATTCTGCAAGACAGAAGCACAAAGCTTCCAAGAGAAGCTTCGTGAATAGTAAAGAGGTTTAGTAAGGAGGTATGAATAGTAACCTTGGGGGCAAAATGACTATTTTGCCCCTAGAGTTGAAAATCTTTAAAAGAGAAGTGTTAGTTGATTTCTTTGAAATAAACCAACACTTTGAGAGAGAGAGAAAGCTTGAGGGCTTGGAGAAGAAGAAGAAGAAGAAGGAAGAGAAAGAGCATAGATTCTCGGATCGGAGAAGATTGAGAAATAGAAAAGCTTGTGAATCGCAGGCTTTGTCTAGAGCAAGAAAAATAAAGAAGAGAGATATTAAAAACCTAACTTATAAGTTAATTCTCTTTAAGTTTTCTATGTTAAAAACATAGCTTAACGAGAATAGAAGTAAAGGATGTTAAGAATGATTTTCATATGGTTGAAATCATAAGAAAACGAAGAAATAAGAATTAGAAATTTAGTTTATAATTTTCTTAAGGAAGTATGTGTTTCGTAATGAATTTGAATGATTCGAATGAATCATATGAACGATTTGGTGAAAGAAGTAAGGAATGGTGTTTTATAACATCAAATTCTAAGGAAAAGTAAAATCATAATCAAAGTATGGATTGAAATTGAAGAACGAACGAAGAACACGAAGAACGTTGTTGATAGACAAATTTAAAACCATCGTATTATAACTCGTTATTGATGGACAAGTTTAAAACCATCACGTTTAAGTTTGTTGCTTATTTCTTGGTTAGGAATGGTAGAAACGTTCATGAAGAACGGATTAAACTTAGCTATAACGAAGTTATGGCAAAAATTTTGTAAAAGATGAAAGAGAAATAGAAAGTATGTAAATGAACCCGAATGTGTAGGGTTCATGAGAATGTAAGAGAACGTAGAAAACTTGAGTCATGGACTCATGAACGAACAAGTTTCAAGTTTGGATGATCGAATTACAGACGAACGAACGAAGAACGTTAATAACGTAAAATGAATGAAGGATGGAATCTAAGTCAATTGAATGG
The DNA here is from genome assembly GCA_016801055.1 of Panax notoginseng. Classification (NCBI taxonomy): domain Eukaryota; kingdom Viridiplantae; phylum Streptophyta; class Magnoliopsida; order Apiales; family Araliaceae; genus Panax; species Panax notoginseng. Next base: position 157,177,071 of record CM029019.1, on the reverse strand, counting down.
CATGTTAACGGATTCAGAATAAATTTCTATCTTAGGGAAGTTGAAGTATGTAAGATAAGTAAGAGAATAGCTTTGGAACTATCTCGTTCCGAGTTATAACGAATAAGTTATGAGATGGTAAAGTAAGCATCTTAAACATGATTCAAGACTTAGAAAATTTTTCAAGCTTTGAAACCTGGCCCTGCAGCGCCAGTTAAGCCTTGTGAGGCAGCACCGCAGCGCCAACCCGGACAACCAAGCATTGCTAAGTGGTGCTGCATCGCGAGGGGGAGAGAAGGAATCGGCGCCGCAGCGCCAGTGCAGGAGAAAACCCAGTGATGAACTTTTAATTGCTCAACTCATAGGGGAAGTGTAAGGAAAGATAAAGAACATTTATTTCACCAAATGTAACACTTAAACAAGTAATTTAAACCTTTAATTAAGGTTGAATGGAAAGATTGAATGAGATTAAAAGACAAGGAATGTAAACGCAACGTAGTTGCGATGAACGATCGGTCTTAGCATACAACGAACCATATGGCTTCGACATTAAGAAAGAATAATGAACATGGGTTTCATGTAAGGGATAACGAATAAAAGTGATTAAAACCTTGGATAAAGGTTGCATGAGAGATTAAAAGATGAACAACGTGGACGTAGAATACGTAAACGATCCTCATAAATCGTATTCGCGTCGGGCGAATGTTCTAAGTATACATTGGTTGTATAACTTAGACGTTGATGAAAGTAGTAAGTAAAATATTAATTATCAAGAAAGCCGTAATGAATGGTAATAATAATAATAAAAGTATGAGGGTAAGTCGGATAGAGAATGTGAGAATGAGATGTAAGCGTTAAACACTTTAGTCGACGTGAGGGTTGAGTGTATGCGAATATTAAACGAGCAGAACCTACACACCGTGTATGGTTGGACCGTAAGGTAATGAAGGATGATGAGTAAACCTATGAACGGTGAAGAAATTAAATTAAAGACAATAACGTATAACGTTAAGAAGCCGAGATAATAATGATAACTTGGAGGACGTTCCGAGTCAAATGTGTGACACCCCCAAATCCGGGTACTTCAATTTCCACATGAATTGGTGTTCACTATACAAACATCATATGTCTATCTACCCATAATAATTGAAAGTATAAATAGATAGAAATAAACCCTCTCCTTAAGGAGTTACATCATCTAAAATAAATACATAATTCCCCAGGCCATACAAACCTTAAATCTCAAATGCGAAAATATAAACACTTAATAGTCTTACACAACATTAACATAAGTCTAAAACATAAATACATAATCACATAAACAATAAGTCTTCAACACTTGTTAATTTTGCCCTTGTCTTTGCTAGTAGAAAGCTCGTCGGACCTTTTGTTCTTAACTGCAATGTTATTATTATGCAAGAGTGAGCACGATTGCCCACAACTATAATAATGAAACAACAATATAATAACATGCGAGTGAATCAAAGACTTCTGGAATAAGAAACTCAACTTTTGAATCAAGAATGAATAACAAGAATCAAAAGAACTTCTGAGGGTCATAAGACCTTGAACTATGTCCTAGGTTATCAAGGGTTATACTTGAAACCTTTAACAGTCATAAGACTATGGACTCTTCTACTCGTACTTAGAGGGATTAGCCCTTAGTACCATATTGTGCACAATATCTTAACGCTAACGCATAAGTAATCCCCTATACAGGGTTGTTCATCTCAGTTTGATATTAGAGTCCGCACCAAAGGAAGTTTGGTTTAGATAAGCTCAACAATGGTTCTAAAATTTAGAACGTTCATCAACTATGGATTAGTCGAATCAATAAGAATTCGCTAGTCTTACAAGGTTCAACAATAATTGATATTCAATTTGAATAATAAAATTCAATATGTATACAATCGAATAAGTATTGTATAATAGGAATAATGCTTTTAAAGAATGATAGCATCTAATATGAAATCTTGACTTGAACAATAATAAACAAGATAGAATAAGGAACTTGCTTTATGTAAAGAAACAAGGTTTAGGAACTTACCTCGTGCGTAGACTAAACGATTACTACTTCCGTTCACCACAAGTCCTACACACATACCATATGTATTCACGACATTCATTAGTTATATTTTCACTTAATTATTTAATATAACTCCACTTTATTTAACAAATCATTACCCTTCTAATTTAATTACTTAATTAAATTAGAATATTTTCATTCTTGTATTATTATTACACTCGAATAAATTATTTCACAATAATTTTCATCAAATATTTATTTCATTCATAAATATCTCAATTAAAATATTTATTTTATTTTATAAATAATTTAACAATAATTTACATCGAATATTTATTTTATTCAATAATATCTCAATTAAAATATTTATTTTATTTTATAAATATTTTAATAATAATTTACATCGAATATTTATTTTATTCCATAATTATTTCAACTAAAATATTTATTTTATTTGATAAATATTTTAATAATAATTTTCATCAAATATTTATTTTATTTCATAAATATTTCAACTAAAATATTTATTTTATTTGATAAATATTTTAATTATTATTATTTTTATTTATTTTTTTTATTTTTTTTGCCGCCGTGGCGGGGTAATTTAGTTTGGTAACGCACGTCGGGGGCGGGGTTACTCAAACTCAGTTTATGCAGTTCACGAACATAACAAGGCCAAATTAGGCCAAAAATCTCTCACAAGTTCAATTATACATTCTGTGAAGAATTACCCAACCTTTCTAGAGTGATTTTAACAAGTTTAAACACACAATTACTTGAATCAAATTATATAATTTCACTGTTCTTGATGTTCTTGAAAGTTTTGAAAACAAAACGTGAAGATTGGCACTACGGGTTCGTTATAACACTAAATCTGTCTATTCGAAGTTTGTTTTCTTCGTTTTAACATACATAATCACATACAAGTGTAAATTTATGATATAACATAAGATTAACGCATTAAATTTGGTACGTAAGGCCATATGGCCATATTTTTATATTCTGTAACTTTGAATAAACTATCTACGACATAATTTTTATGAAACTGATGTTATAGAACCATACAATATATAGTAAAACATGCTATGATGTTATATTAACACATATATTCAAATAATCGTTACCCTTTCCAACTACAGAGATTTTAACAGAACTTGAAAGCCATTTTTTTTTATAAAAACTTCAATGACGTAAATTAAAACTGGGTTGAAGAGATTACTCAAGTGTTGATGAGTAGAGATGAAACCCCCTTTTTAGATACTTCTTCAATCACAGAGTTTCTCACAAAATTTTCTCTGAAATCCTCTAATTCTCTCTGTAGACTAGTTTTTCTGTTTCCCAAACTTAGAGAATTAAGAATGAAGACGTATAAAATAAAGGAACGGACGCAGTTTTGGTCAGTTAACCAATCATGGGTTAATTGCCCTCAACCTTCACTAAGGCCTTGTTTGGCTAACCTTAAAAGAATTCAAACCCATTTAATTTAATTAATCCTTATACTAAAGTTTAATAATATCACACCCTGACACAATAATTCAAATATCTTATTTAATTTAATTTAAATAAAATATAATAATTTCTCATTAATTCACTTAGTCATAAAATTAAATTTCTCATTTATTAATTATGTCAAATTATTAAATCTCTAGTTAATTATTAAAATAATTAAAATAGCATTATGCTTATTAAATATTTCATTTAATTCAATAAGCTCAAATAAATACATAATTTGAATAATAGAAATTCTCCACATTAATTTAATAAATATAACACATATAATTAAATTAATCTACTACAATTTCATCAATTAATTATTTAATCCAATAATTAAATCATCAAAAAATATTTATTTAATTCAATAAATATTAAAATTAAATCACAAATTCTCATTTGTCACAAAATGAACCGGACGTTGTAAGATATGAATAAGGTAACGTAAAATGCTTAACGCTATGAATGCGTAGAATTGATATTGAATGATCATTCTAAGTATACAAAAGACTGTATAACTTAGGTGATAAGAATTAATCCTGAGGTATGGCATTTAGTTTCCAGAAAGCCATAAGGAATAAGAAATCGACTTAACAAACATTATAGTTTTAATGGTTCAGATATGTTAAGATAAAGTTTAAGTTGTGGTACAATCGTAATATTTGATGGTTGACATATGGGAGCTGGGCTAAACAATTCCTTCAGAGAGCGGAGGTATATACGAAACTGGCAACTGATCTAACTCGCTATAAAAGACAGAGTAGATGAGACGGGAACTTGTTTGTTGGTTGTTTGTGGAAATCCACTCAGAGTACCATATAGACTACAAGTAGAGACGCGATGTGTACTGAGTCCTATAAGAGTTATAAGAAGAAGATAAGACTGTAAATCATCAAAGATGATGATCGTATGAGCAAGACATCTCCGTAAGTCATGAAGCCGTAAACCGGTAAACAAAGTAGGTCGCGTAAACTTAGATTTCAAGAACGCGAACCCTAAGAAATAAAGATAAATTTAAACCAATGTGTAAGTCAAGTATATGACTAATTGGTGTATGTGTTATTTCCTTATGTGTTATATAGGAATTGGAATGAGCAGTTCAGTGTAAACTTTAAGTTGTAGCTATGCGTAAGGCAAGTTTTCTAACTTTATTCATATTTTAAATGAATGCTAGTTTCTTAAACTTTCTCAGATGTGGAACATGAGAAGTTTTATCTATGTGCATGTGTGCATGTGTACGATATATGTACAAGGTGGTAGACTGTATGAGGCCTTGTGCCACAATTTTAACACTTCGGTGTTACTATAAGAAGAACTATTCTGTGATTGAACTGTTCAATATGAGAATGTTCTGTTTATACATAAACCATTATTGTTAAGTCTATGTTAATGATTCTAGCCAGACAGGATGTGTATGGAAAAGGTAGAAGAATGAAAGTATTTCAAAGTGAATGTGATTAATGTTTTAAAATGATATGAATCAAGATTATTCCTATTATTCAAGCTGATTCATAACCTTTGTTCAGTTATTGAAGTTTTTAAAGAATGTTTAAATTCTTGAAGTTATTTATTCAACTGCTATGATTTGCTGGGCAATTGAATGCTCACACTTACTTTAAATGAAAAACATTTTCAGCGTATGAGTAAAAGAACTTAAGAATCTCATAAAGATCAAGCTGATCGGTATCCATAAAAAGTGTCATTCAGTATATGAATGAGCGTGAAGATAAAGCAAGGACTTGTAATGTAGAATAGTTTAATTGAACTATAGACTAGTTTAATGAATTGTTATGTATCCTTGGTGGCGGATAAAAGTTACTCTTATAAGATGGAAAGAATAATGTAATTATCATTATTTGTAATGAACGAGGTTATAAGGTAATAAAACATGGGATTTGAGAATGTATGTTGTTATATTTAATATATAATGATGTATGTTTGTATGGAGATGTACTCATGATGCACGGAATTCAGGTGTGAAGATAGACCGGATTTCGGGGCGTGACAAGTTGGTATCAAAGCTGATAGGTTATAAACCTTAGGTATGAGTACCTAAAACTATAATCAGAGTGAGAATGATAAGAAAATCGTTGACTTAAACGATTAAGGAAGAAGATCACCACGTGATCATATTGAATCGTAATAACAAATATTCTGTTAAACGATGGATGATTTATAGCTAATGCTATAAATGAATGGTACTATGAATTAGTACGAAAAGAGAAACTCAGATTGAGTTGTAAAGGATATCATACGAATTAAAGAAAATTCGTATTAAGTAAAGAGAAAGTAAGTATGGTAATATCGCGCTATCAATATGTATATGACGAGAAGGTGAATCTTTTCTCATGTAAATATTTGATAGGTAGAGAATGTTAAGATAGGTGTAAGTTCTTGAAACTCATACTTACGAAAAGTTTGAGACTCATAGTTACATGTTATGTTTCTGAGCCCTAAGCGTATGGATAGTCCTTGATTTATTCTTGGATTACATATTGCGAAGATAAGTTATTAAACACATATGATTGTAGAAAGTTCCTAAACACATAAAGTGTGATAAGTTGATGGACTATATTAAGGTATAAGAATGTTTAGACTAAAAAGGAAGTATTTTCAGTATGCTTAGCATTGAAGGTGCTAGAGAAGATTAAGTATTGTCACAAGTAAGACAATGAAGGAAGATGGGGAAATAGGATATTCCAAGTCATCTAGCTATTCTATATTTCGAAGATTATTAAAATCGTGCTTATATGTGCTTTTTGAAAAGGAAAGAATTGGTTCAACTTTTGGAACCAACGAATTTTAAAAGAGCTATTCTTTATATGTCTATGATAATTGTTTCGGCTATACAGAAATTGATTTAAAATATCAAAATGAATTTGATATCATCAGTGCATTTGATGCAAGGATTGTAAAAGGATGGAGTTATTAATGCAATGGAACCTAGTGTTGGATGTGATCTTATTATCAACAACCCGCTATGGTATGATGTATAATGACGAAGTCATAAACTGACGAAGTCTTCAACGTGCTGTGAAAAGTACGGTATCATGACGTCAAAAAACATTTTGATGTATTGTGAAAGAATTTAAAGAAGTAGTCGATGTCAATTGATTTGACTAGACGAATGTTTCAAGTTGATGTCCAATTTATTGGTATGGTCTAAGCTATTTGATTTGGCTAAGACAAATGGTATGTCATGTTTAAAAGAAAATCGAGCTTTCTTTGAAGAAGTTATGCCAACCCAAATTGTTTTGGTATGAAATCTAATGGTTAAGTCGGAGGTGAACACAACCTGAAATGGTGATCACCTACGTATGTAAGAGGTAGTTTACCTTATTGGTGATTGTAAACTGACCATGATAGAAGGGTTTACGGTGAAATACTGTTAAACCTAGTAAGAGTTCATGGTCGATTTGACCCCTCAACAAAAGTATGAATTGTTTTAAAGGAATCTTTATGTTCCTCGTTATCCATTCTACTTCATAATTCTTGATAAGTTATGAAGGATAAGGAATGTTTGAATGATTAGAACATCTTTGAAGAGAAATTGAGAAGAAGAGTAAGCTAAAATTTCAAGGACGAAATTCTGTGAAGAAGGGGTGAATGTGAGGACCCGTGTATAGGTGTGGTTTTAAGAAATTTCGAGGATAAAATTTTTATAAGGGGGTGAGAATGTGACAACCTGGAAAATTGGATTATCCAAAATATAAGTTTAAAGAATTAGTTATTAATAAAATGAATTTTTATTAATAATATTCTGTGTTATGTGTTTATTAATCATTCTAGAACCTAGGATGATTATAAGACGGGAGGATTCTATCTACGAGCTAGACTGAACGAGTAAGAATTTTCAAGACAAAAATAAAAATTTTCTGGGAATAAAAATATTTCTGAGGAAAAAGACGAAATAAGTACTATTCACCCGACGAAACCTAAGGGTTAGGGTTTGAATAACCTAAGCCTTTTCGAGAGTTCGGTATGTCGAAATGACATTTTGTCAAAAGATTTGACGATAATATATCGTGAAAAGTTAAGTAAGCCGATAAAAGTTTTTCTCAAAAAACATGTAGAAATCGGACGAAATAAAAATGACGAAAAGTATTGTTACGTACTTTTCATCCGTTTAGCTACGTTAGGGGAAAACGTGAAGGAAAACGCTTATTATCAAAAAGTGTTTTTCAGTTTTTCAAAGTTCCAAAGAATGCGTAAAAGTTAATCCTTAAAGGAAAGACGAAATATCCAAAAATATTTGGATTCCGAGAATAGCAATTTTTCGAACCATCGCAAAAAGCTTCCAAGAGAAGCTTCGTGAATAGTAAGGAGGTTTAGTAAGGAGGTGTGAATAGTAACCTTGGGGGCAAAATAACTATTTTGCCCCTAGCTTTGAAAATCTATAATAGAGAAGTGTTAGTTGATTTTTTTGAAATTAACCAACATTTTGAGAGAGAGAGAGAGAGAGAAAGCTTGAGAACTAGGAGAAGAAAAAGAAGGAAGAGAAAGAGCATGGATGCTCGGATCGGAGAAGATCAAGAAATAGAAAAGCTTGTGAATCGCCGGCTTTGTCTAGAGAAAAAAAAATAAAGAAGAGAGGTATTAAAAACCTAACTTATAAGTTAATTCTCTTTAAGTTTTATATGTTAAAAACATAACTTAACGAGAATAGAAGTAAAAGATGTTAAGAATGATTTTCATATGGTTGAAATCATGAGAAAACGAAGAAATAAGAATTGAAAATTTAGTTTATAAATTTCTTAAGGAAGTATGAGTTTCGTAATGAATTTGAATGATCCGAATGAATCATATGAATGATTCAGTGAAAGAAGTAAGGAATGGTATTTTATAACATCAAATTCCAAGGGAAAGTGAAATCATAATCAAAGTATGAATTAAAAATGAAGAACGAACGAAGAACGCGAAGAACACGAAGAACGTTGTTGATGGACAAATTTAAAACCATCGTATTATAACGTGTTGTTAATGGACAAGTTTAAAACCATCGCGTTTAAGTTAGTTTCTTATTACTTGGTTAGGAACGGTAGAAACGTTAATGAAGAACGGATTAAACTTAGCTATAACGAAGTTATGGCAAAAATTTCGTAAAAGACGAACGAGAAATAGAAAGTATGTAAATGAACCCGAATGTGTAGGGTTTCATGAGAATGTAAGAGAACATAGAAAATGTGAGTCGTGTAGTCAAGAACGAACGAGTTCTGAGTTCGGATGATCGAATTACAGACGAACGAACGAAGAAAGTTAATAACGTAAAATGAATGAAGGATGGAATCTTAGCCAATTGAATGGCATGTTAACGAATTCAGAATTAATTTCTGTCCAAGGGAAGTTGAAGTATGTAAGATAAGGAAGAGAAAAGCTTTGGAACGACCTCGTTCCGAGTTATAACGAATAAGTTATGAGATGGTAAAGTAAGCGTCTCAAATATGATTCAAGACTTAGAAAATTTTTCAAGGTTTGATATATGGCGCCGCAGCGCCAGTTAAGCCTTGGGAGGCGACGCCGCAGCGCCAACCCGGGCAGCCAAGCACTGCTAAGTGGCGCTGCAGCGCGAGGGAGAGAGAAGGAACCGACACCGCAGCGCCGGTGCAGGACAAAACCCAGTGATGAACTTTTAATTGCTCAACTCTTGGGGGAATTGCAAGGAAAGATAAAGAACATATAGTTCACTAAATGTAACACCTAAACAAGTAATTTAAACCTTTAATGAAGATTGAACAAAAAGATTGAATGAGATTAAAAGATAAAGAATGTAAACGTAACGTAGTTGCAATGAACGATCGGTCTTAGCATACAACGAACCGTATGGCTTCGACATTAAGAAAGAATAATGAATGTGGGGTTCATGTAAGGGATAACGAATAAAAGTGATTAAAACCTTGGATAAAGGTTGCATGAGAGATTAAAAGATGAACAATGTGGACGTAGAATACGTAAACAATCCTCGTAAATCGTATTCGCGTCGGACGAACGTTCTAAGTATACATTGGTTGTATAGCTTAGACGTTGATGAAAGTAGTAAGTAAAATATGAATTATTAAGAAAGCCATAACGAACGATAATAAGAATTATAAAAGTCCGAGGGTAAGTCGGATAGAGAATGTGAATATGAGATGTAAGCGTTAAACACTTTAGCCGACGTGAGGGTTGAGTGTACGCGAATATTAAACGGGCAGAACCTACACCCCGTGTACGGTTGGACCGTAAGGTAATGAAGGATGATTAGTAAACCTATAAACGGTCAAGAAATTGAATTTAAGACAATAACGTATAACGTTAAGAAGCTGAGTTAGTAATGATAACTTAGAGGACGTTTCGAGTCGAATGAACCGGACGTTATAAGATATGAATAAGGTAACGTTAAATATTTAACGCTATGAATGCGTATAATTGATATTGAATGATCGTTCTAAGTATACAATAGACTGTATGACTTAGACGATAAGAATTAATCCTGAGGTATGACATTTTGTTGCCAGAAAGACATAAGTAATAAGAAATTGACTTAATGAACATTATAGTTTTAATGGTTCAGATAAGTTAAGATAAAGTTTAGGTTATGGTACAATCGTAATCTTTGATAGTTGACATATGGGAGCTGGGCTAAACAATTCCTTCAGAGAGCGGAGGTATATACGAAACTGGCAACCGATCTAACTCGATGTGAAAGTCAGTGTAGATGAGACGGGAACTTGTTTGTCTATTATTCACTACAAAAAAATGGGCCTTTAGCAACGATTTTTCGGGCAACGACTTTATAAGTCGTTGTTAAAAGTATATGTTTAGCAACGAAATTTGTCCTTCGTTGCAGATTGTGTCAGGCTTTCATTTTTTGCAACGAAATTCATAAGTCGTTGCAAAATTTCGTTGCTAATTCATTAGCGGGAAAAAAATTCGTTAGAAATTCGTTGCAAAATTTTCGGCCACTTGATTTCCCGTCATCGTAGGCAACGAAAGTTTTTTTGTTGCTAAAAATGGGGCTTTAGCAACGATTTTTCAAGCAACGACTTTATAAATCGTTGCTAAAAGTGTACGTTTAGCAACGAAACTTGTCCTTCGTTGCAGATTGTGTCAGGCTTTCACTTTTTGCAACGAAATTCATAAGTCGTTGCAAAATTTGAAAACAAAATTCGTTAGAAATTCGTTACAAAATTTCTAACCACATGATTTCTCCTCATCGTGGGCAACGAAAAAAAATTTGTTGCTATATTTCGTTGCCTAATATAGACCACGTTCATTGGCAATAATTTTTATTTTCGTTGCATGTCTTATACAACTTTTTGCAACGACTATTAAAATGTTGCCTTAAATTAAGATAAACCCAATAAACATGTTTTTGTAAGACAATATCCATTATTCGGAGAATTATCAAAAAATATTCATATTTAGTATTTAAAAATTATATCCAAATGCGAAACATATTCAAACATGTGACATATCATTTGTTACTTTGGTCATTTGACCGCTGGAGCAACACAAGTTATCTGTTAATATTTTGCAAGGATTAATATTTATATCAAAATATGAGATTTCCCTCATATATTCTTTTCTTCTCCTTCACTACATACCATTAATATAATCTCAAGAAGTTTATATACTACAACAACAACAACAACAACAACAACAACAACAACAACAACAACAACAACAACAATAATAATAATAATAATAATAATAACAACAACAACAACAACAACAACAACAACAATAATAATAATAATAATAATAATAATAATAGTACTAATAACAATAATAATAAAAATAATAATAATAACAATAACAATAATAATAATAATAAAGTTGTACCAATGGTGTATAAGTTTTTTTATCTCCCATTTTTCAAATTCTCCTTTTTCTTGACTTGTAATTTTTTTTATAATCAAATATTAATTTCTCTTTATATCTTGTATTAGAGGGTGTTTTAACCTTTTTTTTACTTATAGGTCATTATTAAATTTTTTTCATGCTTCATGTGCTATATTTTTTTATTATTATTACTATTACTATTACTATTATTATAATTATTATTATATTTACTATTATTATTATTATTATTATTATTATTATTATTATTTTAATTATTATTAGAATAATTATTACTAATCTTATAATTATTATTATTATTATTATAATTATTACTATTATTATAATTTCTATTATTATTATTATTATTATTGTTGTTGTTGTTGTTGTTGTTGTTGTTGTTATTATTATTATTTTTATTATTATTGTTACTATTATTATAATAATTATTATTGTTGCTATTATTATTGTTATTGTTGTTATTATTATTACTATAATAATATTGTTATTATTGTTGTTATTATTATTACTATAATAATAATAATAATAATAATAATAATAATAATAATAATAATTATTATTATTATTATTATTATTATTATTATTATTATTATTATTATTATTATTATTATAATTGTTAGTATTAATTATAATTATTATTACTATTACTATTATTATAACTACTACTATTATTATTATTGTTATTATTAATCATTATTATAATTACTATTATTATTATTATAATAATTATTACAATAATTATAATAGTATTAATAATAAAAAAGTCTGGCCCGACCTGTGGGCTTTTTTAAAAATAAAATAAAATAATACTCTCCTTGAGAATTGAACACTAGACCTCCCACTCTCCTTAAACAAATGCTCAAACCAACAAAGCTATAAGGATTTTTTATTATAAAATTAGTTACCCGACACTAAAATACTAAAAATACTAATTACATATTTACATCAAATACTAAAAATACTATTTAAAAAAACTAAAATACTAAAAAAATCAAATTAAAAAATAATAAAATTAAAAAAAATACTAAAATACTAAAATTCAAATTAGTTTGTTAATTAATCAAAAGAACAAAAATTCAAATTACATCATTAAAATACTAAAATCATAACATAACATATTATCATATTTACACCATTTACATCATATTTATATCATAACATATTTACATCATTTAATCAAAATACTAAAATTCAAATACGAAAATACTAAAATTTTATTCAAATACTAAAATTTTACCATAGTTGTATAACATATCAAAGTAATAATAATAATAATAATAATAATAATAATAATAATAATAATAATAATAATAATAATAATAACAGTAATAATAATAATAATAACAATCATAATAATAATAATAGTACTAAATACTGATCCTTACAAAATAATAACAATTAGGCCGAGGAGCTCGGGTGGTCATTGGATCAATATTTCAAACTGGAGGTCTTGGGTCCAAATCTATGATGTGTACATATGATATATACGTATTCTTTTCAAAATTTCTTATCAAACTAAATAAAATACTAAACAAATCTCAACATTAAAATAAATATATATAAAGTAACTATGAATATATATATATATATATATATATATATATATATATATATATATATATATATAAACAAATATTCATATAATTATTTATAAATTTATCTCTAAGTATTCAAATAAATATTTATAACAAATATTCATATCTAAATTTTATAAATTTTTGATGAAATATTTATAAATTTATAAATAAATATTTGTTTATAAATTTTAAAGATAAATTTACATGAATATTTGTTTATAAATATTTATATGAATATTTTCAGATAAATTTATAAATATATATATATATATATATTCCCATCTTAAATCTCCACATTAAACTAAATATATATAAAGTAACTATGAATATTTATATAAACGTAATAGAATTTATCTAATAGACAAAAAATATAAGATAAGAAGCAAAAATATCACACCTAGGTTTCGAAACCTAAGACCTATGGGTTATTGGGCCATTAAGCTACCACTGAGCCATTTCAATTTATTAGTTAACTAAACAAATCTCAACATTAAAGTAAATTTTAGATGAAATATTTATAAATTAATAAATTTTAAAGATAAATTTATATGAATATTTAGAGATAAATTTATATAATATATATATATATATATAGTCCGGATCCAGTCCGGGATCCCGAAATTTATAAAATACGGAGCTTTTTTTTTTTTGCTTTTTTTAAAAAAAATAACTAAAAAAAGTTTAATATTTTATGGAACTGAAATTTTTACATAATACAGTATTTTTGGTGTGATTTGGAAACATATAACAAAATATGTCGTCTCAATTATTGATTTAATAATATAAAATATTGATATTGTGACAATAATTGAATCAATAATATGAGAGATATTATGCAGTAATTACTGTAACAATAATTGAGTATAACTGAGTGACTTCTCACGTAAGCATCAATATTTTCCGACCAATCGAATATTTTATAACAACTTGCTTACTTAGTAAAATTTATAAATATTATCCACAACTATAACATTATTTCAAATTCACATCTTAATATTCAAAAATAGTATTTATAGAAAAATTCATCTTTATTCAAAAAAGTTGGGGTCTTATATTATATAAATATTTATAAATAATAAAAATATGACATTTAATACTAAGGATATTACGCACAAATTATTGTAAAAAAATCGATTATTTAATATAAGTAAATATTTAACTTGAGATTACATAAAATAATAAGAACTTTTATTCTTAGACGGAGGGAGTAACTTAAATCATGAATATATTTTTAAGTCTAAAAATAAAACATAAAAAGAAAAATAGTAATGATATACCCCTAGCTATTCCTAGTTCTCCTTTGACCTTTTTTCCAAATACATTATAAAATTAAATTATAATACTATCAGTTCCAAGAGAAAACATAAAAAGATGAAGAAAAAATTATTATGTTTTATAAACTAAAACAGAATAAAATTATTTCAAAATAACTTATAAGTCATTCCTAATAAGTTAGTTTGACCCATATTAATGTAATATCAATTTTATCCCTATTTTATTTAATTTTTTTAAAAAAAACGAATTTGTAAAAAAGAAGAGTAAGATGCAACATCAGTTTAATTGACATTAGAATTTTTATTTTTATTTTTTTATAGCTGAAGTCTTATAAACTCTTTCATTTCTAAAGGCGATGACAGAGAATAAACATAAAAAAAAAATATTGATATATGTAAACAAGTATAAGAGATAAAAGAAATTAAAAAAAAAAGATTCCAATGTCAGTTAAAGTGATGTTATATCTTACTCTTCTTTTTTATAAATTTACTTTATAAAAAAAGTTACAATGCCGGTTAGTTTGGCATTAGATCACATTTTTATTTTTTTTAAATTTCTTTAAAAAAAATAAAATCATTTTAAAAAAAATTAAGATAATTTTTTTAAATTCATTTTTAGAAAAAATATTTTTTTAAAGTGGCGTTGGTTGCCTTTCTGATTTTTAGCCAAAAAAAATTCAAAAATTCAACACCATTTCAAATGACGTTTCAGTAGTATTTTTCAAATTAAATGTGTGAATTTTTACTCCCAACGACAGTCAATTCAAATTTATAATAATATAAACTATGAATAATATACTAATAATGTCAAATTTCATGATTTAAAAATTTTAATTATTTATTTAAAAATAATAAATTTTACCACTAAAATTATACTACAACGTTTATTATGTGACAGATGAGGGAGTATCATTATTTATTCATGTAATCATACATGTAACACTTAATAAACTGTTATTCACATTCCTCTACTTCTAATTTTATTTTATTCGGAGTCCTAACACCTTTTCTCTCCGCCGCCGACCTCCGTGACACCGCCTACGAGATCTTCGTCGCTGCCTTCCGTACATCCTCCGGCAAACCCCTCACATACATTCCCAGCAACAGCGCCGACCGTGGGTCTCCATCTCCGTCGCCGTCATCGCTATCGAGCTCGCCATCGGTGCAACACCGATCCGTCACTTCTACTACCGCTTCGAAAATGAAAAAGGCGTTAGGGCTCCGATCTAGCTCCAGTTTGGGTTTGAGTCCGGGTTCTGGGCTGTCCCCGGGGAAGGGGAAGAGGTTATTGACTGTTGGGGAGCTAATGAGGGCTCAAATGGGGGTTTCTGAAAATAATGACTCCCAGATTAGGAGAACTTTATTGCGAATTGCTGCTGGACAGGTATATATGTATAGTGTATCTTGAAACATGTTTAATTATAATTGATTTGCTGAGATGTGTTTCTTTCTAATATATTACTTATAATTTGATCTAATGTCTTATAATTTGATCTAATGTTGCTGTAAAAGTATTGAATTTGAGTGAGGTAAATTATTATCCTCTTATTCCCTTGTTGCAGTAAGGTATATTTGCTAAGATGCACTCTGCAATTTGTGAATAAAATTGGAAGATGAGGGTGCTGCAAAATCATGAACCACTAAAAATTGAGGGGTATTTGTTCTCAATTGCTATAAATACCATTGGTGGCTTGAATTTTGGATTTTCACCCCTGAAAAGTGATCTTCAAAACAATCCTATGTTGATGAAATTTCAGTTAGAAAGTCTTCCTTCTATGGTTGCTGGGGTGTGGTCAAGTGACAATAATTTGCCGCTGGAGGCTACTACTCAATTTCGTAAATTGCTTTCTATAGGTATAAGAATATGAGATTTTATGGTTGTTTTTTGTTATTTTTTCTAATAATACTATTAAATGATTCTTGAATTTTGATTAATAGAACGAAACCCTCCGATTGAGGAAGTTATACAGTCTGGGGTTGTTCCACATTTTGTTGAGTTTCTTACGAGGGAAGATTTCCCCCAACTCCAGGTTTGAAGCTGAGATACTGTGTTATTTGTGTAATTTTGTACTTGTAATTTTATTCAAGCTAAACATGAAAAAAAAAGATTTGTAACTGTAATGGTAATACTAATATCATAGAATTAGTATTTGTCAAAATAATAATGAGTATCATATTAATCGGATTTGTTGCCCCTGCCCTGGAGATTGTACAGCCGGTAGATATAACTGGAAAAGATCTGACACGTGGACATCTCCCCGACCTTTTTGCACTTTCCATCAACCAACCCATAAATAAATGGTGTTGCAGTCCGGCCCTTGTTCAACCATTAATAATTCCACTCCAGAAACCTCAAATTTACACTCTGTATCCAACAATGGAGGAAAAGTCTTTCAAATACGTGATCGTTGGTGGTGGTGTTTCAGCTGTGAGTGCTGCTGATCCTTTAATTATTTTATACTTGATTTTGATCCTTTTTTTTATTCATGTCTGATTTGATTTGATTTGTCTATCCAACGTTTCTTTTGATTAAGGAATCTGATCAAATAAAATAAAAAAACACGGGTGGAGTTTTAGTAGTTCATTAGAACAAGGTGTGAATATGTGATCACTCTAGTTTTGCATATCATTTTTTAGTTTGTTTTTCTATGGGTATGTTTGTTTGTTAGTTGTCCAGTTTTGGAGAACAGGAAATGAGAATTTATCCCAATTCCCAGCAGCAGCAGTAGTAAAAAAGTTCCCTCAATGTTAGCGAACCACAGTCACATGGGTCCATGAACTTAGTTATGGTGTGTAATCAAAATATTGATTTATTACTCTGGTTACGGTGAACTGCATATGGATGTTGATCCGAATAACATGATAGTCGTTTAATTATATAGGAGTAGTAAAGAGTTGTCTAACATATTATGTTGTATGCATTAGACTAATTGTATTATGGTTTCAGGGTTATGCTGCCAGAGAGTTTGCAAATCAAGGAGTTAAGCCAGGCGAGCTGGCAATTATCTCAAAAGAGGAGGTAGGATCTTCAAAACCAGCTTAATATTGGATTAGCATAAATGAGTTTCCACTTGATTGGTTTTTTTAGCAACACCATTATTTAGTAAGCAAAGATTCGTTGGAATTTCAAGCCAGGGTGCATTAATATTATGTTTAAGTAGGCAAGAGTGTGGAGATATTTTCTTTTAGTAACAGGTAGCTACTGGTCAATAGATCCAACAATTATAGTTATATTCTTTAAACTGTATGCTAGGACGATTAGCCTAGAAGCATCCTAGTTGATCATTTCTTCCTTGTCTGGTAAGTGCTTTATGATTAACTTCTAATGTACTCTCAGGTGGCTCCTTATGAACGTCCTGCACTTAGTAAGGCATACCTGTTTCCTGAGGGTAAGTCATTTACTTTGTAACGGTTAAATACAAATTAAAATATAGTGAAGTCTGAGCTACAACTATTTGGTTATTCATTATATAAATGGTTAATATAATATTAAATTCAAGTTTAAGCTGCATTAAAACTCTGGTCATTCACATGGTGACATTGTTGCCTTTTTTTGGCGGTTGAAGTGAAGAATTGATATCGATATTATGCTACAACACTCCATTTGGAAAAAATAACGGTTTCCTTATGTAGTGGGCAATCGATTAAGAATCTAGTACTGCTTATTGTATCCATTTATTACTTAAGTTGTCTTCTAAAAAGTTGATTTACCAATTCTGTGTATGTTTACAGGTGTCTGTGTCATTATCAATTCCAGGTTTGAAGCTGAGATACTGTGTTTTAGCCTATTAGTTCTGATATTTTAGAGTAGAATCTTGTGTGTTATTTGAGCTGTTTTTCTTAATTTTAATATTGCATTAATTTATTGGCCCTTTTCTCTTAATTTTTTCCTTCGATGGTGTTGAGGATCATCTTTTCCCATATATTATTCAGAAGTTCAGTGGCTACCATCTCTTACTAACAAGGATCTGTATTTTGTAACTGGGCTATTCCTTTCTAGGTTTACAGTATGCTTCAAGGAAAAAGAGATGTAGATACCGTGTTAACAATGGGTATTATGGAAGATGTTAGTATCGTTCCACAACCTGCTGGAGGTAATATGAGAGACTGCATGTGTGTTATATGTACATGTATATATATGTTGGAGCTGCACTAAATTATGTTCTACTTAAAATTCAAGTTAGTTTGGATTTGATATAATTGTTTATGGTGTTTAAATATGTTGTTTGTGGCTGGAAACATGGCTGTGTTATCAGTTCTAAAAGAAATACTAATCTAATGAAAGAAATATATTTTTAAGGTCTTGAAATTTGAAGTTGATTTTCAAAGAGAAAGGGATTTCATATTCATTGTCTTTATATGCATTAGCGTACCAATAGAGGCTAGCTGTTGAAAACATCACCTTTCAGAAGGAAGATATGGTTATTCTTTAACTATCAAACATGGCCATAATATCCATTTGGGAAAGGGGGGAAACACTTGTTTGTCAGTACCTGTAATTTTTGCCTCTCCCCCTCCCTCCCCCCCCCTCCCCCCCCCTCCCCCCCCTCCCCCCCCCAAAAAAATAAAATAAAAATAAAATTATCCTTATTTTCTTCTTATATTCATGTTTCTATTCTATTCCGTTTTATGCACTTTTTTCTGCAAACAGAATACTTTTCCTTCTTGTTTCTTTTATTTATAGTATCTGGAATAGGTTGTACCTCTTGAAATTCACAAAGAAAATATGGTAGATGTGGAAGACCAACTGCGATATCTTATTCACGTCATGGAAGGAGTAAATATTAGTTTTATGCTTCCACTTATAAAAGGCTCGTTTACTTCTTGGATATGGAATAGTTTAGGAATCTTGGTAGGTCTATCCATCCTGATTCTATATATGCTATCTGAATATGCCTAGATTCTAGGTACTGGATTATCTTCTAAAATTTGCTATCATTCAAGACTTAAGTTTCTTATGCTTTTCTTCCTTGAGCTATAGCCAGGTTCAATCTTTCCAAGTGTCCGATGTGGTTTAGAGATGGCTATACTCAATGCTATTGCAGCTGCTGAAGGTTCCAGTTTGTTGAATATACTCTATCCGCTGACATATAATGAAGAACAAACATCTCCAAGGTCACTCAATGTCCGAGTATGTGCTCTTATTGACGCTAATGGGACTCTAGTAGAGGTAGCTCATGTTGCCAGTGAACTTGTCAAAGAAGGATTTACTGCACTAAAGTTAAAAGTAAGCTTATATTGTTGCTGTTGCTGCTAATAAATTTGTTCCAAAGGAATTCTATGGACCTCTTTTTATTTGAAATTTTTTTGGTTATTCTTATCATACTACACTCAAGCCACAAAACGTGAAGAAGTAATTAGTGGTATATCTCTCCTACAGGTTGGGTGTAGAGCAGATCCCAGTGAAGATGCTGCTGTCATAAAAGTAGGAAAGAAAATTGGGAGCCATATTGATCTGGGTGCTGATGAAAATCAAAAGTGGGCCTATGAAGACGCGATTCAGTTTGGCTCTTCTGTGAAGGACTGTGGGCTTCAGTATATTGAGGTATGCATGTGGCTTCTTCATGGCTCTCCGTCTTTGGTCCCAACTGACAATGAATATACAGTTCTAGGTCTTGGTATGGGCAATGTACTATCTATATTTTTTCCAGGAAGTTTATAGGAAGTCTTTATTCTCTTGGTGAAAGCTTACAGTGTTCAAATATTACTAAATCACATATTCAGTCAGGTACTCTGGTTTATGTTCCTTTATTTAATTAACTACTAATATTTCCATAATTTTCATGAAAAAACTGACAAGGGTCTGCAAGCGAGTGTCAACAACACTTGCCAAAAGGCATATATACCAGTAAAGTATACTGAAAATCTTTAAAAAAACACAAGCAAATATAAAGCATTGCCCCTCAGATCTTAAAAAACACGAGCAAATATAAAGCATTGAACCTTGTACCACGAGCCATCCAAATTCAACATCTAATCACTAAAGACAATATGTATCTTGACTTATTATTTTTAAATATGTGCAGGAAGATTGCTTCTACGACCTATCTTACAATATTGGGTATTAAATTTTCGTGCTACGTTTACGGAAGACAATGGATGAAATTATGAACTGTACTCTCTCTATATATGTAGATATATACTTTGATTGAAGAACTGTGGTAGCTTTAGATGATTAATTGTAAAGATAATGAATGATTATGTAGTGAATGATTTTATTAAGTTAATATTTTAGTTTTTTTGTATTTTTGTCATTATTTGCTATGGTGACATTGAGCCAGCCAGGTACACAAAAAGAATGTCAAATTTTGATTTGACAACAATATAATTCGTTACCAAAGCATTGAACAAGTTTTAAAATAGCAATAATTTTTTATACATTTAGCAACAAATTTTCGTTGCAAATGGCAATAAAAATAAAATATTTGGCAACGAAAAATTAACCTAATAACGGAGAGGATATTATTGCTAATACAAACATAAAAGACAACATTTTTTATCGTTGCAAATCATATCAACTTTCGTTACACATATAAAGAAACGACAACATATAATGTCGTTGCTAATTGACGACTTTCGTTGCTATTGGAAAATAACTAGCACCAAACATTTTCGTTGCTGATTCAGCATAATGTTGTTGCCAAATAATATAATCAGCAACGAAAATCGTTGCTAAAAAGTTTACATTCCGCAACGAAAGCAAACTTACGCAACAATTTCCATAATTTACTGCAACGAAAAATGTCGTTGTAAAATGGTGTCAATTGTAACGAAAATGTATGGTCGTTGCAAAAAAAAAAAAGAGTTCATTTCGTTGCCAATTAACAGGCTTTTGCAACGAAATGGGATTTTTAGTAACAAAATTTTAGTTATTCTGCAACAATACATTTTGTTGCTAAAGGATCGATGTCTCTGTACGAAAGCCAAATTTCGTTACAAAATGTATTACTTTTTGCAACGAAAAAAAACGTTCGTTGCGAAACAATTAGCAACGCTCATTGCGCAACGAAAGACGCAACGACAGTAAAGTCGTTGCCAAAATCCTTTTGCAACGAAATTTGGCACCTTTAGCAACGAAAATCAATTGTTGCTAAAGCCCCATTTTTTTGTAGTGATTTGTGAGAAACCACTCAGAGTACCATATGGACTACTAGCAGAGATGCAATGTGTACTGAGTCCTATAAGAGTTATAAGAAGAAGATAAGAATGTAAATCATCAAGATAATGATCGTATGAGTAAGACATCTCCGTATGTTATGAAGCCGTAAACCGGTAAAGAAAGTAGGTGTTGTAAACTTAGATTTCAAGAACGTGAACCCTAAGAAGTAAAGTTAAATTTAAACCAATGCGTAAGTTAAGTATATAACTAATTGGTGTATGTGTTATTTCCTTATGTGTTATATAGGAATTGGAATGAGCAGTTCAGTGTAAACTTTAAGTTGTAGCTGTGCATAAGGCAAGTTTCCTAACTTCATTCATATTTTAAATGAATGCTAATTTCTTAAACTTTCTCAGATATGGAACATGAGAAGTTTTATCTATGTGTATGTGTGCGATATATGTACAAGGTGGTAGACTGTATGTGGCCTTGTGCCACAATTTTAACACCTCGGTGTTACTATGAGATGAACTGTTCTGTGATTGAACTGTTCAATATGAGAATATTTTGTTTATACATGAACCGTTATTGTTAAGTCTGTGTTAATGATTCTAGCCAGACAGGATGTGTATGGAAAAGGTAGAAGAATGAAAGTATTTCAAAGTGAATGTGACTAATATTTTAAAATGATAAGAATCAAGATTATTCCTATTATTCAAGCTACTTCATAACCTTTGTTTGGTTATTGAAATTTTTAAAGAATGTTTAAACTTTTGAAGTTGTTTATTCAACTGTTGTGACTTGCTGGCCAATTGAATGCTCACACTTGCTTTAAATGAAAAATATTTTTAGCGTACTAGTAAATGAACTTAAAGATCCCATAAAGATCAAGCTGATCGGTATCCAGAAGAAGTTCCATTCATTATATGAATGAGCATGAAGATCAAGCGAACATTTGTAATGTAGAATAGTTTAATTGAACTATAGACTAGTTTAATGAACTGTTGTGTATCCTTGGTGGCGGATAAAAGTTACTCTTCTAAGATAGAAAGAATAATGTAATTATCATTATTTGTAATGAACGAGGTTATAAGATAATAGAACATGGGATTTAAGAATATATGTTGTTATATTTAATATATAATGATGTATGTTTATAAGGAGATGTACTTGTGATGCACAGAATTCGGGTGTGAAGATAGACCGAATATCGGGGCATGACATCACCCTTCATCATGTACGTAGCGAACACGGTCTTCTGATCTTTACCCACGCGAGTAATGGCGAATGCTTTCTCCATCTCTTTGATCCAAGTCTACCTCTCAATGGGATCGGTAGTACCCCTAAATTATGGAGGTCCTACGCTCCTAAAGTCTTTAAATTTGGTTACCGAAACTGCTTGCGGGTTATTATGTATTGGTTCATTTTTTCTTCCCCGAAGGGCCTCTCCTAACAAGTCTACTAACCTTTGTATCGGGTCTATTTGTTTCCTCTCATTATTGACCGACTCTTCCGGTGCTACTAATCTACGTCTGGGCGGCATTTTTTGCATCACAAAATTTCATTCTTATTATCTAATTATATTCTTTTAATACTTCTTTAATGCAAAAGAAAAATTTATAACACGTTTCTGAAATAAAAACATTTATATTCAAATGCCAAAATCATTACATCGATATTACCTTTTCCTAGCATACTTCTATAAATGTCAACATCTATCCCCTAATATTACAAAAGATGGGGAAATACTGGCATACTATCCCTATGAATATACTTGGGGTTTACGTATCTATCCCACATCTCACACTAAAGATTGGGATTACCACTACAGAATCTACATAAATACCAATTACTGCTACTAGATTACTAACACATATACCTTAACCTAACATTTTGTGCTCCACAATGCTCTTATACTCAACCCGTCCCATATGTGCCTATCTCTGCTCATGGTGTAATGGTGTTAAGTTTGTAATATTCTTGGACGCAATCAAATTGCACAAAATAAGCGAAAACGTGTAAAAATCAGAGTTTAAAATTTTACAAACCATATACCCGGATCATCCTTTATGCACAATTATTAATTAAACGAAAAGATATGAAGAACAAGAATCATATCCTTGAAGATTCGAGCTTCCTCAGGTACAAGTTCACCTCCAAATCCTTTCGCGTTCAACTTGAATCCATCGGGTTTGGTTCCTTCCTTTGATCAACGTTAGCCACCCAAGTGTTTCGCCTCTAGAGGTGATCCGGCAAGGAAGAAGAAAAATTCAAGAAGATGGGTATTTGACAAAACCCTAGTTTTTCTATCTCTCATAGGAAATGGGCGTACTCTTCAACAATTGGAATCATGTCTGTTGTGAAAAAGTCAACAACCACCACCCATAATAAGACTCCTCTTATTTATAGATGTGGGCAACTCTCCTTAACAATTAAGGAATTGAGTTTTATTTGAATTAATTAAATTCTTTTAATTAATTAGGCTCTTAATCTTATTAAGAATAATTAATTAAAATCTTTTAATTAATTTATCTCCTAATCTTATTAGGAATATATGAGAGTACTTTTATTAATTAATTCCCAAACTCCTTTAGAAATTAAATAATAATAATAGTAATAACAATAATAAGACTCCTCCTATTAATTTATATTTAATATTTCTAAAATATTAAATAATAAATATTAAGCTATTTAACTTACTCTATCACCATAGATTAAATTAAATATACTTAACTTATTATTATGATTATGCCATTAACTTCTTAAATAATTATTCTTCCTTTTATGGTGTGACCCTTTAGGTTCTCCATATTAAACCGGTTGTGAATAAATCAATTAGAACAATTCTAATCTTATTTAAATAAATAAATTAAACTATTAATTTATTTAAATAAATAATATTTATTCTACAATAGGGATAAGCCTCCTTAGCGATCAACGACTTTTCAGATAATATAGATTTCAACATTAATCATAAAAGAACCTTTGAGTAAATAGTTACCATACAATTCAATCCTTCCACCGTACAATGTCCCAATTAAATATAAGACATGAAATTACTGTCAAGTCTTATTTTATTTAATTATATGTATTTCGACTCTTAAATGCACAACTCCAAATAATGGAAATTAGAAACTCCTTTCTAATTTCATTCTGCCTTGGCCAAGGACTACTTGGTTGTCATTTATCAAATCACATAGGACATTTCTCTTTTTTTACTAGAAGCGTTAGATTCTTTATTGATCATACATTATCTCCATGTACAACTTATTATACCCAAGCATACCCTTTGATATACCCTAAGGGTCTTAAGAAATAAGTCAAAGTATAACTCATCATACACAAGATACTATGATGATCTCAAGTACAAGGATCACTTGTACTACTATCACTACAGGAATTCCTATTGACAGGCAAGTAAAACTCCATTAGGTATTCCTTAGTGAGCCACGTTCAGTGAACTTATTCTCCAATAAACATCTACATACTTGCTTTAGTGTCTCCACACAAATGATCACGAGATCAATCATCCTCATCCAATGAGCAAGAAACGTATGTACCAATCTATCCAGATTCACTAATCCCCAATTTAGTAATCCAACGATTGGAAACTATTTTAGTTTTAAGCTTTCTAAGAATTTAGATCTCATTAGAATGATCATCTTCATTATTCTTAAGGCATTGCTTAAAACTATAGGTTTATCACATATTATAAAACAGCATCATGTAGATAATTTAAAAGCCTTTAATAAATTAATAATTTTTATTAATAAATGAATAAGATTGTTACAAAGTATATGATTTATCATCAAACATGATTGTCTTGTGTGCATACTACTTTTAAATGGGTCTGTCCCTGCTCCGCTAGATATTGGTACATGATGAGTGGGTTTTATACCTACGAATTAGCTTCTGATTTGGACTTAAATTGTGTTAATCCTGTCTATTTATGTTCGTTTTTACTTGTTTTGTGTTTGTTTTATGTTTAGGAGTGCAATACGTGGCATGGTGGTATAATGGCGGCATTATGGCGAGAATTGGCTGATAAGTGGGTTTTATACCTACGAATCGGCGTATAATTCGAGCTTAAACGGTGTTAATTCTTGGTTTTTATGTTACGTTTTTACTTGTTTAGTGTTGTTTTGTGTTTAGGTGTGGTGGAGTGGCAATTGGACTGAAAGGGTGGAATTATGGCGAAAATTGGCAAGATTAGAAGCTAACTTGGACAGTTAACAGTAGTATAGCCAGTCGGGGCGGGCTTTCTATGTGTAAAACCCCCACCGGGGCGGGGGGTGAAAGAGAATTAATAGTTTATATGCTCGTCCGGGCGGGCTATTTACAAGGCAAAAACCCCGTCGAGGCGGGGGTACGGGGAAGATAGTGTCCTGCTTGGTTTAAACTGTTGTATCAACTGAAGATTAGTGATTGGAATGGCTTGGGACTCAACTATGTATGGAATTAGAGTATGAATACATGTCTTGGCATATAATTAACAACAAACAACAAGATTAGAAGATCACACAAGTAATTAACATCATTGAAGACAGATTTCTGAGCAAGAGCAGTGGAGGAAGACTTTGAAGGAGATTTCACAACAATTGTAGATTAAGGCTAGAGAGAAGGGTGGTTCTGGATTTATTCTTCTTCTTTAGTTTTATATTTGTAATTGGGATAATGTTTACTTTAATTAATTCAGCTTTTATTTCATTGATGATGAACTAAGTTCTTTATTAGGCTTATAACGGAACTTTGGGTGGAACGGTGATTATGTAATCTTTGATTTTCAGTTTAATAAGCTATCTTTCAGTTTATCTATATTGATTTGTGATTGAATTTATGAATTGCTTGATCACCAATTTTATGTGGGATTTTATGTGGACTTGTATGGATTCGAGAGAGGAAATATGAGTCTAGACCTAGTCAATATAGCATGTGTTCTTGAATTCTGTGAATGAATGGAATCTTGATGAATGTTAGGGTAGAGATATGCCTAGTGTCGCATGTAATTGGATAGAGAACTTAAACTTAAACCTTCTTTGATTGTAATTCACATAGAGAAATAGTGAATTAGTTAATTAAGTCGTTTAGCTTAATTCTATCTAATTTGTGAATTTGAGTTAATATGGTATTAGTGCATCGAGAGGTGGCTAATTCTACTTGAGTTAGAATTACACGCTTTGGGGGTAGGCCAGGAAGTTCAATGTCGATACAAAATTTAATTTCACGCTCTGGGGGTAGGCCAGGAAGTTCTTCAGGGAATACGTCAGGGAATTTATTAACAATAGAAATATCATTCAAAACTGACGTATTTTTGTTTAGATCCGTGACATGAGCTAAGAAAGCTTGACTTCCGTTTTTCAATAAACGAATAGCTTTATGGCTTGAGATGACAGCGATTGATTTTAATGGTTTGGTTGCTTGAATTCGCATAATAGGTCGATTAGGAATATGAAGGCTAACAACCTTACGAAAACAATCAATTTTTGCATGATGAGTAGTTAACCAATCAATCCCTAGAATCAGGTCAAATGCAAGTATTTTTAATGAAATAAGATCGACAGGTAATGTGTGGGTACCAACTTGAACCAAACAAGACTTATAAATCGTGGATGTAATGAAGGTTTCTCCCAATGGAGTTTCAACGGATAAGTCAAAGTCTAATTTCTCCGAAATCAAATTTAATCGATGAACGCAAGTAGGAGAAATAAAAGAATGGGTAGAACCGGTATCAAATAAAGTATAGACTTCGTTAGAGTTTATGATAAGCTTATCCGTGATGACCTCATTCGGGTTCCTTACTTTCTGGGAGGTCACAACAAACGCTCTCCCTTGCACTACCGGTTTTGACTTTTCTGGAACGGTCTTTGGTGTCTCCATCTTGGCTGAACTTGTTTTTGGTAAACGACAAAATCGAGCTAAATGACATTCTCTTCCACAATTATAACATGCTTTAGACGGCATCGCGCAGTTTAGACTGATGTGCCCCTCCCCTCCGTATTTGAAACATATAATAGGTGGTCGTTCTCCTTCCTTAACAACGGGTGCTGGTACTGACGTCTTTCCATTATTGTTGAATATCCTCTTCTTGAAATTACCATTCTTATTGTTTTGGCCCTGATTACCACCGAAGTGGTTACCATTTATGGCCTGTTGATTCCCTCCACGCTTGTTGTCACCGCTTCGATGACTGCTCTCACCGGTATTATCATTTTGCCGACTGCTCTCTTTTTGTTGCGTTGACTCGTTATCGCACTCCACTAACTGAGCCCTATTCACAACATCTGAATACATACACAGTTTATGAGAAATAAGATGTTGACGTATCTCAGGTTTCAAACCTCGCAAAAATATTCGCGTCATTCGCTCTTCATTATCCACCAAGTGGGACGCAAATCAGGACAACTCAGCAAATTTAGCCTCATACTGCGACACGGTTATATTATTCTGCTCCAATTTGATGAACTCCACCTCCTTCATGTGACGAACACTTTCGAGAAAGTATTTGTCATTGAACAGCTCTTGGAACTTCTCCCAAGACATCTTCAGTGCGGCAGGTTGAGTACGCTTAATCGATTTCCACCAGTAATCTGCCTCTCCTCGTAAGATAAAGGCGGCAAAGGGAACCTTTTGCTCCTCGGAGCATCCCAAGACATTAAATATCTTGGTGATCTGTTTTATCCATGTTTCCGCTATAAAGTGGTTTTAGCTCTCCCTTAAACTCCGGTGGTCCTAGCTCCTCGAACTGTTTAGCGGTGATCGTCCGAGAGTTTCCAGTGTTTTCACCTATATTTTGAACAGGAGCCGCTCTCGCCAGCTGTTGCATGAACTGCACAAAGCTTCTGAACATTCTATCATTCATCATTTGGTCAGTATTGTTGTTTGCATGAGGATTGTCGCCTTCCTGATGCACATTATCCCGATTATTGATATGTGGTGAATCCACAGTCACCTGTGCTCCATTGCTATCCTCAACATTCTCGGATGCCATTTTCAGATACTGCCACAAAATAAAAGTTAATTGATATGTCATATATTATCCTTATATTCTGACCGACCAATTAAATATCATGCAAATAAACTTAGGTAGGTCATACTAGCGAAGGAATTCTCCGTCTCTCCCCTCCTAGTTCTATTCTCACATCTTAGCCAGGGATCATATCCCTAATGTAAGACCCCAACTTTTATAAATAAAGATGAATATTCGTTTTAATATTCGACTGGTCGGGGAATATTCGTTTTAATAGGGAATATTCATACAACGGCACAATCATTGGTGGACTCCACAATGGAATTATTGTCGGATTGAGAAAACGACAAAAATATTTTATTAAAAATAACGGCAGAAGTTTTACCATTGATACTGTTGAACTACTCGGTAGTAAAAGTACAGTAATACGTGTGGTTGCATAGTAGCACACGGTATTGATTATTAATGCTTATGTGAGAAGTCACTCAGTTTGATTCAATTATTGTCAGTTAATAATATGAATTATTTAGCGATAATGACGTTTTGTTTTATTCGTATTATTAACGTAATAAAACAGAAACATCTTTTTATATAAAACAAAATACTTTATTAAAGTTATTCTATAAATAGAATATATTATATTTTATTTAAAAGATTTTTCTTTAAATATGGACCGTCAGATTAAAGTAATCAATCTTGACCGTTCATGGATTAGTTACTATGTATTCTATTTTTCTATAAATAACAGCTCATTCCTTCATTATTTCTTACGAATTCACTGAACTCTAGAGAGAGAAACTATAGAGAGAGAGAAGAAGAGTATTCTGCTACTTAACTACTTCCTTATTTCAGCTCTTCTTTAAAACGGTAAGGGGTGTTATTCTTTCTTATTCATGAAGAGAACTGTTGTTGTTCCATTTCTTATTATTCTGTTGGAATAACCTGTATACGCGCTCTACCCTATACTTGGTGACATTCTTCTATTATTCTGTTGGAACATCCTGTCTGTGTGTTTTATACCGGACCTGGTTCCGTCTTTATTATTATTCTGTTGGAACATCCTGTCTGTGTGTGTTTACACCGGACCTGGTTCCGTCTTTATTATTATTCTGTTAGAACATCTTGTCTGTGTGTTTTACACCGGACTTGGTTCCGTCTTTATTATTATTCTGTTGGAATATCCTGTCTGTGCGTTTTACGCCGGACCTGGTTCCATTATTTATTATTCTGTTGGAATAACCTGTCTGTGCGGTCTATCGCATGTATGGTGATTTCTTTTGTTATTCCATTCTTTATTATACTCAGTTGGTTAAGTTTTGACTTCTATACTCCATGAAATTTGTGGAATATCCTTGATAATTGTGGTTCATCTAGTATCTTTTCATGAAAATATTCTTCTAAGCATTCTTGAATTTTACTCCACAAAACAGTATCATGTTGACAATTTGGACGTTGTTAATTATTGGATAAATTAATTCTTGAACTTGTTTTATTGAATTCTTATATCATTGTCATCATCCTCATGTTTATAAAATGTTGAAAGTCATCTGTGGCCTGTAGTGCATAGATGGACTTGGTATGATTATGACCAGGGATTATTCGGTATAATCATGACCGTAATGTT
Organism: Panax notoginseng; assembly: GCA_016801055.1. Taxonomy (NCBI): domain Eukaryota; kingdom Viridiplantae; phylum Streptophyta; class Magnoliopsida; order Apiales; family Araliaceae; genus Panax; species Panax notoginseng. Next base: position 157,147,195 of record CM029019.1, on the reverse strand, counting down.
ACAAATGATGTGGTAAAAGTCCTCATTGGCCCGTAGTGCGTTGATGGACAGTTGTTGGCATGATCATGACCATTAATGAATACACGAATATCATTGGCCGTAGTGCAGGGGTGATTCGATCATGTAGATTATTTTATTAAGCTGAGTCCCAGCGATCACAGTGTTAAAAAAACCTTTTAAATCATAAAAGATAGTAGAGTTTAATTTCTACTTGACTCTTTTAATGGATTGCTTGTTCCGCTGCAGTTAAACTTGATGTTTATTATATTTTATCAGTTTAACATTGTTGAAGGCTAATGATAATTTATTCTGCATTATCTTAGTCATAATATTTCTTACTGGGCTAGTTGAGCTCACCCTTTCTTTCATTGTTCTCTTCAAGAAATGAGAACGTAGCTGGGGCAAGTCGGGGAACAGAGTGATGGTCTGAATGATAGTATTAGTTAGTAGTCCTCACTATTCTATGTAATAGTGTGTTAATAAATGTAATGAGAACTCCTTTTGAGTATGAATACTCTCTAGAAGATAATATTTGTATTCAAACTCACAGTTTATGTTTTGTCGTATTGTACACGACAGTTGTATTAGTAAGTTATATTTGTATTCTGTACTATGTATTTGACGACCTAAGATGGGTGATGTATACCTAATTTTTGGGGCGTCACAGTTGGTATCAGAGCTTAAGAATATGATCCCTGGCTAAGATGTGAGAATAGAACTAGGAGGGGAGAGACGGGGAATTCCTTCGCTAGTTTGACCTACCTAAGTTTATTTGCATGGTAATTAATTGGTCGGTCATAATTTAAGGATAATATATGACATATCAATTAACTTTTATTTTGTGGCAGTATCTGAAAATGGCATCTGAGAATGTTGAGAATAGCAATGGAGCACAGGCGACTGTTGATTCACCACATATCAATAATCAGGATAATGTGCATCAGGAAGGTGACAATCCTCATGCAAACAACAACACTGACCAGATGATGAATGATGGAATGTTCAGAAACTTTATGCAGCTCATGCAACAGCAGGCGAGAGCGGCTCCTGTCCAAAATATAGGTGGAAACACTGAAAACTCTCGGACGGTCACCGCTAAATAGTTCAAGGAGCTGGGACCACCAGAGTTTAAGGGAGAGCCAAAACCACTTATAGCGGAAACATGGATAAAGCAGATTACCAAGATATTTGATGTCTTGGGATGCTCCGAGGAGCAAAAGGTTCCCTTTGCCGCCTTTATGTTACGAGGAGAGGCAGATTACTGGTAGGAATCGATTAAGCGTACTCAACCTGCCGCACTGAAGATGTCTTGGGAGAAGTTCCAAGAACTGTTCAATGATAAATACTTTTCCGAAAATGTTCGTCACATGAAAGAGGTGGAGTTCATCAAATTGGAGCAGAATAATATGACCGTGTCGCAGTATGAGGCTAAATTTGCTGAGTTATCCCGGTTTGCGTCCCACTTGGTGGATAATGAAGAGCGAATGACGCAAATGTTTTTGCGAGGTTTGAAGCCTGAGATACGTCAACATCTTATTTCTCATAAACTGTGTTTGTATTCAGATGTTGTGAATATGGCTTAGTTAGTGGAGCGCGATAACGAGTCAACGCAACCAAAAGAGAGCGTATACCTAATTTTGGGGGCGTCACACCTTAGTTTTGATACCAATCCCAAAATTAGGTATACATCACCCATCTTGGGTCGTCAGATACATGGTACAGAATTTAAATACAACTTAATAATACAACTGTCGTGTACAATATGACAAAACATAAACTGTGAGTTTGAATACAAATATTGTCTACTAGAGAGTATCCATACTCAAAAGGAGTCCTCATTACATTTATTAACACACTATTACATAGAATAGTGAGGACTACTAACTAATACTATCATTCGGACCATCACTCCGTTCCCCGACTTGCCCCAGCTACGTTCTCAATTCCTGAAGAGAACAGTGAAAGAAAGGGTGAGCTCAACAAGCCCAGTAAGAAATATTATGACTAAGATAATGCAGAATAAATTATCATTAGCCTTCAACAATGTTAAACTGATAAAATATAATAGACATCAAGTTTAACTGCAGCGGAACAAGCAATCCATTAAAAGAGTCAAGTAGAAAATAAACTCTACTATCTTTTATGATTTAAAAGGTTTTTCAACACTGTTATCGCTGGGACTCAGCTTAATAAAATAATCCACATCATCGAATCACCCCTGCACTACGGCCAAGGATATTCGTGTATTCATTAATGGTCATGATCATGCCAACAACTGTCCATCAATGCACTACGGGCTAATGAGGACTTTTATCACATTATTTTTAACATTACGGTCATGATTATACCGAATAATCCCTGGTCATAATCATACCAAGTCCATCTATGCACTACAGGCCACAGATGACTTTTAACATTTTATAAACATGAGGATGATGATAATGATATAAGAATTCAATAAAACAAGTTCAAGAATTAATTTATTCAGGAATTAACAACGTCCAAATTGTCAGCATGATACTGCTTTGTGGAGTAAAATTCAATAATACTTAGAAGAATATTTTCATGAAAAGATATTGGATGAACCGCAATCATCAAGGATATTCCATTAATTTTATGGAGTATAGAAGTTAAAACTTAACCAACTGAGTATAATAAAGAATGGAATAACAAAAGAAATCACCCGGCATGCGATAGACCGCACAGACAGATTATTCCAACAGAATAATAAATAATGGAACCAGGTCCGGCGTAAACGCACAGACAGGATATTCCGACAGAATAATAAATAATTGAACTAGGTCCGGCGTAAAACACACAGACATGATGTTCCAACAGAATAATAACAAGATGGAACCAGGTCCGGTGTAAAACACACAGACAGGATGTTCCAACAGAATAACAGAAGAATGTCACCAAGTATAGGGTAGACCGCGTATACAGGTTATTCCAACAGAATAATAAGAAATGGAATAACAACAGTTCTCTTCATAAATAAGAAAGAATAACACCCCTTACCGTTTTAAAGAAGAGCTGAAATAAGAAAGTAGTTAAGTAGCAAAATACTTTTCTTCTCTCTCTCTATAGTTTCTCTCTATAATTTCTCTCTCTAGAGTTCAGTGAATACGTAAGAAATAATGAAGGAATGAGCTGCTGTTTATAGAAAAATGGAATGCATAGTAAGTAATCCATGAACGGTCCAGATTGATTACTTTAATCTGACGGTCTATATTTAAAGAAAAATCTTTTAAATAAAATATAATATATTCTATTTATAGAATAACTTTAATAAAGTATTCTGTTTTATATAAAAAAATGTTTCTGTTTTATTACGTTAATAATACGAATAAAACAAAACGTCATTATCGCTAAATAAATTCATATTATTAACTGACAATAATTGAATCAAACTGAGTGACTTCTCACATAAGCATCAATAATCAATACCGTGTGCTACTATGCAACCACACGTATTACTGTACTTTTACTACCGAGTAGTTCAACAGTATCAATGGTAAAACTTCCGCCGTTATTTTTAATAAAATATTTTTGTCGTTTTCTCAATCCGACAATAATTTCGTTGTGGGGTCCACCAATGATTGTGTCGTTGTACGAATATTTCCTATTAAAACGAATATTCCCCGGCCAATCAAATATTATATAACAACTTGCGTACTTTGCAACATTTATAAATATTACCCACAACTATAACATTATATCAAATTAACTCCATAATATTCAAAAATGATATTTATAGAAAATTCATCTTTATTTATAAAAGTTGGGGTCTTACAATAATGGTTAGTCTGTGACGCCCCCAAAATAGGTATACAACACCCATTCTGAGTCGCCAAATACATTGTACAAAAAAACAAACTATAACTATAATAATACAATTGTCGTGCAAAATACGACAACATATACTGTGAGTTTAAATACAAATATTGTCATCTAGATAATATCCACACTCAAATAAGTCCTCATTATAATTATTCAAACACTATTTTATAAAAATAGTGAGGACTGCTAAAACATCTTTCTAGATCCATCACTCCATACCCCGACTAGATCCTACTATGTTCTCACCTCCTGAGAATAAAAATAGAACAAAAAGGAAAATGGTGAGCTCAACTAGCCCAGTAAAGAATATTATGACTAAGATAATATACAACAAATTATCATTATTTTTCAACAGGGAAAAATCTGATAGAATATAATCGACAACAAGTTTTAGATCAACAACTGCAGCGGAAACAACAAACCATTCGAAGAGTCAAGTAGAGAATGAGTTCTACTATCTTCTAAGATTTAAAAGTCTATCATCAATATTTTATCCCTGTAATAACAATCAATAATCATCTTTAATCAAATATTCATCTTTGCACTACAGGCCAAAGATATTCATTTGTATCACCAATCGGTCATGTTCATCTCAACACCTGTTCATCTTTGCACTATGGGCCAAAGATATTCATCAGTTAATCATTCATCTTTGCACTACAGGCCAAAGATATTCAGTAGTATCATCATTTAGGACCGAGGATGATGAAAAATATTTTAAAGAAAACGAATCCAGTGAGATAAAAGAACAAATATTAGGGATTCGTATTACAGTTTATCCAAGTTTAATAATACCCCATAATAACCAATTTTGAAGCAGAATTCAAAAATAAAGATCAAAACATGGATACAATCAAAGATAGTAACCATAATAGACAACTTGGACAAAAAGAAGAAAATTTTATTTTTCGGTGAATAGTGCCGTATTCGTGAATAATGCCGTATACGTGAATAGTAACGTATACGTGAATAGTAACCCCGACACAAAAAGTTTTAAATTTGATAAAAAGTTCATATCAATATTTCGACATAATGATATTGAAGAAAATATCATTTAAGAAAAAGATAATATCCCTTACCTCAAAATATCAGTACTTCTGGTCGGAATACAGGTATAAGGCTGAAAGAAACTTGCTCTGATGAATAGAAACTCTCAAAGTATCTAAATACTCACAAAATACACTCAATAATCTAGAGAGAGAAAGAGAGAAAACTTGTTTTTGGTGTGATTTTCAATTCTAACTTAGCCCTCTATTTATAGGAAAATATTAGCACGCCGAAGCAGACTTAACCTGCAACCTGATGGCTTTACCTGCTACTATTCAAGCCTACCACATTTGAATAAAAATCTCAGCACATTTCTTCACCAACCAAGAGTGGGGCCCACCAATTCTAGAATTTTCTACCAAAATGATAAACTCTAAAAATTCAATAATTTTTGAACCAGTCATCTCGTAAAATTCATAATAAATCATACGTTCATTTTTAGCGGTTCAAAAGTTGTGGGCATATACTCAACTTATATATGTATAACATATCCAAAAATTACCACGATCCAACGGTCGGATTAAAAATTATAACCCCCGTAAAATATCTCAAAAACCCTGATTTTTAATACCTCCATTCCGACAAAAATACTGATAAAAATCTCAACATTAACTCCTTCATTTTTAACCACAAAAATATATCCCTCATTTATATCCACATAAAATAAATATTTTTTTATCATATGAATTAATAATTAATTATTCACAAATAATATTACAGAATCACATTTATGATAACCAGGCCGTTCCCAGGAAAGAGGGGGCTTTCCAATAAGGATTTCTCCTTACTGGCGCGTAATTAGTTGACCAAACCTCTCCTTAGATAGAACTTTCTAGACATTACCAATAATGTTATCTAATAATATTATTCAAATAATATGATTTATTGATCTGATAATAGAAAATAATGTGCAGCAACAATGATTGAAACAACAATAATATAATATATCAACGCAGCAATTATTGAATCAATAAAATAAAATATTAAACAATAACTACTGTAGCAATTATTGAGTAGTGCCTTCTTACGTAAGAATCAATAATTTGTGCAATACCGTGTGCTACTGTATTTTAACCACCGGGTATTCCAACAGTATTAACGGTAACAACTATGTCGTTATTTATAAACAACTTATACTTGTCATTTTCTTCATCCAATCGCTTTCCGTTATGGGGCCCACACAAGGCTGCGCCGTCGTACGAATATTCCCCGACAGCAAGAATATTCCACGACCAAACGAATATTCCCCGACAAAATGAATATTTTATAATCACTTGCGTATTTTGCAAAATTTGCACATTTTACCCATAACCAAAGTATTATATCAAATTAACCCCTTATTATTCACAATAATATTTAGAGAAAATTTGATTTTATTCATTAATAAGTTGGGGTCTTACATAGTCAATTATGGTGTATAATGTTAAAATTCTAGCATTAATTTGTTTAACCCTATGTTTAAATTTAAATGGAAAATTCAAGACTATTATATAACTGTGTTATATGATTTATGTTGTGTATTAAATGATTAATTAGGTAAAACCTAATTAAAATTCTAGAAACCCTAATTAATCTTTAGAAAACCCTATTTATAAAACCCTAATATTTTGAAATGAGAAACCCTAATTTGAAACCTAAATTGGAGTTTGTGACCAGTCAAAAATTGTGTTAATGTGATTAATATCATGTATAGTAGATTTTATTGCTAATTATGGAAAACCTAATTAGTAACTTAAAACCCTAATATCTAGAACCTTAATTTGGAAATTAGAAACCCTAATTGTAATTTGGTAATCCTAATTATCAAAATTGTAAACCCTAATTGTTATAATTAGCAAGGTTAATTATATTAGTGATACTAAACCCTAATGTTCCTGTATAAAGTAATTAGAAAACTAATTTAATTAAGGAAACCCTAATTTCAAATTTTTAGAAACTAAAATTCTAATTATTATTATTTTTTGCTTAATTAGAAATCCTATAAATGATTTATGCTAAACCTTAGGGTTTAACCCTAAGGGTTTGCCAAAATGATAAGAATGCCATTAAATTGGAAAGCCAATTGACCATTTTGCCCTTTTGTGAATTATTGAAGCTAGTTTGTAGATTTTGACTATTGGTGTGTTGGTGACCAAATCCAACCACCCCATGTGCCATAAAACAACACATATCAGTCACTTATACCAACCATACATGCATTTAATACTTCTAAATATAGATTGAGAGAGAGAGGATTGCATTTGTTAGCCATTTTAGCACAAACATTCAACTAAGCGCTCTCTTTCAAAGACCCACGAAATTTAGTAGCATTTGTAAGACCCCAACTTATTAATGAATAAAACCAAACTTTCTCTAAATATTATTGTGAATAATAAGGGGTTAATTTGATATAATACTTTGGTTATGGGTGAAATGTACAAATTTTGCAAAATAAGCAAGTGGTTATAAAATATTCATTTTGTCGGGGAATATTCGTTTGGTCGTGGAATATTCTTACTGTCGGGGAATATTCGTACGACGGTGCAGCCTTGTGTGGGCCCCATAACGGAAAGCGATTGGATGAATAAAATGACAAGTATAGTTGTTTATAAATAACGGCGTAGTTGTTACCGTTAATACTATTGGAATACCCGGTGGTTAAAATACAGTAGCACACGGTATTGCACAAATTATTGATTCTTACGTAAGAAGGCACTACTCAATAATTGTTACAGTAGTTATTGTTCATTATTTTATTTTATTGATTCAATAATTGCTGCGTTGATATTTTATATTATTGTTGTTTCAATCATTGTTGCTGCACAGTATTTTCCATTATCAGATCAATAATTCATATTATTTGAATAATATTATTGGATAACATTATTGGCAATGTCTAGAAAGTTCTGTCTAAGGAGAGGTTTGGTCATCTAATTGTGCGCCTGTAAGGAAAAATCCTTATTGGAAAGCCTCATCTTTCTTGGGAACGGCCTGGTTGTCATAAATGTGATTCTGTAATATTATTTGTGAATAATTAATTATTGATTCATATGATAAGGAAATATTTATTTTATGTGGACATAAATGAGAGATATATTTTTGTGGTTAAAAATGAAGGAGTTAATGTTGAGGTTTTTATCAGTATTTTTGTCGGAATGGAGGTATTAAAAATCAGGATTTTTGAGATATTTTGCGGGGGTTATAATTTTTAATCCGACCGTTAGATCGTGGTAATTTTTGGATATGTTATACATATATAAGTTGAGTATATGCCCACAAATTTTGAACCGTTAAAAATGAACGTATGATTTATTATGAATTTTACGAGATGACTAGTTCAGAAATTATTGAATTTTCGGAGTTTATCATTTTGGTGAAAAATTCTAGAATTGGTGGGCCCCACTCTTGGTTGGTGAAGAAATGTGCTGAGATTTTTATTCAAATGTGGTAGGCTTGAATTGTAGCAGGTAAAGCCATCAGGTTGCAGGTTAAGTCTGCTTCGGCGTGCTAACATTTTTCTATAAATAGAGGGCTAAGTTAGAATTGAAAATCACACCAGAAATAAGTTTTCTCTCTTTCTCTCTCTAGATTATTGAGTGTATTTTGTGAGTATTTAGATACTTTGAGAGTTTCTATTCATCAGAGCAAGTTTCTTTCAGCCTTATACCGGTATTCCGACTAGAAGTACTGATATTTTGAGGTAAGGGATATTATCTTCTTCTTAAATGATATTTTCTTCAATATCATTATGCCAAAATATTGATATGAACTTTTTATCAAATTTAGAACTTTTTGTGTTGGGGTTACTATTCATGTATACGGCACTATTCACGAATATGGTACTATTCACCGAAAAATAAAATTTTCTTCTTTTTGTCCAAGTTGTCTATTATGGTTACTATCTTTAATTGTATCCATGTTTTGATCTTTATTTTTAAATTCTGCTTCAAAATTGGTTATTATGAGGTATTATTGAACTTGGATAAACTGTAATACGAATCCCTAATATTTGTTCTTTTATCTCACTGGATTCATTTTCTTTAAAATATTTTTTATCATCCTCAGTCCTAAATGATGATACTACTGAATATCTTTGGCCTGTAGTGCAAAGATGAATGATTAACTGATGAATATCTTTGGCCCATAGTGCAAAGATGAACAGGTGTTGAGATGAACATGACTGACTGGTGATAAAAATGAATATCTTTGGCCTGTAGTGCAAAGATGAATATTTGATTAAAAATGATTATTGATTGTTGTTACAGGGATAAAATATTGATGATGGACTTTTAAATCTTAGAAGATAGTAGAACTCATTCTCTACTTGACTCTTCTAATAGTTTGTTGTTTCCGCTGCAGTTGTTGATCTAAAACTTGTTGTCGATTATATTCTATCAGATTTTTCCCTGTTGAATACTAATGATAATTTGTTGTATATTATCTTAGTCATAATATTCTTTACTGGGCTAGTTGAGCTCACCCTTTTCCTTTTTGTTCCATTTTTATTCTCAGGAGGTGAGAACATAGCAGGATCTAGTCGGGGTATGGAGTGATGGTTCTAGAAAGATATTTTAGCAGTCCTCACTATTTTTGTAAAATAGTGTTTGAATAATTATAATGAGGACTTATTTGAGTGTGAATATTGTCTAGAAGATAATATTTGTATTTAAACTCACAGTATGTGTTGTCGTATTTTGCACGACAATTGTATTATTCAAGTTGTAGTTTGTTTTTTTGTACCATGTATTTGGTGACTCAGAATGGGTGTTGTATACCTATTTTGGGGGCGTCACAGTTGGTATCAGAGCTTAGGGATATAATCCTTGGCTGAGATGTGAGACAAGAACTAGGAGGGGAGAGACGGGAAATTCCTTCGCTAGTATGACCTGACTAAGTTTATTTGGTGTTTATTTGGTCGGTCAGAGTATAGGGATAATATATGACATAACTATTAACCCTTGTTTTATGGCAGTATTTAAGAATGGCAGCTGAGAAGGTTAATAATGGAGTAAATCAGACCGTGGAGACACCTTTGATCACCACCCAGGGGAACGTGCAACAGGAAGGCAATATTCCTCCTGTAAACAACGTTACCGAGCATACGATGAATGATGGAATGTTTAGGAGCTTTTTGCAGTTCATGCAAAATCAGACGAGGGAGACTCGTGTGCAGAATACGGGTGGAAATGATAACAACGCGTGGTTTGTCACAGCCAAGCAGTTCAAAGAATTGGGACCACCAGAATTTAAGGGAAAGTCGGATCCGATCATGGCGAAAACGTGGGTCAAGCAAATTATCAAGATATTTGATGTCTTGGGATGCACGGAGGAACAGAAGGTTCCATTCGCCACCTTTATGTTCCGCGGTGAGGCAGGCTACTGGTGGGAGTCTGTGAAGCGTACCCAGCCTAACGCACTCAACATGTCCTAGGAAACATTTCAAAAACTGTTCAATGATAAGTACTTTCTTGAAAGTATTCGTCATATGAAGGAGGTGGAGTTTATCAGACTGGAACAAAACAACATGACGGTGTCCCAGTACAAGGCGAAGTTTATAGAGTTATCCAGGTTTGCACCTCATTTGGTTGAAAATGAGGAACGAATGACAAGGATGTTTCTGAGAGGTCTAAAACCCGAGATTCGGTAATATCTTATATCTCATACATTTTCTTTATATTCAGATGTTGTAAACAGGGCTCAATTATTAGAGCGAGATAATGAGTATGTGCAACCAAGGGACCACAACCAGGGTCATACCGGTGGCGGCAGTCATCGAAGCAATGAAAACCAGCAGAGAAAAAAATATTCGGACAAAAGCGGTAACCACTCTGGTAGTAATCGTGGTCGTGATAATAGAAGGAGCGAGTCGGGAGGAGATTTCAAGAAGAGAAGGTACAACAATGATAACGTGAAGACGTCAGCACAAACATCAACTGTTTCTAGGGGAGGAGAACGACCACCGGTCGTATGTTACAAATGTGGGAAAGAGGGACATATCAGCCCAAACTGCCCACAACAATCCAAGGTATGTTATTATTGTGGAAAGGAGGGTCATATAGCTCAAGAGTGTTCTGTAGCAAAACCAAGTTCAGCGGGGATGGTGACTCCAAAAGTTATCCTGGATAAGTCAAAATCAGCGGTTCCTGGAAGGGCGTTTGTCGTGACTGGCCAAAACACGAGAAACCCGAACGAGGTGATCACGGGTAAGCTAATCTTGAATTCTTGCGAAGTTTATACTTTACTAGATACCGGTTCTACCCATTCTTTTATCTCTCCTGCTTGTGCTCAACGTTTAAACTTGACTCCAGAGAAATTGGACTTTGACTTATCTGTTGAAACTCCATTGGGTGAAACCTTCGTTACATCTACAGTTTATAAATCTTGCATGATCCAAGTTGGCACTATCACATTACCTGTTGATCTTATCTCTTTAAAGATACTTGCTTTTGATGTAATTTTAGGAATTGATTGGTTAATCACTCATCATGCTAAAATTGATTGTTTTCGTAAGGTTGTTAGTTTTCATATTCCTAACCAACCTGTCATACAAATTTAAACTACTAAACCACTAAAATCAGTCACTGTCATATCAAGCCACAAAGCTATTCGTTTATTGAAAAACGGATGTCAAGCTTTCTTAGCCCATGTTATGGATTTGAACAAAGACAAGTCAAATTTGAATAATATTTCTATTGTTAGAGAATTTCCCGATGTATTTCCTAAAGAACTTCCTGGTCTACCCCCAGAACGTGAAGTTGAATTCTTTATTGACCTTGAATCCGGTACAAAGCTCATTTCTAAAACCCCATATCGAATGGCTCCTATTGAATTTTAGGAGTTAAAAGTCCAACTACAAGAGTTGTTGGACATCGGTTTTATTCGTCCTAGTACATCTCCTTGGGGTGCTCCTGTTTTATTCGTAAAGAAGAAAGACGGGAGTATGCGACTTTGTATCGACTATAGGGAATTGAACCATGTCACCATCAATAATAGGTATCCACTACCTCGCATTGATGACCTGTTCGACCAGTTACAAGGAGCACAATTCTTTTCAAAGATCGACATTCGTTCTGGATATCATCAGCTGAAGATTAAAGTTGAGGATATTCCAAAGACTGCCTTCAGAACTCGGTACGGGCATTATGAATTCTTAGTCATGTCTTTTGGATTGACTAATGCTCCTGCTGCCTTCATGGATATGATGAACTGTGTATTCAAAGAATATTTAGATCAGTTCATTGTTGTCTTTATTGATGACATCCTCATCTATTCCAAAAGCCGTGAAGATCATGAGCGCCATTTGAAGCTAATATTGCAAAGGCTTCGTGAAAACAAGCTATATGCCAAACTGAAGAAATGCGAGTTCTGGCTTGAAGAAGTAGCATTCCTTGGGCACGTGGTGTCAAAACATGGAGTATCGGTCGACCCGGCAAAGATTGAAGCCATACAAAGTTGGGAGCAACCGAAGTCGGTAACCGAAGTACGTAGCTTTCTGGGCTTAACTGGTTATTATCGGAGATTTGTGGAAGGATTTTCTCGAATCGCTACTCCGTTAACTCAGCTGACTCGTAAAGATACAAAATTCGGTTGGAGCGAGGATTGTGAGAAGAGTTTTCAAGAACTCAAGCGAAGACTCATTTCGGCACCTGTTCTGACAATACCATCTGGTTCGGATGGATTTGTTATCTACAGCGATGCTTCCGGCAAAGGGTTAGGATGTGTTCTCATACAACATAGAAAAGTCATAGCCTATGCCTCGCGATAACTCAAAGAATATGAGAGGAATTATCCTACTCATGATTTGGAGTTGGCAGCAGTCGTTTTCGCGTTAAAGATTTGGAGACACTACCTGTATGGGGAGAAAGTGGAGATCTATACGGATCATAAAAGCCTCAAATATTTCTTCACCCAAAAGGAACTCAACTTGCGGCAACGACGTTGGCTCGAGTTGCTGAAAGATTACGATCATACCATCCAATATCATCATGGAAAAGCAAATGTAGTAGCTGACGCATTGAGTAGAAGATCATATGCGGGTACGAGTGCAATGTTGTTAACACAAAGGCCCATTTTGTATGACTTGAAAAGGATGGAAATAGAGATGAAGGCTCCAAGTACCCACATGATGATATCAAATATACGAGTAGAATCGACTTTAATCGATAAAGTTAAAGTTACTCAAGCTACGGACATGGAGCTGATGCGTATGAAGAAGAAAGTGCAAGAAGGTGCTATTCCAGAAGCAAGAATCGATGAAGAAGGAATACTTCGAGTCAACTCCAGACTTTGTGTTCCTAATGATTTTGACTTGAAGCATAGAATAATGATGGAGGCACACAACACACCGTTTGTAATCCATCTTGGGAGTACCAAAATGTATCACGATCTTCGACATACATTTTGGTGGAGCAATATAAAAAGAGAGATCGCGGAGTTTATCTGGAGGTGTTTAACTTGTCAACGTGTAAAAGCGGAGCATCAAGTACTAAAGGGTCCATTGCAACCACTTGAGATTCTAAAATGGAAGTGGGAACACATTACTATGGATTTTGTTACGGGTCTTCCCAAGGTTTCTCAAGGCATAGATGCGATTTGGGTCATTGTTGATAGATTAACCAAGTTTGCTCATTTCTTACCTATACGTGAGACTTATTCCCTTGAACGTCTTGCTAGTATATACGTGAATGAGATTGTGAGATTGCATGGCATGCCAGTATCCATACTTTCAGATCGTGACCCAAGATTTACTTCACGACTTTGGGTTAGCTTGCAGAAAGCTATGGGCACAGATTTACGATTCAGTTCAGCATACCATCCTCAAACGGACGGACAATCAGAGAGGACTATTCAAACTCTTGAAGATCTATTAAGACTCTGTGTCCTAGATCTCAAAGGGAGTTGGGATAAGTACCTACCATTGGTGGAATTCTCTTACAACAACAGTTATCAGGCGAGCATAGGTGTGGCTCCATTCGAGGCGTTGTATGGAAAAAAATATCGTTCTCCAGTATGTTGGGATGAGGTGGGTGAAGCAACATTGTTGGGACCAGAGTTGGTACGCATGACTACAGAGAAGGTCCAAACGATTCGACAACGTATACAAATGGCACATGATCGACAAAAGAGTTATGCAGATCTTTATCGGAAGGACGTGGAATTTAATATTGGGGATCATGTATTGTTACGTGTTGTACCATGGAAGGGAGTTACAAGATTTGGAAAGAGAGGAAAGCTCAATCCAAGATTTGTCGGTCCATTTGAGATTCTTGAGCGAATAGGAAATGTGGCATATAGACTCGCATTACCTCCAAGCATGTCTCGTGTTCATAATGTTCATATATCTATGTTTCGTAAATATGTTAAAGACTCGAACCACATTATTGAGTTAGAACTAGACGAGATAGCTGAAGATTTAACGTACGAGGAGGTACCTGTTAAGATCTTGGATAGGAAAGAGAATGTCCTACGCACGAAGGTTATACCACAAGTTAAGGTTTTGTGGAGAAACCATGCTATTGAAGAAATGACCTGGGAGTTGGAATCAGAAATAAAAGCGAGGTATCCTCACTTTTTCGAAACATCAGGTACGTACGTCAATTTCGAGGACGAAATTTCATAAGGAGGGGAGGTTGTAAGACCCCAACTTATTAATGAATAAAATCAAATTTTCTCTAAATATTATTGTGAATAATAATGGGTTAAATGTGCAAACTTTGGTTATGGGTGAAATGTGCAAATTTTGCAAAATAAGCAAGTGGTTATAAAATATTCATTTTGTCGGAGAATATTCATTTGGTCGTGGAATATTCTTGATGTCGGGGAATATTCGTACGACGGCGCAGCCTTGTGTGGGCCCCATAACGAAAAGCGACTGGATGAAGAAAACGACAAGTATAAGTTGTTTATAAATAACGACGTAGTTGTTACTGTTAATACTGTTGGAATACCCGGTGGTTAAAATACAGTAGCACACGGTATTGCACTAATTATTGATTCTTACGTAAGAAGGCACTACTCAATAATTATTACAGTAGTTATTGCTCAATATTTTATTTTATTGATTCAATAATTGCTGCGTTGATATTTTATATTATTGTTGTTTCAATCATTGTTGCTGCACAGTATTTTCCATTATCAGATCAATAATTCATATTAGTTGAATAATATTATTAGATAACATTATTGGCAATGTCAAGAAAGTTCTATCTAAGGAGAGGTTTGGTCATCTAATTTCGTGCCAGTAAGGAGAAATCCTTATTGGAAAGCCCCCTCTTTCCTAGGAACGGCCTGGTTGTCATAAATGTGATTCTGTAATATTATTTATGAATAATTAATTATTGATTCATATGATAAGGAAATATTTATTTTATGTAAATATAAATGAGAGATATATTTTTGTGGTTAAAAATGAAGGAGTTAATGTTGAGGTTTTTATCAGTATTTTTGTCGGAATGTAGGTATTAAAAATAAGGGTTTTTGAGATATTTTACGGGGGTTATAATTTTTAATCCGACCGTTGGATCGTGGTAATTTTTGGATATGTTATACATATATAAGTTGAGTATATGTCCACAAATTTTGAACCGTTAAAAATGAACGTATGATTTATTATGAATTTTACGAGATGACTAGTTTAGAAATTGTTGAATTTTCGGAGTTTATCATTTTGGTAGAAAATTCTAGAATTGGTGGGCCCCACTCTTGGTTGGTGAAGAAATGTGCTGAGATTTTTATTCAAATGTGGTAGGCTTGAATAGTAGCAGGTAAAGCCATCAGGTTGCAGGTTAAGTCTGCTTCGGCGTGCTAACATTTTCTTATAAATAGAGGGCTAAGTTAGAATTGAAAATCACACCAGAAACAAGTTTTCTCTCTTTCTCTCTCTAGATTATTGAGTGTATTTTGTGAGTATTTAGATACTTTGAGAGTTTCTATTCATCAGAGCAAGTTTTTTTCAGCCTTATACCGGTATTTCGACCAGAAGTACTGATATTTTGAGGTAAGGGATATTATCTTCTTCTTAAATGATATTTTCTTCAATATCATTATGCCGAAATATTGATATGAACTTTTTATCAAATTTAGAACTTTTTGTGTCGGGGTTACTATTCACGTATACGTTACTATTCACGTATACGGCACTATTCACGAATACGGCACTATTCACCGAAAAATAAAATTTTCTTCTTTTTGTCCAAGTTGTCTATTATGGTTACTATCTTTGATTGTATCCATGTTTTGATCTTTATTTTTAAATTTTACTTCAAAATTGGTTATTATGGGGTATTATTGAACTTGGATAAACTGTAATACGAATCCCTAATATTTGTTCTTTTATCTCACTGGATTCGTTTTTTTAAAAATATTTTTCATCATCCTCAGTCCTAAATGATGATACTACTGAATATCTTTGGCCTGTAGTGCAAAGATGAATGATTAACTGATGAATATCTTTGGCCCATAGTGCAATGATGAGCAAGTGTTGAGATGAACATGACCGACTGGTGATACAAATGAATATCTTTGGCCTGTAGTGCAAAGATGAATATTTGATTAAATATGATTATTGATTGTTATTACAGGAATAAAATATTGATGATGGACTTTTAAATCTTAGAAGATAGTAGAACTCATTCTCTACTTGACTCTTCTAATGGTTTGCTATTTCCGCTGCAGTTGTTGATCTAAAACTTGTTGTCGATTATATTTTATCAGATTTTTCCCTATTGAATACTAATGATAATTTGTTGTATATTATCTTAGTCATAATATTTTTTACTGGGCTAGTTGAGCTCACCCTTTTCCTTTTTGTTCCATTTTTATTCTCAGGAGGTGAGAACATAGCAGGATCTAGTCGGGGTATGGAGTGATGGTTCTAGAAAGATATTTTATCAGTCCTCACTATTTTTGTAAAATAGTATTTGAATAATTGTAATGAGGACTTATTTGAGTGTTGATATTGTCTAGAAGACAATATTTGTATTTAAACTCACAGTATGTGTTGTCGTATTTTGCACGACAATTGTATTATTGAAGTTGTAGTTTATTTTTTTGTACCATGTATTTGGCGACTCAGAATGGGTGTTGTATACCTATTTTGGGGGCGTCACAGCATTTCAGTTCACAAACCAAGCCCCACGATCACCTTGAGCCAAATCAGAAGCTAGAATCAAAAAAAACTTCAAAGTGAGGTATAAACCCTAACTAGATATATGTCCATCGATCTGTTGTTAGATGTTAAAATTTTTGTGTTAAACATGTTATATGTAGTGTATTAAGATGATCTGGGTTGCTAGATATTAAATCCATAACATCTAGATGTAACGACCCCAAAACAAGTCCATTCCATCCAACCTATTCTGAGTCGTCAAATACATGGTACATAAAATAACTACAACTTTATTACAACAATTGTCGTGCAAAATACCACAACACATATGCTGTGAGTTTGGATACAAATATATACCAACTGTGACTCATGTCCCAACCTTGGATAGCACGTCACAATGACACCTAACATAAAGGTATAGTCAAAAACTGTTTTAGAAATTAGAATCTTTGGGAAGTGCTCAAGGAAACCTTCGTACATGGGAGGCCATGCATCTAGGTTATGATAGATATCATATGGCCACAGAATTATCCTTGGTTGACCCAATAGACCCCAAAGAAAAGTGAGAAGATTACTATCATATTCTTCCCAATGGTGAGTCTTCTCTTGACATATCATTATCTCCACTGTCTCTAACTGAGAATTATACTTCAAACAAACACCAAGATTATATAGGTAGTGCTCGTAGATATACTCGGCAAGTGGGTGTGCACAACCATGTCTTATGATGACACGAGGTTGTATGTTATTAGACATCTTGTATGATAGTGGCAAAACACCCTTCCAACGTTGGGTTCGCCTCACCCTAATTGATTCACCAAATATAACTACTAAATGATGACCATCGTTCTATTCCCCTGTTACCCCCGCTCGACCCAGCTACACTCTTATTACCTGAAAGGAATTGTGAAACAGAAGGGTGAGCACAACTAGCCTAGTAAAGAATATCATGACTAAAGATAAATAAGTTATCAATAGCCTTCAACAGAATTAAATCAGAGATTTAGAACATATGGTAGATAATAAAACTTTTCAACCATAGTTGCAGCGGAACGAGCAATCCATTAGAAGAGTCGAATAGACTATAAAGTCTATTATCTTCTCTATGTTAAAAGTCCACCAACAATGTTTTATCCCTATAACATCAATCAACAATTCCTGTCCACAATCACATGTATAACTCATAATCATACTTGTAGTTCTAAATTCCTCTTCTCATCCAGAATAAAGATAATTTTCATCACTTGTCTTTACCTGAAACATCAAAGATCATGGTTATACCAAATCACAGTTCCTGTTCATAATCATACTAATAATTTCATCTTTGCACTACGGGCCAAAGATATTTATCAACAACTCATCTTTGCACTACAGGCCAAAGATATTCCTCAACAGCTCATATTTGCACTACAAGCCAAATATATTATTATCTCAAAAAAATATATAATCATTTCAGAATTTATATAACCAATAATTATAACCACGTTGATCATTTCACCTTTGCACTTAAGCTAAAGATATTCAATTATAAATTCAATGGTCATGATCATACCAGTCAACAATTCAACTTTGCACTACTGGCCAAAAAGAACACATAGTCATGATCGTACCAAAAATCTACCCATCTTTACACTCAAGTCAAAGAGAAATATCATCATTAGGGTTATAAAAATGTTATATATGATAATAAAAAAATAATATGATCAACATATAGTTTTAATCTCAAGAATAATATTCATAAATCAACTATAATTTGGTTACAAAAAAAAACCAATTTTGTCATGAATAGTAACTCGTGAATAGTAACCCATGAATAGTAACTCGTGAATAGTAACTCATGAATAGTAACTCGTGAATAGTAACTCGTGAATACTAACTCATGAATAATAACTCGTGAATAGTAACTCATGAATAGTAGCTCGTGAATAGTAACTCATGAATAGTAACCCCGACATGAAAAGATAAGAATTTTACAAGAAAAATCCTACCAATATTCTGGGATAATGATATTGAAAGAAATAATATCATTGATAAAAAAATAACATCCTTTACGACAATATCCCTTACCTCAAAAGAGCAGTACTCCTGACTGGAATAACGCTGAACGAACTTGCACCGTATAGCAACACTCAAGATATCAAAATACTCACAAGAATACACTCGATAATATAGAGAGAGAAATAGAGAGAAAACATCAGTTTCTGGTGTGATTTTCAATTCTAACCTAAGCACCCTATTTATAGGAAAATGCTTAGAATACCAAAGCAGAAAATTAAATATAATAATAATATATTTATATAATTTTCCTTAGCCCACCATTTTGACCAAAGAAATCAGCCACACATGTGCCAAAAGTAACAAAAACGTTTTTCTAACAAAAAGTACTTAAAACTCCAAAAATCAATTCAGACCCGATATACCGAAACTTCAATAATTCACAATAAATAGTCCTTTTATCAGAAAAATTCAAAACTCGCCACTTTTTATAGGAAATTCCATTATCTACAACTTTGCAGAAGAAAGTTTTTCCAAATTCCAAACAGAAATTGACCGAAATCCACAAACGGACGATTTTACAGGCTATAATCAAATTTCAGTCAAGAATTGTGTCCACCAACACACAAAACATGTGTTAAACATTTAATCCAACAAAAATACTCTTCCTCATTTATTCATATATCCCACATTTATTATAAAATATCACCATTAATATATTATTAAAATAATATATTTAAATGAATTATTTTATCAGAAAAAGATAAAATATTAATTTTCAACAATTGTCACATTAAAAATTTTCTCCATCTATATCCACATAAAATCAATATTTTCCTCATCATATAAATCAATAATTAATTATACACAAATAATATTACAGAATCACAGTACTGGCAACCAGGCCGTTCTCAGGAAAGAGGGGGCTTTCCAATAAGGATCTCTCCTTACTGGCGCGCAATTAGATGACCAAACCTCTCCTTAGACAGAACTTTCTAGACATTGCCAATAATGTTATCTAATAATATTATTCAGATAATATGAATTATTGCTCCGATAATAGAAAATATTGTGTAGTGACAATTATTAAAACAACAGTAATATAAAATATCAACGCAGCAATTATTGAATCAATAAAATAAAATACTGAACAGTAATTACTGTAACAATTATTGAGTAATGCCTTCTTACGTAAAAATTAATAATTGGTGCAATACCGTGTGTTACTGTACAACAACGTGTATTACTGTGTTTTAACCACCGGGTATTCCAACAGTATTAACGGTAACAACTACGCCGTTATTTATAAACAACTTGTTTTTGTCGTTTCCTTCATCCAATCACTTTTTCGTTATGGGGCCCACAAAAGACTGCGTCGTCGTACGAATATTCCCCGACATGAAAAATATTCCACGATCAAATGAATATTCCCCGACAACAATGAATATTTTATAACCACTTACGTAGTTTGAAAAAATTTCATATATCACCCTTAACTTTAACTTTTATCAATTTAACCATTTACTGAATAGTAACTATAAAAAAAATTGAATACTTTTATTTCATAAAATTCGGGGTCTTACACTAGAGGCTCAGATTTGAAGATTTACAAAATCTGGAAAAAAAAATTATGTTGTCTGACAACGAATGTCAGACCCCATATATTCTTCTGTGTTCCAGATTTGTGTTGTTTTATGTGTTAGATCTATAGTATGGTATGAGGTCTTTCATCTGAAAGTGGAATTATAGGAATTGAATGTCCAGATTTGAAGTTATGATCGGTCAAACCCCGTTGACCGGGCATGACCAAATAAATTCTAGGTAACCCATAAAGCTATTACCAGCGTCTGACAAGATTTTTAAGGTTCCAGATCTGTCAGTGTGTTGTTGATTTGTTGTTGTTGATACATCTAAGTTGTAGTATGTTTGTTAGACTACATTCTTGTGCCTTAAGATCACTTAAAAATCAAACAGGTGGATTGTAGTGGTCGGTCAAACCAAGCCAGACGAGCATGAAAGCTGTTTTCTGGGTAACCAGAAAACGCTTGAACATGTCGTTTGACATGGGTTGACCGACATAGATCTGCTGGCTCGGCTGTTTTTATGTTGGTTTTATGTATTGGATCTATACCCTTACATGTTGTCTACATACTGCAATCCTTAGATCACAAGATAATTGCACAGATTTCAAGTTATAGAATCCCAAAAGTGGACAGTCGAACTGTTCTTCATTTCTGGGTAACCTAAAAATGAAGAACAGCTCTGACAGCCACTTTGAAGGCTTAGATCTCGTTGTGTTTATGTTGTTTGATCATGGTGATTGTTGGAACTTGTAGTATTACACTATGTTTACAAGATCTGACCATTGTCTTTCCCAGAAACACAATACACAGTACATGATTCTTGGTCAAACATGGTCCCTTGTTCACTGTCTAAGATGTTCTAGGTTTCATGAAGAACGCGAAGAACACTTATAGCGACGGTTTTGTCGCTATAGGCAGTCTTTAGCGACACTTTTATTAAAATTAAATTATTTAAATTCCAAAAATTATTTAAAAATAGCAATTAATTTCTGAAAAACACAAAAATTATTTTAAAAATTATTTTAAGTTATAAAAATTAACTTTTAATAATTTGAAATATTTATCATAAATATTAGTATTTATTTAAATATTATTGATATTTAATTTATTTAATAAATGCGTTAAATAAATTAATTTAAAATGATTTTAATATATTAAAAATCATTTTAAATGATAATAAGTTATTTAAAAATATTCTAAGTTATAAAATATAATTTTAATATTTTAAAACAAATTTCATTAATTATGATATGAGATTTATTTAATAATTATACTAATTAAATTAATTTAAAAATAATTTTAATATTAGAAAAATCATTTTAAATGAAAATAAAGAGTTTAAAAATATTTTAAGTTATAAAATATAACTTTCAATATTTAAAGATAAATTTCATTAATCAATTATTATTAATGATATTAAAGCTATTTAATAATTATATTAAATAATTTAGTTTGAAAATGATTTTAATATTATAGAAATCATTTTAAATAAAAATAAAGTGTTTAAAAATATTTTAAGTTATAAAATATAAATTTTAATATTTAAAGAATAATTTCATTAATAATTTAATATTAATGATGTTAATTTAATATTAAATGATATTAAATTTATTTAATAATTATATTAAATAAATAGTTTTAAAATGATTTTATTAATTTAAAAATTATTTAAAAAGGATATAAATGAATTAAAAATATTTTAAGTTATAATTAATGACTTTTAATATTTTGATAAATAGTATATTAATATTTAAATATTAATGTTAATTATTTAAAAATTATTTTAATTGTTTTAAAAATCATTTAAGGGTAATATTAATACTTTAAAAGTATTTTGAGTTATTATAAATAACTTTAATATTTTGGCAATGGTTTTCTTAATAGTTTAATAGTAATTAAATATTAATGATAATAGAATTGTTTGATATTTAAATCATTTAATAATGATTCCGATGTTTAAAAATTTATAATAAATTATAATAAATGTTTAAAAATTATTATAAGTTGTTTAAAAATAATATGACTGATAATTACAGATATTGAGCTACAGGATAGAGTCTTAGACTCGATAATTACCCGATAAAGCAGTCGGTACACCGACATATTTCAGAAATTGATCTGGACTTAGATAATTTGATTAGATATGTGTTTATTTGTGATTCAATGGTTGTTAAACATATGTGACAAAGTAATTAGGTTATGTGCTGACTGCAATAAGTAGTATTATGTGTTGAGATATGTTATTCTAATCAGTAAAATGATCTTATTACTGATAGGTGTTATGTAAAAGATAAAACTAAGTTGCGAATTGTAAGTAGTGTATCAGGCAAGTATCTTACATTTGCATTTTCATTATGCAATAGGACATGAGTAAGAATGTTTCAGAATTATATTATTACTGTACAGATTATTAATCCTATTGTTATATATATTACATACGCTCATTGATTATCAACATGTTAGCATATGGTAATTCAGATATATATTTTGTTCGTTAATTTCTATAAATGGTTATACAAGTGTCCTCACTTGGATAATCATTGTATTTAATCACATGTTGATACACCTTTGTTAATTACCCGTATTTATATGTTGAATTATAGATTATTGTTGAACAAGATAAAACCTTTGGTTTGGAACCCCGACAAGTATGAACATCCCGTACACGGGAAAACTTTTTATGCGCCCAAGGTGGACAGAGTAAACGATAACATCGTTCTTGCATGTAGTATTGATCAATACAGGGTACAACGGGCTTATCACCCCCGTGCCCGTAAGTTATGACGGTTTATGGATGAAGTTCTGCTAAACCTATTCAAAAATTGAAAACAACGTTCATAGTATGTCACCTTAACCCTAATTATAGTCATTACGTAGTTTCAAAAATTTGAAAGAGGGTTGTTATGTTATTATTATCGGTACAGATTACTTCACAACTATTGATTTATTGTAGAAGGGTAGTATAAAAAAAATATTTAAATTCTTTCAGCTTATATATATATAATTGCTATTACTTGCTGGGCACTCAAACGCTCATCCTTGCTTAATTTAAATATTTTCAGCTAAGTGTGAACAACCTGAAGGCTCTGCCAAGAACAAAGGGAAAGGGAAGATCGCTGAATGAATAATAATGCTATCTTTTGTAATAACTAGACTTTATTAGGATAATGAGGATATATATTAATTATCATGTAATGTAACGAATGTTTAAAGGTCTCGTACCTTGGGATTAGACGCTGATGATATGTAAATTAAGTTGATAATTATATTATATTATTGTTATTATTATTAGTATTATTTCGCTCATAGAAATGGTATCGTGAAGCACTGAGTTCGAGTTTCAAGTACCTGAATTTGGGGCCTTTACAAATATGCAAAAATAACGCAATGTTTAACTTATATATATATATTAGATACTGATGGTAAACATAACATGAATGCAAACATACATAAATAACCAAATAAAAACTAAATATGCACCTAAGCTACTATGCAAATGCATGATTACATAAATATGAAACAATTGATCAACCTAGATACAATAACAAACTATTATGCAATCCTAGCTTAATGAACTTAAATATGCAACATGAAATGCAAACAAAAATGTAAATCCCCCAAACTTGACAGTTACAATGCCCTCATTGTAATGATATAGCAATAAAAATATGAGGACTTCCCTGTAATTTCTTCAAGCCTGGGGTGGTGGTGTGTGGTGTTCTTCTTCATCGGAGTCAC
Organism: Panax notoginseng; assembly: GCA_016801055.1. Taxonomy (NCBI): domain Eukaryota; kingdom Viridiplantae; phylum Streptophyta; class Magnoliopsida; order Apiales; family Araliaceae; genus Panax; species Panax notoginseng. The sequence continues at coordinate 157,122,907 of CM029019.1, read as the reverse complement.
TTGGTGGAAATCGTGGTATTGGGACCGGCTGTTGATATGGAAATTGAGCAGTGGGATTGAAACTTTGGAGCGTCATGTTCAATGATGCAAATGAGAGGTTCATTGCTTCGAACATATGGTCCTGCCTAGCAGCGAGCCACCTCATCTCTCGTCGTGCTTGCTTGTTGTGCTCATCCACTTGGCGCTGAAAGTTAAGGAACTGAGGGCTAGATATTACCTCAGACTGTGGTACCTGCTCTGTTCCTTGATCTCCCATAGTTACATCCTCATCCTCTGAGGTATGCAGTGTCAACTTCATCCTCCGAAGCCGATGGAAAAATAAAACCCAGACCTCGAGGATGGGAATCACCTTCGGCCCACACCGAATACCGCGTTATCATTCTGGAATCTAGTAACTGAAGCGGCATCTGATTGGGTTCATCATCTGACCATCTAACACCCGTTTGGTGACACAATCCACATATGAGTGATGAGTGTGGCAAGCCACTTAAAAAGTTTCCTCGTAAGCATCAGCGAATGGAGAAACAGATTATGGCCTCGACATCAATGATGAAATCTTACACAATTGTTGCCTAATTTTTTAATAGCACTTTAACACGCAAGTATACGTGTTCAATTGTAATATTCAGCAAGCAAGGATATCGTTCCCACGAGGAAATAGACTAATATTTATCGATTACTAATTTCAATGCAATTAATCCTATTTTAAACTACGAAATATTGTTTGTGATTTGAAAATTAAACTTAACAAAACTAATAATTAAAATAAGAATTTCACAAGAATAACTACAGATTTAACAGGTTAAGATTACAACTTCCCTTAGTATTTCATTTAAACCAATTTACTTCCCATTGAAATCAATTAATTAATATGAATCATTATCCAAGAATGTTTTATAGAATTCACGCGTTTCTTCCAAAAACACGTGAACAAATCCTCCTAAATTCAATCCTTAAGACACAGAATTACAAGGAACACCCCAGTTAATCAACTCACTATATTCCTATGTGAATCAAGTTAATTAGGGTTTAACGCATAAATTCTTTCAATGGATACAAAAGACGCATAGGTATATTCCTATCCTACATGCTAATCATATTAACCCTAATCAGATTATATGAACAGATGTTATCATATCCAGATCTCAATCTATACTCCATCTTCCAATTTTATATAGATTATCATAGTAATTGCTGGCCAAACAATTAATCAATAAGCAAAAGATATAATAAATAATTCAATAAAAATCAACTTTCATTCAATGGGAAGATTTAATTTAAACTACATACCAAGTTCCGTTGCAATCTTAATAAAAATTTAGTTCATGATAATAATAAAGAAAAACATCATCCAGATTAATAATCCAAACATCCTAGATAATTACAAAAGATAAAACTAGAGAAGAGAAGAAGAAACTCTGAATTTGCTCCAGTACTCTCTCTTTAATCTTCAGCCCTTGCAATTCTCCTTCGTGTTTTCCTTCGTTGTTCTCTCTACAAATCTCTTGAAAAATTAAGTGATACCTCTTTTCTAAAGTCTTCTCCTATTTGTATTAGTCTCCCACCTCATTTAGATTCCTTTTTGGCTTCAAAAACCCACTTGACAGTAGAAAACCCTCCTTTTTGTCGCACATGAGCGCCTAGGCGCTCAACCCAGGCCATTTCCAAGCGCCTAGGCGCTTGACCAGGACTGTGTATTTACAAAAATGCCACTCAACTCTAATTTTAATGATTTTTGACATTTTTCTTTTTCCAAATGACCAGTTTATCCCTCCAGCTCCAACCTACAAGAAATAAACACAAAACACATAAAAAGATACTAAAAATAATTAAAGATAGCAATAATTAAGTTTAATAATATCGGATTCATAGGTATAAAACCTACTCGTCAAATACCCCCAAACTTAACCAATTGCTTGTCCCCAAGCAACAAAACACAATGCAATAATTAAACATGCAATGCAAATTCAAATGCAGCTATCTACATGCCTAAAAATCCACCAGTTAAACAGAACAAAATCTATTCATCAAGCCTTAGAGAAATCACAATAAACATGCTAGTACATCATACCAAAACAGATCAATAATTTCCTAGTCAATCATCAAATCTTACCCTGTCATTACTGATATAGTGCATGTGTGCTAAACAACAATGCTAACTAATATAATGCTAAATACAACACATACTAGATCTCTTTAAAGGCATCATACAGTGTAAACTTACAAAATTCGCGAACAAGCTAGATCCAACTAAAGTCAAACATCCACCAAATTCAAGAGTCCAATCTGGGATACTTAAGCTTTACTTATCATTACGAGGGCTTTTTGCTCTTTTCCCGTTTTCTCTTCTTTTTTTTTCTTTTTTTTTGAATGATGGATAGTGAGTGCGTTTTACGCTCCATCTCACACCTGTGTTTATGGGGAGTGTATTTCACGCTTCTTCTCGACCCACCACAGGACTCAATTTATTCAACTCAATATCATTTTTTTTAGTTTATGTACCCCAAATATTCCCCCAAACTTAAGTTTTTTTCTAAATTCAGTCATCTCCGCCTATTCATGTCTTTCATTCATTCAAACTAGTATTATCCTCAAGAAGTCCATTACGTGTCAATTTAGACTCAATCAGTCAACATAGTTATTTTTACTGTGCTATCCTTATTATATCAGTTTCAAACAGGTAAAGATTCAAATCATGACAAGAAATCACATCAAAGTTTTAACAGTCAGTACTATACTTGTCTACTCAATTCCAATCTCATCATTGGCCAAAACAGACTTAAACTATCTAACAGCTGGAAACATGCAAAGACTTTATATATATATATATATATATATATATATATATATATATATATATATATATATATATATATATATATTAAGAAATTCGAATGAAAACTACATGAAAAACTACAAAATGAATAAGTTATAATGCAACTGGAACTGGAAGAATGCACCCCCAAACTTAACATATGCAATGTCCTCATTGTATATAACAAAAAAATATATATAAAAAAATAGGCACTGAGGACTTCCCTGAAAGATTGAAGCTTTACTCTTCATCAGCATCATCTACTTCTTCTGTATTAGCATCATCCTCAGGAGCTAAGTCAGTTAGGGGGTACACAGATAAGGGTGGAGGTGGTGGGAACTGGTATGGAGCACCAATCACTTGCAGGCTTAGACCCTTGTGTGAACATCCCCCAAACTTGGTTTAGAGCAAATCTTGAAGCTTGAACTTTGCTTTGAATTGTTGCAGTTGGAATCCAAGTAGGAGATAAAGAAGTTAACTTTAGCTTGCTTTTTTCTTGATTGTGGTTTGGAGAAGATGAATTAGATTTTGATTGGGAGAGTGCAAGAGTTGGTGTTATTGTGGTGCAAGGGCTTGGAAGGAGTTGTTTTTGAATTAGGAGTGAAAGGAATTGGGTTTGAATTAGAATTGCCTTACTTAGGGCTTTATTTTTTTTCAAGTGCACAGGTAGAGTGCCTAGGCGCTTGAAATTGTGAAGGTTGGAGCGCCTAGGCACTTGGGAATAGAGTCTGATGGTGATGGTGAGCGCCTAGGCGCTTGAAAATGGCTTGGAGTGGGTGCCTAGGCGCTTGGGCGTGTCTGGGCATTCTGCAGTTAAGCGCCTAGGCGCTTGGAATAAGCTTGTTTTGGGCGCCTAGGTTCTTTGGCCAGCCTTAGCCAAAATTTGTGCTCTTTTATCCTTCTAACCTGCAAGCCATGAACCCAATTCTCAGTTATCATTTGCAAGGAGATTACAACTGAACATACAACCCTAAACTAAGATAAAATATATAGGTAAATGAAATAAAATACTAAAATAAAATTAATGAACTAAAATTTAAGGAGATAAAATGTAAGTCTAGGTTGCCTCCCAGTGAGCGCTTAGTTTAATGTCCTCAGCCCGACTCCTTCAACTTTCTCTATCCAATTTCCCTTCGAAAATTGAGAAACCCTCCATCCATTAGTAATAACGTAACTTTCGAGAGTTTCCCATCAGTAAGGGTTATTGATTCAAATTCACCTAGCTTGTTCTTTTTAGGTAGATTCTCTTTTACAACCTTCAAATAACTAGGCATTTTCTGAGTTGTATCTGTGAACGAATTTTTGCGTTGAACCTTTTCCAAAACAACTGGTTCTTCATCTCTCTTCCCATTCTCTTCACACCATGGCACCAACTTTAAGCTAGCTTCCATGTCATATATACCTTTATCAAAAAAATGGCTACCAATTGGGCACGAGATTGCAAATCTAGTCGGATCCTTAAATTTTGGTGGAGAAGATATATGGGGCACTATCAAAATTAATTCATCTAGGTCAGAACTCATGGCTAGATCTTTGGCGACCTTCTTTTCCTGCTCCCCACTTGTCTCCTCCCTTTCCACGTCCTTTTCTTTTGGCACATCCGGTTCTAGATTTAGCGTGGGTAATCCATCAGTCTCGGGAACCATGTTGCTTGACAATTCACCTTGAGGGCGATTGATAATGGCGTTGAAAAGTTATCCCACATGGTTCTCAATATTTTGAATCGACATCTCCTGACTATTTGTCTGCTCCTCAATCAAAACCATGAACTTAGAAATAAGTCCCTCCAAGTTTAAAATCCTTTCTTCTTCATGATTAGGAGCTTGAACTGGTAATTCAGGAGCGTATGATTGGCTTGGAGCAAAGGGTTGGGCTAGATTGTCATCGCTACATGAAAACTTTAGCGGAGTCCCCCAGACATGATGATAATTACTGGAATATTCATAATTATTAGGGTAATCGTCAAAGTTGCCACTATATTGTACCGACTCAAAACTGATGGCACATTGATGACTCGGATAGTTTCCACCGCAATACTCACATATTACCGCTACACTTTGAATAAATTGTGTTGATGAAGCGTTAATCTTCCTCGAAAGTGTCCCAAATTGTGCTGACAATTTATCGAGTCCATAATTCTCTGCCTCCCTTGGCCGAGTCATTCTCGAATATGGCCAATGATAGTCATAGTTGTCCACGGTACCTGAAAAAGAATTAGACTAGAGAGAGAAATAAAATAAAATAAAAAAAATTTAAATTAAGATTAATTTGATTGAAATTAATAATGACAAAATATTAAACTAATTTCCCCGACAACGGCGCCAAAAACTTGTTGCCTAATTTTTTAATAGCACTTTAACACGCAAGTATACGTGTTCAATTGTAATATTCAGCAAGCAAGGATATCGTTCCCACGAGGAAATAGACTAATATTTATCGATTACTAATTTCAATGCAATTAATCCTATTTTAAACTACGAAATATTGTTTGTGATTTGAAAATTAAACTTAACAAAACTAATAATTAAAATAAGAATTTCACAAGAATAACTACAGATTTAACAGGTTAAGATTACAACTTCCCTTAGTATTTCATTTAAACCAATTTACTTCCCATTGAAATCAATTAATTAATATGAATCATTATCCAAGAATGTTTTATAGAATTCACGCGTTTCTTCCAAAAACACGTGAACAAATCCTCCTAAATTCAATCCTTAAGACACAGAATTACAAGGAACACCCCAGTTAATCAACTCACTATATTCCTATGTGAATCAAGTTAATTAGGGTTTAACGCATAAATTCTTTCAATGGATACAAAAGACGCATAGGTATATTCCTATCCTACATGCTAATCATATTAACCCTAATCAGATTATATGAACAGATGTTATCATATCCAGATCTCAATCTATACTCCATCTTCCAATTTTATATAGATTATCATAGTAATTGCTGGCCAAACAATTAATCAATAAGCAAAAGATATAATAAATAATTCAATAAAAATCAACTTTCATTCAATGGGAAGATTTAATTTAAACTACATACCAAGTTCCGTTGCAATCTTAATAAAAATTTAGTTCATGATAATAATAAAGAAAAACATCATCCAGATTAATAATCCAAACATCCTAGATAATTACAAAAGATAAAACTAGAGAAGAGAAGAAGAAACTCTGAATTTGCTCTAATACTCTCTCTTTAATCTTCAGCCCTTGCAATTCTCCTTCGTGTTTTCCTTCGTTGTTCTCTCTACAAATCTCTTGAAAAATTAAGTGATACCTCTTTTCTAAAGTCTTCTCCTATTTGTATTAGTCTCCCACCTCATTCAGATTCCTTTTTGGCTTCAAAAACCCACTTGGCAGTAGAAAACCCTCCTTTTTGTCGAACATGAGCGCCTAGGCGCTCAACCCAGGCCATTTCCAAGCGCCTAGGCGCTTGACCAGGACCGTGTATTTACAAAAATGCCACTCAGCTCTAATTTTAATGATTTTTAACATTTTTCTTTTTCCAAATGACCAGTTTGTCCCTCCAGCTCCAACCTAGAAGAAACAAACACAAAACACATAAAAATATACTAAAAAACAATTAAAGATAGCAATAATTAAGTTTAATAATATCGGATTCATAGGTATAAAACCTACTCATCAACAATCGCATATAGAAGTAGTGCCTTCTCCTTGGTCACGTCCGATGTATGTTGGGACGAAAACAGTTTTGCACATAAGAAAGCATACCATATCTTACGATACCGACTGAGATCCTTGCTATGAAAGATCGTGCCTCCTTTCCGACCCTTTATCCATGTTGTTCCCGACTTAGTCATTTCTTTTAGTATATCCTCATAGTCCAGATCAAAATCACGTAGTTGGGCATATTGGCATTGTCGAGGTACTCGTAACTGATAATAGGTGTTATTGGCATCGACACTAAACGAGACTAATTGACCACACACATAAGCATTGAACGGGGCCTTGTCCTCGGCGTTCGCATAAAACTCCTTAACTATGTTGACAACGGTGGGCTCGGGGTCCTCCATGAATTTGTTCCATCCTTTTTGATATATCTATTGCATCATCTCACCATCGACAGGATCTGGTGCCAACCCCCGCTCTGGTGTAACGGCTTTTGTCATCATATAATCGTACCGGTCGACGGCGGCGGCACTTACAAATTTACGGTGATCAAAGGTCTGTGTCAGTTGTGTGGGCCTTGAACTGTCTCCCCTTTGTCATTTTGATGTGGGTTGTGAAGCCATTGAATCTAGGATGCCTGGATAACAATATCACCCCCCCAAACTTGGTTCAAATAATCTATCGAACACTTGGTATGCACAGAGATTTCTTCCCCCAAACTTGTCGATTTTATGTGGCAAATAGGGTGAGAAAAGATGAAGAACTTGTTGTAGTATACTTCACACTCAATTGCTCTAAACTTGCCCCAATACCTTGCTGAATTCGTAACTTTTTGTAGAAGGAGTGGATAGTATGTGGTGAATTTGGGGTTTGAGGGAGTGAATTAATAGAAGTGGAAGATGTGAGGGACAGGGTTAGGAGTAATTGATGGAGATAATGGGGTTGTGTAGTAATGGGGTGAAATGATGGAGTAATCGTGGGTAGAAGTTGAAGTTGTAATGGATGTGGAATAGGAGTAATTGATGAAGTAGTGGGAAAGTAGTGTAATTGGGAAGCAGATGTGTATAACTGCCGAATATGTCTGATGAGTTTCAAAACCCCCGCCCCGGCGGGGGGTATTAGGCATATAAAACCCGCCCCGACGGGCATAGATTCTGATAACTGATGTGGGAGACCCCCGCCCCGGCGGGGGGTGCAAGGCAATAAGAGCCTACCCCGGCGGGCATGCTCACTGTAACCTGACTTTCTTTCCTCTTCTTTTATTTATGTTATGCTACTTAATGCTTATTTTCTCATCCTGCAAGCCATAAAACATCAAAATTAGTATATTATTGATCAATTGGGGCATGGTTGAGAGATTAACAAGACTTATAAACTATAATAACTATTTAATGAACTTATTATAACTTACTAATTATGCTAAACTATAATCTAACAGTTATGATTGAAAATAAGAAAAATAAAAGTATGATTGGGTTGCCTCCCAATTAGCACTTGATTTTAAGTCGTTCAGCCTGACTACTTCCTATTCATGGTACGTCAGATAATGTGATGGCGATGACATCTGTGTTGGACTCGCCACCCTAATAGTGCTTTAATCGTTGACCGTTGACTTTGAAAGTTTCTAATGGATTCCGAATGTAGAGTTCAACGGCGCCATGAGAGTAAACTCTTTTGATGGTGAATGGTCCTGACCATCTTGACTTTAGCTTGCCTGGGAATAATCTCAACCGTGAGTTGAATAATAGGACTGATTGCCCCGGCTCAAACGTTCTTTGCATGATTTTTTGGTCGTGCCATCTCTTAATCTTTTCCTTGTATAGCTTAGAGTTCTTGTAGGCTTGAAGTCAAAATTCGTCAAGCTCGTTTAATTGCAGTAGTTGTGAGAGCCCCAAATCCAGGTCCCGAATCACCACGGATCTGGTACAATCATTCTATAACTATTTGCGAAAGATATAAACATAAATTGTTTATACAATACACTTTACACACTATTCCCCAAAATCGAGTAACCTTAAGTTATACACAATTCATAAACTATCTAACACCTAACATTATTATCAAACTATACTATTACAAACTAGCTGCACAATTTATCCCAAGCAGAACTTGGCATCATCCTTTTTCCTGTATCTGAACGCATTCGCCTTATCTGCAATTTTTATCATGATATAGCAAGGGTGAGCATGAAAGTTGCCCAGCAAGTTTAAATACAATTTAAGAATATATCATGATTGAAAGAGTCTGAATAATAGGCTGGCTATAATTCATCAATATAATTGAGAACTAGCACGAACAAACTTTTGACTGAACAAGTATTGAACATGAACAAATATATCTGGACCAACTGGTAATGAAGGTGATCAGCCTTTCATACCTGACTTATACATATAATATGTACATAGTACAATTCCACATGGCAATCAGCAATGATTAACCATAAGTATATCTGAATAAAACAACTCTTAGTAGAGTTAAGTAAAACTTGCCAGAACCGTTGATTACCGCTATGCAATTTAATAAGCTTTGTTTGAAGACCTATTATTAATAATATGTATTTCTAAGTTAGAATAATATCATCACAGTATTTAAAAAAATAACCTAAACACATAACACATAACCATATCAGTGTATACAACACATAACACCAAGCCTCAAGTCAAACTATTGCAGTCCGAGTTGAGTTCGGTACAATTCTAACATCCCAACGGTCTAGTCGGACTTTTCTCGAGTCTAAGTTTAATTAAACTCTGCCTGAACACTTAACAATTATCTTAAATAATTTAATATCAGTCAATATATATATATATATATATATATATATATATATATATATATATATATATATATATATATATATATATATATATATATATATATATATATATATATATATATATATATATATATATAGACTTGCAATAATTTTCAGATAACAACTACCTTTAATTCACTTAATATTATTAATCTTGATAATATTTAATTCACCTTTTAGTATTATTAGATCACTAATAATACTTTTATTCGCTTACTAATCTTAATAATATTTCAATACTTTCCTAATATTATTAATTCTCTTAATAATATTTTAATCATCCAATAATACTTAATTTAATATTATTAATCTTTTAATAATATTTTAATCTAAGATTAATATTTTAATATAATATTATTAATCATTTAATAATACCTTAATCATTTATTAATGCTTAAATCAAATATTATTAACCATTTAATAATATTTTAATAAAATTTTAATCTTAATATTTTTATTTACTTAAAAATATCATATTCTAATATTATTAATATCATAATAATATTTTAATAATTTATTAGATTAATAAATAATTTATTCTAATTGTTCACTATTTATTAAACCTCTTATTTAATATCCATAAAAGGTCATAAATAATATTTCCTATTATAAATTACAAAAATGCCCAAAAATAGTCATAATATTATATACTAGGAGTATTCAATTATTAAAATCACATTTTTCTTATTTAAGGCATCATTTAACTAATTATTTTCTTTTATTTATAACTTAATCATTTTTAGAAAAAATAGAAAACTTAATTCTCTTAATACTTTCCTAATATTTCAATACTTTCCTAATATTATTAATTCTCTTAATAATATTTTAATCATCCAATAATACTTAATTTAATATTATTAATCTTTTAATAATATTTTAATCTAAGATTAATATTTTAATATAATATTATTAATCATTTAATAATACCTTAATCATTTATTAATGCTTAAATCAAATATTATTAACCATTTAATAATATTTTAATAAAATTTTAATCTTAATATTTTTATTTACTTAAAAATATCATATTCTAATATTATTAATATCATAATAATATTTTAATAATTTATTAGATTAATAAATAATTTATTCTAATTGTTCACTATTTATTAAACCTCTTATTTAATATCCATAAAAGGTCATAAATAATATTTCCTATTATAAATTACAAAAATGCCCAAAAATAGTCATAATATTATATACTAGGAGTATTCAATTATTAAAATCACATTTTTCTTATTTAAGGCATCATTTAACTAATTATTTTCTTTTATTTATAACTTAATCATTTTTAGAAAAAATAGAAAACTTTTTCCAAAAATTCTCATTTTTTGGATTTGGATAGTATATGACCCAACAATGATCCCCAAATTTTTCTAGAATTATAGAAAATGATTTACTAATTTTAAAATGCCCAAAACACTCGGATCTTGCTTTATTTTTCATAAATCGAGTTTTGTTCAGAAAAATCTGAAATTTTCAGGGTGTACTCTCATAAATAGATAAACCTACTGTAAAAGTTTTAGAATTTTCCAGTGTATACACAGTGAGAAATTCGAGTGTTAATATTTAGGAGTCATTTACGGAAATAGCCATTACACACAACCTATAAATCGAACCGCGTCCGTTCTTTTTCCTACACGTAGATAACTTCTTAAGGTACCTCTGTGATTTTTGCCTGATTTTTAAAGGACTTGGAACTGACCAAAACAGCCTCAAGAAAAATGGGAACAGTAACTATTTTAGGGTTTCAAAGCCTCAATATACTATGTAGATTGTTTTGGGGAAAACAATCCCTATGGCTTCAATACTTGCTAGATTTATGTTCTACCACTTGAGTTTACTAGATAACTCATGTATCTAGCACCCCCCTTCAACGGATCACAAATCCAAGTTGTAAAACTTGAGTTATACAAGATTTAGTGGAAGAAAAATAAGGGTTTCACCCCTTAGAGAACATATGCTCATTTTCTTCCTCTAAGCCTTTGATCTAACACTCAAAATACTTAGTTCCATACATGATAATATGTAGAACTAGAGTATCTTGAGTATTAGTTCATAACCCCAACAAAACTCAAGCTATAATACAAAGTAGAAGAAGAAGATGAAGATTAGGTAATACCTTAATTTAGTGGCAACCTTCCTTGATTTACCAAAGTAAGTAATGAACTTAGGATGCATCAATTAAACTAGCACACCTCTCTCTCACTCTCACAAAAATCGAACTCCCTCTCTTTCTTTTCTCTTTTGAATGCTACTAGCTTGGGAGAAAAAAATAGAAGAAGAAGAATGAGAGAAAATGAATGTCTAGCAAATGAATGAGTGATATAATTATTATCTCCCATATTTTTATTGTCCCATGGATAAAAGACTACACCTTATCTCTTCAATTAACCTAATCATGTGATTAAGGATGCTTAATAGATTTGTAACCAATGGGAGATTGACACACATGTACTTGTGTGTAAGATTTCTACTAATGGACATTGATTAGCATAATCTTCTTGCCATAAAAAGGCCTAATTGGCCGATCCCCCCTTTGCCCATTATATCTCCCAATTTACTTTTATTTTAATACACAAATTTGATTAATCAAAAGTCTAAAATACACTTAATCAAGTGGGCTAAGTATTGGTTTGTATTTTATTTCCTTTGGGCTTCTTCCTTAATTGTTTTGGGCCATGTAATAAACATAGTCTAACAATTTTAATATATGTTACCCAAATTGTTTATTTAGGATTTTCATTCCCAATCTTATAAAATTTAATTACTTATACATGTGACTTTAGCTCATAACCTAATTAGGTTTACAAGAAATAGGTTTAAAATTATTAGTCACTTGAAATAACAAGATTATCCACTTAAGTTAGTATACATATTAAATACTAACCTTTCCTTATTACCATAACCCTTAGGTTATTTAATTGTCTGACCTAATGCATAATTAGGTTACGAAGCTTTTAATTTTTAATGTAATCTATAAATATATATATCCATAACTATAGTATATATGTTTATTGATTCATGCACCACTTCACATATGTTGTCACATATTAAATCACTGTATAACACAAAGTTTTAAATATCAATAATGTACATACATATATAGTGACTTAAAATTCACGATTATTAACCCTTAAGGTTTTCAAAAATAGAAAATTAATATTTCTAAATTGTAATTAGGATTCTCGAATTAAATTAAACTTTCCCATTCATAAATCAATCTTGTTAATTAGGATTAATTTATATCAATTTAAATTGCTAATTTATCAATTAAGTCCACAATTTTACATTAGGGTTTCTGACGGAACAATTAGGGTTTAAAAATCTGAAATTAGGGTTTGCTAATTAATTAAACTTTACCCTAATTAATATTATAATTAATATCACTTAAGCATTATAATTATCCTTTAAATTCCCAGATTAGGGTTTCCAATTTCTGAATTAGGGTTTCGGCTTCTTGGAACTGAAATTAGGGTTTCAAAACTGATTTTAGGGTTTCTTATCAGTCATTAGGGTTTTCTAATTGAACGTTGTCGTTCTTAATATATACTTGGGGTTTGACACTGATATAATTTATCTGGTCAACCTTTGACCCTTATCCATATTCTGAACACATACATAACCATATACACAGAACATATTCACATATACCCTTAATCCTAAATAATTCACCTAAATCATTCACAAAATTTTGAAATCTTCAAAATTTCTTCCCAAAAATATCAAATGCATACAGTCATTTTCTGTCTAGGTCTATCATTTGACCTTAAACCCATCATTCAAGATTTTATTTTTTTATTTTTTTTAAATTTTCTAAATTCTAGGGTTGTCACAGTAGTCACTTTTCCCCCATAGCTGCTTGATCGAAATTCAGTTTCTGAATAGCCCAGTAGGCTTTATGTTATAACTCGATCAGTAAGTGACAGGCTTTCCCGTATAGTAGTTGATATGGTGATATACCAATCGGTCTTTTATATGCAGTCCGGTAGGCCCATAGTGCATCGTCCAACCTGAGCGACCAGTCCTTTCGATTCGGGTTTACCACCTTTTCCAAGATTCTCTTTACTTCCCTGTTCGAAACCTCAGCTTTCCCACTTGTTTGGGGATGATACGTCATCGCTACCTTGTGGTTGACCCCATACTTTGCCAATAGAGCTGTAAACGATTTGTTACAGAAGTGACTACCTTCATCACTTATAATAGCTCTCGGTGTGCCAAAATGTACTAATTATTAAGTGACGAAGGGAATGGCCCCATGAAATCTATGCCCCATACATTGAAAATCTCAACTTCTAGAATTGTTTGTAGTGGCATCTCATTCCCTTTCGATATGTTGCCCACCCTTTGACATCTATCACATGTTTTAACAAATTGGTGGGAGTCTTTGAACAATGTAGGCCAATAAAACCCGGCTTGAAGCACCTTTGCCGCTGTTCGCTCACTACCATAATATCCTCCATATGCAGATGAGTGACAATCATGCAGTATGTTCTTCACTTCACTGTAGGGCACACATCTTCTGATTATTTTGTTGGCGCACTATTTGAATAAGTAAGGTTCATCCCACATATACCACTTGACGTCATGAAGAAACTTTTTTTTCTGTTATCGTGTAAGATCAGGGGGAAGGATGTTGCTCACTAGATAATTCGCGAAGTCCGCATACCATGGAAATTCTATATTTATCCCAAACAATTGCTCATCTGGGAATGACTCGTTGATTACACACTTGTCCTCTTCCTTTTTATTCTGATTTTTCAACCTAGATAAATGATCGGCGACTTGGTTCTCCATCCCCTTTCTATCCTTTATTTCTAAATCAAACTCTTGTAAAAGGAGAATCCATCTAATCAGGCATGGCTTAGCATCCTTTTTCGAAATTAAGTACCGAATGGCCGAGTGATCTGTATACACTACCACCTTTGTGCCGATCAAGTATGCTCGAAATTTATCGAATGCATACACCACTGCAAGTAGTTCTTTTTCTATCGTTGTGTAATTCATTTGAGTCTCTGTGAGTGCCTTACTTGCATAATATATGGCGTGAAATACCTTCTCTCGACGTTGACCCAAAATAGCCCCAACCGCATAGTCGCTTGCATAACACATTAACTCAAAGGGCATGGCCCAATCTGGCGCAACGATAACGGGAGCTGTGGTTAATTTCTTCTTCAGCAACTCGAATGCCAATTTACACTCTTCATCAAACTTGAAAACCGAATCCTTCTCTAAAAGACAGCATAAAGGTTTTCCAATTTTAGACAAGTCCTTTATAAATCTTTTGTAAAACCCGGCATGTCCCAAGAAACTTCAAATTCCCTTATCTGAACTTGGTGGACGAAGTTTTTCAATTGTTTTTAGCTTCGCCTTATCAACCTCTAATCCTGGAATTGAGACCTTGTGACCCAAAATTATGCCCTCCTCAACCATGAAGTGGCATTTTTCCCAGTTAAGTACAAGGTTCGTGTCTTTGCATCTTTGTAACACCATCACCAGATTCTTCAGACATGTATCAAAGTTATCCCCATAGACAGAGAAGTCGTCCATGAAGATTTCCATATTTTTCTCCACCATGTCCGAGAAGATGGCCATCATACACCTCTGGAAGGTAGCGGGTGCATTACACAAGCCGAACGACATTCTCCTGAATGCAAATGTGCCGTATGGGCATGTGAAAGTAGTCTTCTCTTGGTCTTCCAGAGTGATGACGATCTGATTATAACCCAAATATCCATCCAATAGGTAATAGTACTCATGTCCCGCTAATCTGTCCAACATCTGATCGATAAAGGGCAACGAAAGTGATCTTTGCAGGTCGCCTTATTTAACTTTCTGTAATCCATGCAAACCCTCCAACCTGTCACTGTCCTTGTCAGAATTAGCTCGCTGTCCTCATTCTGTACCACGGTCATCCCTCCCTTTTTAAGCACACACTGAACCAGACTAACCCACTTACTGTCGAAAATTGGGTAAATGATACCGGCATCCAACAATTTCAGAATTTCTTTCTTTATAACTTCCTTCATAATTGGGTTCAGTCGTCGTTGTTGCTCCACCGTCGGTTTTGCATCGTCTTCCATCAGAATTTTGTGCATGCAAAAGGATGGGGTGATTCCCTTGATATCCGTAATTGTCCATCCTATCGCCGATTTGTGGTCCCTAAGCACTCTCAGCAACTTTTCTTCTTGCAAATCGTTAAATGCAGCAGAAATAATAACAGGTAAAGAATTTGAATTGTCTAAATACGCATACCTGAGGTGTTTAGGGAGTGCCTTAAGTTCAAGAGTCGGTGGCTCTTCTAATGACGGTTTTAATTTGATTATTAATTTTTCCTCCGTGTGCAATAGTTTAAATGGTGCTCTGAATCTGCTAACTCGTGGCAATGAGTCTAACATCTGCAAGTAATCCACAAATTCTAGATCATCAAACTCTTCATCCCCCAATAATGTTGTTTCCAATGGATCGTTAACCAAACTCTTGCCCATGTCTTCACTAATTATCTGCTCAATAATATCCATCCTGAAACATCCTTCTTCATTCGTAGGGAATTTCATGGCCTTGAACACGTTAAATTTAATTTCTTGATCTTAGACTCTCATAGTAAGTTCGCCTTTTTATACGTCGATGATTGTCCTACCTGTAGCCAAGAAAGGCCTCCCTAGGATAATTGGGATGTTCTTATCTTCCTCAAAATCTAGAATGATGAAATCCACGGGGAATATAAACTTATCAACCTTGACCAATATGTCCTCTACAATGCCTCTCGGATACGTAACTGATCTATTCGCCAACTGTAATGAGATATTTGTAGGCTTTGGAGTGGGCAAACCCAATTTTGTATAAACAGATAAGGGCATAAGGTTTACACTTGCCCCCAAATCACATAAGCATTTGTTGAACGCCATATTCCCAATCGTGCACGGAATAGTGAAACTCCCCAGATCTTTCAACTTTGGTGGCAACTTTCGCTGTAACACTGCACTACACTCCTTTTTTAATGTCATTGTCTCGAAATCTTCCAATTTCTTTTTCCTGGACAGAATCCCTTTCATGAATTTCGCATAAATTGGCATCTGCTCTAGGGCTTCTACAAACGGGATGTCCATCTGAAGTTTCTTAAAAACTTCCAAAAATTTCGCGAACTTCTTATCTAATTTCTATTTTTGGACTCTCTGCTGAAACGGTGGTGTAGGATACGCAATTGGCTTGTCATCTAACTTTATTTTCTCAATTTTCTTATCCTCACCCTGATTTTCTTCAACCACTTTCCTGTCATCAATTTTTTCATCCGATATAGCTGAGTTTTCTGCACCTTTCCCATCTAGATATTTTCCACTTCTCAACGTGATTGCCTGACACTGTTCGTGATTTCCCTTCAAATTTCTCTCGGTGTCACTCGGTAGAGTCCCTTGTGGTCTGTTGTTCAATGCTAAGGCGATTTGTCCCATCTAATTTTCCAAATTCTTGATGGTCATTGCTTGGTTTTTCATCGCTGCCTCAATGCTTGTTATGTACTTTAACAATAACTCCTCTAAATCTAATTTTCTTTCTTAATGTTGAGCCGGTTGTTGATGATTCTGAAAACCTAGGGGATATGATGGTCGTGGAGCTTGATGCTGCTGATTATTACTCCACGAGAAATTTGGGTGATTCTTATTCGCCTGGTTATAAGTATTCTGGTACATATTCTGTGGAATCTTGTTGTAACTACCCACGAATTGTACGGACGCTAGATTGATTGCTCATTGATCTGTAGGATGCTCACCTGCGCACAATTCACAAACAACCGCAACCTGCTGAACCTGTGCCCCTGTCATAGCATCCAACTTCATGGAAAATGTTAAAATTTGAGCTTGTATTGTCATCATACCATCTACTTCTAACACTCCAGCTGCCTTTGCCTGTGTCATTCTTGTCGTGGGCCACTGGTAGTTGTTAGCTACCATTGTCTCAATCAAATTGTAAACCTCCTCATAACTCTTAGCCATGTAGTCCATTATAGAAAGTATTCATTTGCAACCACTTAGGCAACCCATGATGCGGGCACTTTCTGAGCAATTCCTTGTATCTCTCCCATGCCTCGTACAATGACTCCCCATGTTGCTGCTCAAACATCGTTATCTCATTCCTCATTTTTGCAGTTTTTGTTGGTGGGAAAAATTTTGCAAGGAATTTCTGAGCTAAGTCTTCCAATGTAGTTATCGATCCCGGTGGTAGAGAGTGTAACCAGCTCTTCGCCTTGTCTCGTAAGGTGAATGGGAACAAGCAAAGTCTTACCGCATCATCTGACACCCCATTATACCTGAAGGTTTCACAAATTTCAAGAAAGCTTACTAGATATTCGTTCGGATCGTCATTTGCCAATCCCCCAAACTGGACTGAATTCTGGATCATCTGAATCGTCCCAGGCTTGATTTCGAATGTGTTTGCAGCTATTACAGGCCTGGTGATACTTGACTGCAGCTTAATCACATTGGGTGTAGCAAAATCCCTCAACGCTTTCTGATCTTTAGCTGCCATTACCTCTTCTTTTTTAGAGGTTTCGAATTTTTCTCTTGTTTCCTTGATCCACTTACTTAACCTCTAAAACCATCTCTCAATGTCGTCCTCAAAAGGAAGCAAGTCTGGATTCTTGGACCGAGTTTGCATAAACCACTTCAAAAATATGAAATAAGACGACAAAACAAAAAAAAACTGTTTAAGTAAAACTGGGCTAATTAAATTGATATCGTAAAATGCTAAAATCTATACTAAATTTGTCCCCGACAACGGCGCCAAAAACTTGTTAGGTAAAATCTAATTACGCACAACATACAAGTATACGTGGTCAACAAGTAATAAAGTAATAAGTAGAGTATTGTTCCCATAAAGACAATTTAATAAGAAATTTAATCTCACAATTATCAATTTTATATTAATCCTAATTTTATCAAACTATCAAATTCAATGATTAGAATTAAAAAAAACTATATTATTAATAAATATACTATCACAAAACAACCGAAAGTATCAAAACTGAAATTTCAAACAATTAATAGATAATTAGACTTATGATTTCATCCTAAGCTTCACTATGATTTTTACACCTTTATTCCAATTTAACTCACTATCCCAGTTTATTAATCAAGAACACGAATGTAGTACTAGTCACCTCTTGATGCACTAATATCGTATTAACTTAAATCCATAATTTAGATAAAAACAAGTTAAACACCTTAATCAACTAACTCACTATATCTCTATGTGAATTAAAACTAAAAAAGGTTTAAGATTAAGTTCTCTATCCGATTATATGAGATGTCAAGCATATCTCTATCTTAACATTCATCAAGATTCTGCTATTCACAAAATTCATGAACACATGTTATATTAACTAAGTCTAGATTCGTATATCCTCTTTCGATTCCATACAAATTCACAAAGAATTGTTGATCAGGCAATTCATAAATTCAAGCTCAAATTAATATAGATAAACTGGAAAATAGTTTATTGAACTGAAAATCAAAGTTACAAATTCATTGTTTCACTTAACGATCCATCATAAACCTAAAAAGTGAATTAGTTCATCATAAATGAAATAATAACTGAATAATTTAAAGAAAACATCCTTCCAATTACAAATATAAGACTAAGAAGAAGAATAATACAAAACACCCTTCACGTAGCCTTAATCTACAATCGTCACGAAAATCTCATCAAAATCTCCCTCTGAAGCTTCCTTTGAAATCCTGGAATTTATCTCTGTAATTTGCCTTCTTTTTTTCTTCCCTTGAATTTGTTGTTACTTGATCCATATACATCCAACACACATATTTTTTGTCGAATCCCATGTACAATAGAGTTCAATTGCCATCCAAATGCTAATAAACTATGTTCCAATAGAGTTGTAAGTAAAACAGGACTGCCCCCAATCGAGACCCCCCGCCCTGGCGGGGGTGTATAAGCAAAAATAGCCCACCCCGATGATAAGTAAGTTTTATACTTACTTATCTGATATCTATTACTTGAATTAGTTACTTAAACATATGTATCATAGTTACTTTGCATGCATTGTGTGTTCATTTCATATATTTTATGTTATTTTTTAGGCTATGACATGACATGGGCATGAAGGAGAAAGCAAAAGTAATTTGTGAGACCCCGAATTTTATGAAATAAAAGTATTCAATTTTTCTATTTTGGTAAATAGTCAAATTGATAAAAGTTTAAAGTTAAGGGTAATATGTGAATTTTTTTTTCAAAGTAAGTAAGTTGATATAAAATATTCGTTGTGTTGGGGAATATTCGATTAGTCGGGGAATATTCTTTTTGTCGGAGAATATTCATACGACGGTACAATTATTGGTGGACCCCACAACGAAATTATTGTCGGATTGAGAAAATGACAAAAATATTTTTATGAAAATAACGGCTGAAGTTTTACAGTTAACTGTTGAAACACCCGGTGTTAAAAGTACAGTAATACGCGTGATTGCATAGTAGCACACGATATTGATTATTGATACCTACATGAGAAGTCACTCAGTTTTGTTTTATTAGTATTATTAATGTAATAAAACAGAAAAACTTTTTATATAAAACAGAATACTTTTATAAAGTTATTCGTTTTATTAGGCTAATAGTAAAATCTTTTTATATAAAACAGAATACTTTTATAAAGTTATCTATTTTATTAGACAATAATTAGAATATATTATATTTTATTATGCATAGTGTTTGCATAGTGTCTGCATAGTGTTTGCATAGTAAAATCTTTTATAAAGTTATTCGTTTTATTAGATTATAAATAGAATATATTATATTTTATTTAAAAGATTTTACTTTAAATATGGATCGTCCGATTAAAAGTAAATCAATCTAGACCGTTCATGAATTAGTTACTATGCAGTCCATTCTTCTATAAATAGAAGCTCATTCCTTCATTATTTCTTACGAATTCACTGAAACTCTAGAGAGAGAAACTATAGAGAGAAAGAAGAAAAGTATTCTACTACTTCACTATTCCGATATCAAGTTTCTTTTACGGTAAGGGATATTATTTGTTGTACTCGTAAGGGGTATTCTTTCTTTCTTATTCATGAAGAGAACTTCTGTTATTCCATTCTTTATTATTCTGTTGGAATAACCTGTATACGCAGGCTACCCTATACTTGGTGAAATTCTTCTATTATAACATTTTTATTATTCTGTTGGAACATCCTGTCTGTGCTTTACGTCAGACCTGGTTCTATTATTTATTATTCTGTCGGAATATCATGTCTGTACTTTACGCCGGACCGAGTTCTATTATTTATTATTCTATTGGAATATCCTGTCTGTGCGTTTACGCCAGACCTGGTTCCATTATTTATTATTCTGTCGGAATATCCTGTCTGTGCATTTTATGCCGAACTTGGTTCCATTATTTATTGTTCTGTCGGAATATCCTGTCGGTGCATTTACACATGACTTGGTTCTACAATTTATTTTTCTGTTGGAATAACCTGTCTGTGCGGTCTATCGCATGCCTGGTGATTTCTTTTGTTATTCCATTCTTTATTATACTCAGTTGGTTAAAGTTTTTGCTTTTATACTCCATGAAATTAGTGGAATATCCTTGATATTTGCGCTTCATCCAGTATCTTTTCATGAAAGTATTCTTCTAAGCATTTTTGAATTTTACTCCACAAAGCAGTATCATGTTGACAATTTAGACGTTATTGATTCCTGGATAAATTAATTCTTGAACTTATTTTATTGAATTATTATGTCATTGTCATCATCCTCATGTTTATATTATGTTGAAAGTCATATGTGGCCTGTAGTGTATAGATGGACTGGTATGATTATGACTAGGGATTATTCGGTATAATCATGACCGTAATGTTACAAATGATGTGGAAAAGTCCTCATTGGCCCGTAGTGCATTGATGGACAATTTTTGGTATGATTATGGCTTTGGATTCTCTTCGGCCAAGGGTGCAAAGATGAATTGTTTTGTAGCATGATTAGGACCGTTGATAAAAACACGATTATCTTTGGCCGTAGTGCATGGATAATTTGTGGTTGTTATACTAATGAAAAAGTCCTCATTGGCCCGTAGTGCATTGATGGACAGTTATTGGTATGATTATGGCTATGGATTCTCTTCGGCCAAGGGTGCAAAGATGAATTGTTTTATACATGATCAGGACTGTTGATAAAAACACGATTATCTTTGGTCGTAGTGCATGGATAATTTGTGGTTGTTATACTAATGAAAAAGTCCTCATTGGCCTATAGTGCATTGATGGACAGTTTTTGGTATAATTATGGCTATGGATTCTCTTCGGCCAAGGGTGCAAAGATGAATTGTTTTATGGCATGATTAGGACCGTTGATGAAAATACGATTATCTTTGGCCCATAGTGCATGAATAATTCGTGGTCGTGATACTAATGAATATCTTTGGCCTGTAGTGCAGGGATGATTCGATGATGTGGATTAATTATTGAGCTGAGTCTCAGCGATGAAATATTAATTCATGGATGTGATAATAATGAATATATTTGGCCGTAGTGCATGGATAATTCATGAATGTGACAGTAACGAATATCCTTGGCCGTAGTGCATGGATAATTCGAAGGTGTGGATTATTTATTAAAGCTGAGTCTCAGCGATAAAATATTGGTTATATACTTTTAATTTGTAGATGATAGTAAATATCATGCTCTACTTGACTCTTCTAAAATACAGTTGTATGACTTTGGCCGTAGTGCAAAGATGAATTTATTAGTATGATTATGAACAAGAATTGTGATTTGGTAAAACCATGATTTTTGATGTTTCAAGAGAATATAGGTGATGAAAATTATCTTCATCCTTGGTGCGAAGAGGAATTTAGAATCACAATTATGATTATGAGTTATTCATATGATTGTGGACAGGATTGGTTGATTGATGTTACAGGGATAAAACATTATTGATGGACTTTTAACATGGAAAAGATAATAGAACTAATGGTCTATTTGACTCTTCTAATGGATTGCTCGTTACGCTGCAACTATGGTTGAAAAGTTTTATCATATACTATATGTTCTAAATCTCTGATTTATTAATGATGAAGGCTATTGATGATGTAAATTAGCTTTAATTATGATATTCTTTACTGGGCTAGTTGAGCTCACCCTTTTGCTTTCATTGTTCTCTTCAGAAAGTGAGAACGCTGCAGGGACTAGTCGAAGAATGGAGTGACGGTCCAGATGATATCATTAGTAGTCCTCACTATTCTATAAAATAGTGTGATAGCTGTGGAGGTTCTCCCTAAACAGTATAGAAAAGTGTGTTGTATTCTATACATCATTTAGTAGTTATATTTGGTGAATCAAATAGGGTGAGGTGAACCCAACTTTAGAAGGGTATTTTGCCACTATCATCTAAGATGTCTAATGACATACAACCTCGTGTTCTCATAAGACATGGTTGTGCACATCCACTTGCTGAATATATCTACGAGCACTATCTATATGATCTTGGAGTTTATTTAAAATATAATTTTCACTTAGAGACAACGGAGATATTTATATGTCAAGAGAAGACTCACCATTGGAAAGAAGATGATAGTAATCTTCTTGATTTTCTTTGGGGACTTTTGGGACAACCAAGGATAATTCTGTGGACATATGATATATATCATAACCTAGACGCATGGCCTCCCATGTACGAAGGTTTCCTTGAGCACTTCTCAAAGATTTTAATTTCTAAAATTGTTTTTGACTATACTTTTATGTAAAGTATCGTTGTAAAGTTGTGGTCAAGGTACCATGAGAGTTACATACATTTGTATTAAAACTCATCGTTAACTGTGGTCGTATTCTATACGACAGCTCAACAGTTGTATAAATGAAGTTGTATTTAAATTTTGTACCATGTATTTGGCGACTCAAAATGGGTGATGTATACCTAATTTTGGGGGCGTCACAGTTGGTATCAGAGCTTAGGGATATGGTCGCTGGCGGAGATAAGAGTCTAGAACTAGGAGGAGAGAGACGATTTATATACTTCGCTAGTGTGTGACTTACCTAAGCTGAAATTGTTTACTTGATAAGTTAACAAATTATGATATGTCAATTAACCTTTGTTTTGAAGCTATATTCTAGAATGATATCTGAAATACAGAAGATGAGAAATGAGAAAATCATGATAGCGAGAAAATTACCGGGAAGGTACAATCTGAAAAGAAAGCAAGGTATTCTGATCTCTTCGAATATCAGGTACGTACGTAAATTTTGAGGGTGAAATTTCATAAGGAGGGGTGATTGTGAGACCCCGAATTTTATGAAATTAAAGTATTCAATTTTTTTATTTTGGTAAATAGTTAAATTGATAAAAGTTTAAAGTTAAGGGTAATATGTGAAAAAAAAAAATTTAAAGTAAGCAAGTTGATATAAAATATTCGTTGTGTCGGGGAATATTCGATTAGTTGGGGAATATTCATTTTGTCGGAGAATATTCGTACGACGGTATAATCATTGGTGGACCCCACAACGAAATTATTATCGGATTGAGAAAACGACAAAAATATTTTTATGAAAATAACGGCGGAAGATTTGCAGTTAACTGTTGAAACACCCGGTGTTAAAAGTACAGTAATACGCGTGGTTGCATAGTACCACACGGTATTGATTATTGATGCTTACGTGAGAAGTCACTCAGTTTTGTTTTATTAGTATTATTAATGTAATAAAACAGAAAAACTTTTTATATAAAATAGAATACTTTTATAAAGTTATTCGTTTTATTAGGCTAATAGTAAAATCTTTTTATATAAAACAGAATACTTTTATAAAGTTATCTATTTTATTAGACAATAATTAGAATATATTATATTTTATTATGCATAGTGTTTGTATAGTGCCCGCATAGTGTTTGCATAGTAAAATCTTTTATAAAGTTATTCGTTTTATTAGATTACAAATAGTATATATTATATTTTATTTAAAAGATTTTGCTTTAAATATGGACCGTCCGATTAAAAGTAAATCAATCTGGACCATTCATGAATTAGTTACTATGCAGTCTATTCTTCTATAAATAGAAGCTCATTCCTTCATTATTTCTTACGAATTCACTAAAACTCTAGAGAGAGAAACTATAGAGAGAAAGAAGAAAAGTATTCTACTACTTCACTATTCCGATATCAAGTTTCTTTTACGGTAAGGAATATTATTTATTGTACTCGTAAGGGGTATTCTTTCTTTCTTATTCATGAAGAGAACTTCTGTTATTCCATTCTTTATTATTCTGTTGGAATAACCTGTATACGCGGGCTACCCTATACTTGGTGAAATTCTTCTGTTATTACATTTTTATTATTCTGTTGGAACATCCTGTCTGTGCTTTACGCCGGACCTGGTTCCATTATTTATTATTTCGTCCGAATATCCTGTCTGTGCTTTACGCCGAACCTAGTTTCATTATTTATTATTCTGTCGGAATATCCTGTCTATGTGTTTATGCCAGACCTGGTTCCAATATTTATTATTCTGTCGAAATATCCTTTCTGTACATTTTACGCCAGACCTGGTTCAATTATTTATTGTTCTGTCGGAATATCCTGTCGGTGCATTTACGCATAACCTGGTTCCACTATTTAATTTTCTGTTGCAATAACCTGTCTGTGCGGTCTATCGCATGCCTGGTGATTTCTTTTGTTATTCCATTCTTTATTATACTCAGTTGGTTAAAGTTTTTGCTTTTATACTCCATGAAATTAGTGGAATATCCTTGATATTTGCGCTTCATCCAGTATCTTTTCATGGAAGTATTCTTCTAAGCATTTTTGAATTTTACTCCATAAAGCAGTATCATGTTGACAATTTGGACGTTATTGATTCCTGGATAAATTAATTCTTGAACTTATTTTATTGAATTATTATGTCATTGTCATCATCCTCATGTTTATATTATGTTGAAAGTCATATGTGGCCTGTAGTGTATAGATGGACTGGTATGATTATGACTAGGAATTATTCGGTATAATCATGACCGTAATGTTACAAATGATGTGGAAAAGTCCTCATTGGCCCGTAGTGCATTGATGGACAGTTTTTGGTATGATTATGGCCATGGATTCTCTTCGGCCAAGGGTGCAAAGATGAATTATTTTATAGCATGATCAAGACCGTTGATAAAAATACGATTATCTTTGGCCGTAGTGCATAGATAATTTGTGGTTGTTATACTAATGAAAAAGTCCTCATTGGCCCGTAGTGCATTGATGGACAGTTTTTGGTATGCTTATGGCTGTGGATTCTCTTCGGTCAAGGGTGCAAAGATGAATTATTTTATAGCATGATCAGGACCGTTGATAAAAACACGATTATCTTTGGCCGTAGTGCATGGATAATTTGTGGTTGTTATACTAATGAAAAAGTCCTCATTGGCCCGTAGTGCATTGATGGACAGTTTTTGATATGATTATGGCTATGGATTCTCTTCGGCCAAGGGTGCAAAGATGAATTGCTTTATGGCATGATCAGGACCGTTGATGAAAACACGATTATCTTTGGCCCGTAGTGCGTGAATAATTCGTGGTCATGATACTAATGAATATCCTTGGCCTGTAGTGCAGGGATGATTCGATGATGTGCATTAATTATTGAGCTGAGTCTCAGCGATGAAATATTAATTCATGGATGTGATAATAATGAATATCGTTGGCCGTAGTGCATGGATAATTCATGGATGTGATACTAACGAATATCCTTGGCCGTAGTGCATGGATAATTCGAAGGTGTGGATTATTTATTAAAGCTGAGTCTCAGCGATAAAATATTGGTTATACACTTAATTTGTAGAAGATAGTAGATATCATGCTCTACTTGACTCTTCTAAAATACAGTTGTATGAATTATTTTATAGCATGATCAGGACCGTTGATAAAAACACGATTATCTTTGGCCGTAGTGCATGGATAATTTGTGGTTGTTATACTAATGAAAAAGTCCTCATTGGCCCGTAGTGCATTGATGGACAGTTTTTGGTATGATTATGGCTATGGATTCTCTTCGGCCAAGGGTGCAAAGATGAATTATTTTATGGCATGATCAGGACCGTTGATGAAAACACGATTATCTTTAGCCCGTAGTGCGTGAATAATTCGTGGTCGTGATACTAATGAATATCCTTGGCCTGTAGTGCAGGGATGATTCGATGATGTGCATTAATTATTGAGCTGAGTCTCAGCGATGAAATATTAATTCATGGATGTGATAATAATGAATATCGTTGGCCGTAGTGCATGGATAATTTATGGATGTGATACTAACGAATATCCTTGGCCGTAGTGCATGGATAATTCGAAGGTGTGAATTATTTATTAAAGGTGAGTCTCAGCGATAAAATATTGGTTATACACTTTTAATTTGTAGAAGATAGTAGATATCATGCTCTACTTGACTCTTCTAAAATACAGTTGTATGACTTTGGCCGTAGTGCAAAGATGAATTTATTAGTATGATTATGAACAAGAATTGTGATTTGGTATAACCATGATTTTTGATGTTTCAGGTGAATATAGGTGATAAAAATTATTTTCGTCATGGGTGCAAAGAGAAATTTAGAATCACAATTATGATTATGAGTTATTCATATGATTGTGGACAGGAATGGTTGATTGATGTTACAGGGATAAAATATTATTGATGGACTTTTAACATGGAGAAGATAATAGATCTAATGGTCTATTTAACTCTTCTAATTGATTGCTCGTTCCGCTGTAACTATGGTTGAAAAGTTTTATCAGCTACCATATGTTCTAAATCTCTGATTTATTAATGATGAAGGCTATTGATGATGTAAATTAGCTTTAATTATGATATTTTTTACTGGGCTAGTTGAGCTCACCCTTTTGCTTTCATTTTTCTCTTCAGAAAGTGAGAACGCTGCAGGTACTAGTCGGGGAACGGAGTGACGGTCCAGATGATATCATTAGTAGTCCTCACTATTCTATGAAATAGTGTGATAGCTGTGGAGGTTCTCCCTAAACAGTATAGAAAAGTGTGTTGTATTCTATTCATCATTTAGTAGTTATATTTGGTGAATCAAATAGGGTGAGGCGAACCCAACTTTAGAAGGGTGTTTTGCCACTATCATACAAGATGTCTAATGACATACAACCTCATGTTCTCATAAGACATGGTTGTGCACATCCACTTGTTGAATATATCTACGAGCACTATCTATATGATCTTGGAGTTTATTTGAAATATAATTTTCACTTAGAGACAACGGAGATATTTATATACCAAGAGAAGACTCACCATTGAAAAGAAGATGATAGTAATCTTCTTGTTTTTCTTTGGGTACTTTTTGGACAAACAAGGATAATTCTGTGGACATATGATATCTATCATAACCTAGATGCATGGTCTCCCATGTACGAAGGTTTCCTTGAGTACTTCCCAAATATTTAATTTTTAAAATAGTTTTTGACTATACTTTTATGTAAAGTATCATTGTAAGGTTGTGGTCAAGGTACCATGAGAGTTACATACATTTGTATTAAAACTCATAGTTAACTGTGGTCGTATTCTATACGACAGCTCAACAGTTGTATAAATGAAGTTGTATTTGAATTTTATACCATGTTTCTGACGGCTCAGAATGGGTGATGTATACCTAATTTTGGGGGTGTCACATAATTCAAACATCTTTTGGACTAAAATACGCAAGCAAGTGCAAGAAGGAAAGATTGCAGGGCTTTTAACACCAAGTGGGATGCATGTTCTTGGCTTATAACTTGGATTTTATTGTAGATCTACTTCTTAGCTTTCCATAACATCTTGAATCATCCCAATCGGAGTTCGGATGCGAGAGTTACGAACTTTTTATCAACAAAGATCAAAGTTAAGAGTTGTCATGCTTGCCATTTATATAGCATCTACTTCAAGCTCGATTTCCGCTTTGATCCGGACGGAATCTGTCAATTGTTAAAGAATGAAAGTTGTAGATCTCGTCGATATCTTCGATTTGATTGGTGGTAGGCCCCGTAACTCCTAGCAGATCAAACGTTATGCCTGTTTTACCAAAGGACGTCACAGCAGAAAATTGAGTATCGCGGACCGCGCTAGGAACTGCGTAGGGCGCGCTAGGCCACCAAAATTTCTGATACTGTAGCGCGGGGCGCGCCCAAAATGGCCTAAAAATAGCGTGGGTTGCGCCGATCGGCAGGAAAACAACTTATTTGGGTTATTTAATGTCCAAATTGAGCTAGAATAGGATTCTTAGTTGCCTAACTTGTTAGGGCATCCATTAGAACTATAAATACATGATGAGAGGCATAAAAGAGAGGATATATAGGCAAGTTTTGAAGGATTCCATTAGATTAGATTAGAGTATATTAGGATTAAAATCCTAGTTCTTATGAGAGTTAGAGATTGAAGCAACTTGAAAGCCATTGAAGATCAAGAGAATAAGCTTGAGGAAGATGGAGATTTGATGACAACAGATTTATTCTTTACTCTACTCTTAGTTTTGTCTTTTAATGTGTATTCAAGTGTGGATTCTTAGTTTTAATTTAATGAAGTAATTCTTTATTTGATATTACAGTGGATCTTATTGTGTAGTTTATTTTAATATGTTTCGCTATCAATTATTATTTTCTATCATGAGAATTGTCTATTATGATTTGGACTTAATTGTTTAATTGATTGGCCATCAATTGCCGTGATAATCTATATGAACTCGAGAGATGAAGTTTTGATTTAGATCTAATCATGATAGCATATGTTTGTGATTTCTGAATAGATGGAATTCATGATTCGTGTTTAGGATAGAGATATGCCTTTACGCCATATGTAATCTTATAGAGAACTTGTGCTTTAAATCCTTTTTAATTGTAATTCACATAGAGATATAGTGGATTAGTTAATTAGGGTGTCTTGTTTAATTCTATCATCTGTGGATTTAAGTGAGTATGGATATTATGCATCGAGAGATGGTTTTATCTGCTTTAGTGTTCTTGATTAACAATTCAGGATAGAGAATAATTGATGAGAAGTGTGTTAACTTACATGAAGCAATAAGTGAAGTTGTGATCTTAAATCTCCGTAATCTTAATTTAACTAGTGGTAATTAGAATTAGTTTAATTATATAATTTAAAATTCACTCGTTTAAATAAGATTGAGTTGGTTACGGGTTAGTACTTGGTGAATTTGTATTAAATAATTCCTCGCGGGAACGATACTCTACTTTCACTTTATTACTTGTTGACCACATATACTTGCGTGTTGTGCGTAATTAGATTTTACCCAACAAGTTTTTGGCGCTGTTGCCGGGGAATTAGTTTTATATTTTTTTGCCAATATTAGGTTCAATCAAATTAGTCTTAATTTAAACATTTTGTTTTCTTTTTATTTAATTCTATCCCTACTTTTTTTTCTTTTCAGGTACCATGGATGGATGTAATTATCAATGGCCATACACAAATATAACTCCACCAAGGGACACATGAATTGATGGACTCAATGCATTTTTTGCATTGTCAGCTCAGATTGAGACACTTTCGAGGAAGTTTGACGCTTTTACAGCACAATGTCGTCAAAGTGTGACGGTTACTTGTGATTATTGTGTTGGAAATCATCTGAGTCATCAATGCACCGTCAGTTTTGAGTCGGTACCATATAGTGGTGATTACCTCAACAACTATGTTCAGCCTAACTATCACCGAGATTGGGGGTATCATCCGGATTTTTCAGGGAGCTACATTTATGATGACCAATATTACGCTCCAAATCCATCATACACACTAAAATTTTCATGTCCACCTCCATTGCCACAAGAAGAAAAGCAAAATCTGAGGGATGTAATATTAAAGGGCATAGCAAACCTAGGGGAGATGAGGATTAGCCAAGAATTGTCAACCCAAAATTTTAATAATCGGATGGAACAATTCGTCACTACCTCAACCAATGGTCCTCAATACATGGCTTCCGAGACTGAAACAGAAAATTCAAGGCTGGGGGAATTATTGTCCAAGTTCATAGCAAATGAGGAGAAGATGAGTAATCAAGTGAGGTTAATTCAAAATCTTACGGATCAGATAGAGCAAATGACCAAAGTCATAAGCAACCTTCCTCCAAACACTTGGCTTTATGACATGGATGACGAAACTGACGGAGAACCCGAACCAAATTTACGACTGGATGAGCCACAAGATATCGAAAGTGTGGAGATAATTGGGGATAATGAAACAGAGGTCGACGAAGATCTAAATGGGTCTTCACCACAGATCAAAGAGTCAGTCAGATTTGTAAAATCATGCCCACTTGGGAGTCATGTCGTCGGCAAAGCTCTTGATGACATAAGAGTGAGTACAATTTTTAATCCATGGTGGGACGAGAAAGAGAAGATAGACGAAGAGCCCATTGTGTGTGACAAGCTTCCATGGCCCAAAGTGATCAAATACACAATGGAGAAAACACCTATATGTGGGACGATCTTGATGGAGATTATACCAAATCAGAGCATGCTAGGTGAGTTTGATGTATTGGCCATCGCCTATGGGAACCTCCAAAAGGACAATTTATTTTCGATGGATGGAGGGTTACTCAGCTTCCGAAGAGGAATTGGATAGCGTTGACAAAAAAAAGTCTGGCTGAAGGATTATAAATCAGGCGCTTATTGGGAGACAACCCAAGTTTAATTTTTATTTTTAGTTTTTCTTAGGTTTCATATTAGTTGATAGATTATTTTTTTTATTGTTTTTAGGATTTAATAAGCTTGCTTCAATCATATTCACAGGTTATGCAAGTTCAACACAAGTGTGGTGCCCGATTTATTCCAATGTGCCTAACCTATTCTCCAAACTTAGCGGACAAAGAGGAGGATTGTTATATTTTTAGGGAAGTCCTCTGCTTTACTTTTTTCTATTTCAGCCATTGAAGACGATGTCTAGTTTAAGTTTGGGGGGCATTTTAGTGTCATATTTTATATAGTTAGTTATTTACATTGTAGTTCATATAGTTACATTTAGTTTTTGCATTCAGTTTCTTGAAGAAAAAAAATTTGAAAATTTGAAAAATTAGCAGTTAGTTTACTATGTTTATATAGCATTTAGTACATCTTGCATGAGTCCAGCTGTTGATATTTATAGTTGTTTTGGCCAATGATGAGATTGGAATTGGGTAGACAAGTATAGTACTGACTATTAGAGCTTTGATGTGATTTCTTGTTATGAATTGAGTCTTTTTCTGTTTGAAACTGTTATAATAAGGATAGCACAGTAAAAACAACTTGTTGATTAATTGAGTTTAAATTGATACATAATCGGACTCTAAAGGATAATCCTAGTTTGAATGAAAGAATGACAAGAATAAGTAGTGATGGCTAAAGTTAGACAAGAACCTAAGTTTGGGGAATATTTGGGGTATATAAGCTAAAAAAAGAAAAAAATAGTAAGAATAAACACCGTGGTGTGCTTGTCTAGTTTTGTGGCCTTTGTTACTTGAGTAAGTAAGCCCGAGGGGATTGTCTTTACACCTAGCGTCCTAAGGTCTTAATGGTCTGGGAGTCATTGGTCGAAAGCTCGTTAAGGTAGCATTGAAAAGCCTAAGGGAATAAGACATTGCATAGCTATGTGTATATAAAAAAAATGAATAAAAAGGGAAATAAGAGGAAAAAGCTCCCGTAGATGAAAAATAAAGCATAAGTATCCCATGTTGACCCTCGATATTGGTAATTGTTTGATTTTAGTTAGATCTAGCTTATTTTTGGATTTCTTGAGTTTACACTAAATGATTTCTTTGAAGAGACTTGTTATATGTTAAATTTAATTTTATATCAGTTAACATTGTTGTGGAGCACACACGCACTATATCAATGATAATAGTCTAAGATTTGATGATTGATTGAGAAGTTAATGATTTGTTTTGATATGATGGATTATCATGTTTACTTGATTTCTCTAAGGCCGGTTGAATAGACTTGTTTCTGTCATTACTGCTGGATTCGTAGGCATGTAGATTAGTTGCATTGCATATCATTATTGTTTTGTGTTTTTGCTTGAGGACAAGCAACTGTTTAAGTTTGGGGGTATTTGATACGTAAGTTTTATACCTACTTATCCGGTATCTATTACTTGAATTAGTTACTTAAACCTATGTTTCATAGTTACTTTGCATGCATTGTGTGTTCATTTCATACATTTTATGTTATTTTGTAGGCTGTGACATGACATGGGCATGAAGGAGCAAGGAAAAGTAATTCAAACATCTTTTGGACTAAAATACGTAAGCAAGTGCAAGAAGGGAAGATTGCAGGGCTTTTAACACCAAGTGGGATGCATGTTCTTGGCTTGGAACTTAGATTTTATTATAGATCTACTTCTTAGCTTTCCATAACATCTTGAATCATCCCAATCGGAGTTCGGATACAAGAGTTACGACCTTTTTATCAACAAAGATCAAAGTTAAGAGTTGTCATGCTTGCCATTTACATAGCATCTACTTCAAGCTTGATTTCCTATTTGATCCGGATGGAATCTATCAATTGTTAAAGAATGAAAGTTGTAGATCTCGTCGATATCTTCGATTTAATAGATGGTAGGCCCCGTAACTCCTAGTGGATCAAAAGTTATGCCTATTTTACCAAAGGATGTCGCAACCAAAAATAGAGTAGCGTGGACCGCGCTAGGCCACTAGAATTTCTGACACTGTAGCGCGGGGCGCGCCCAAAATGGCCTAGGAACAGCGTGGGGTGCGCTGATCGGTGGGGAAACAAGAAGGATCAAGAAAAGACCACTTTCACATACCCATACGGAACCTTTGCATTCAAGAGGATGTCCTTTGGTTTGTGTAACGCACCAGTGACTTTCCAAAGATATATGATGGCCATCTTTTTAGACATGGTGGAAAAGAACATAGAAGTTTTCGTGGATGACTTCTCAGTCTATGGAAACACTTTTGATAAGTGTCTTGAAAATATGGTCATGATCTTGAAGCGATGCGTGGAAACTAACTTGGTGCTAAATTTGGAGAAGTGTCATTTTATGGTTGAAGAAGGGATAATTCTGGGGCACAAGGTCTCTGCGAAGGGTTTAGAGGTTGATAAGGCAAAGCTGGATACGATCGAAAATCTTCCACCGCCGAATTCAGTTAATGGAATTCACAATTTTCTTGGACACACCGGATTCTATCGCAGGTTCATTAAAGATTTCTCTGAGATTGTAAAACCACTATGCAGTCTCTTAGAGAAAGATGCACTGTTCAGTTTTTATGAAGAGTGTAAAACAGCGTTCGGAAAGTTGAAAAAGAAATTGACTACAGCTCCAGTGATCATATCACCAGATTGGATGATGTCTTTTGAATTAATGTGCGATGCTAGTGACTACGCGATAGGGGCTATTTTGGGTCAACGCCAAGAGAAGATATTCAATGCCATATACTACGCAAGTAAAACCCTCACGGATGCCCAATTGAACTACATAACCACCGAGAAGGAGCTACTTGCAGTAGTATACGCCTTTGTCAAATTTAGAGCTTACTTAATAGGAACAAAGGTGGTGGTATACACGAATCACTTGGCGATTCGTTATTTGATCTCAAAGAAGGATGCTAAGCCTAGACTAATTAGATGGATTCTACTCCTTCAGGAATTCAACTTGGAAATAAAGGATAGGAAGGGGACAGAAAATCAAGTGGTGGATCATCTTTCGAGGCTGGAAAATTTGGATAAGCATGGGGCAAATAAATGTGTAATCAATGAATCGTTTCCAGATGAGCAGCTTTTTGGAGTAAACTCAGAGTTTCGATGGTATGCAGATTTTACCAATTACTTGGTAAGTAAAATCCTTCCCCCTGATCTGACACGTTAGCAAAAGAGAAAGTTCCTACATGATGTCAAGTGGTACATATGGGATGAGCCCTATTTATTCAGACAGTGTGCAGACAAAATGATTCAGAGATATGTGTCGTACAGCGAAGTGAAAAATATCACGAATGTCATTCATCTACTTGTGGGGGACCTTTTGGTAGTGAGCGGACAGTGGCCAAGGTACTTCAAGCAGGATTTTATTGGCCTATGGTGTTCAAGGATGCCCACCAGTTCATGAAAAACTGTGACAGATGCCAAAGGGTGGGTAATATCTCAAAAAGGAATGAAATGTCGCTCAACACGATTATCAAAGTTGAGGTTTTTGATGTATGGGAGATGGACTTCATGGGACCTTTTCCTCCTTCATTCAACAACTTGTATATCTTGCTAGCTATGGATTACGTGTCAAAGTGGGTTGAAACTGTAGCACTCCCTACAAATGATGCCAAGGTCGTTCTTAAATCCTACAGAAGAATATCTTTACAAGGTTTGGCATGCCAAGAGCAATTATAAGTGACGAGGGAAGTCACTTCTGTAATAGGTCATTTACAGCTCTTTTGGCTAAGTACGGGGTCAATCATAAGGTTGCAACAACATATCACCCCCAGACGAGTGGTCAAGATGAGGTTTCCAACAGAGAGGTTAAGAAAATTTTAGAGAAGGTAGTGCATCCGAGCACAAAAGATTGGTCTCTAAAGTTGGATGACGCACTATGGGCTTACAGGACAGTATACAAGACGCCAATAGGGAAGTCTCCGTATCAGCTAGTCTACGGGAAAGTGTGTCACCTCCTAGTGGAATTACAACATAAGGCGTATTGTGTGAGGCCCCCAAAATAGGTATACATCACCCATCTTTGGTTGCCAAATACATGGTACATAAATCAAATACAAACTTCTTTTATACAATACGACAATAGCGTAGCTTAGATTTTTTCCACGAATATTATCTCATAGACAGTATTCAAACTCAAATGAAGTCCTCGTTACATTTATTATCACACTATTTCATAAAATAGTGAGGACTACTATAGCCACCATCTCGGGCTCTCACTCTGTTCATCGACTAGTCCCGACTACGTTCTCATTTCCTGAAGAGAATAATAAAAGCAAAAGGGTGAGCTCAACTAGTCCAGTAAGAAAGATTATGACAAAGATAATGCAGAATAAATTATCGTTAGCCTTCAACAGTGTTAAACTGATAAAATACAATAAACATCAAGTTTAACTGCAGCGGAACAAGCAATCCATTAGAAGAGTCAAGTAGGGCGTGATATCTACTATGTTCTATGATTTAAAAAGTTTTTCATCAACTTTATCGCTGAAACTCGGCTTAATAAATAAACAACTTCATCGAATCATCCCTGCACTACGGGCCAAGGATATTCATATAATCATCAATGGTCATGATCATACCAACAAATGTTCATCAATGCACTACGGGCCAATGAGGACTTTTATATACCACATCATTTGTAACATTACGGTCATGATTATACCGAATAATCCCTTATCATAATCATACCAATCAATAGTACATCTACGCACGTAAGCCACGGATGACTTTTATCACAATATAAGCATGAGGATGATGACAATGATATAAGAATTCAATCACACAACATCAACAATAAATATATAAGACTTTAAATTTATTCAGAGTTTAAAAATATCCAAATTGTCAACATGATACTGCTTTGTGGAGTAAAATTCAAGAATAATATTCATGTATCAAAAATAATCTTGGACAGAAAAGAAATCAATTTTTTTTATCGTGAATAGTATCCCAGCATGAAAAATGCCCCGAATACCCAAGTGATTAATACCCGAGTGAATAGTAACTCGTGAATAGTAACTAGGTATGAAAAGTATCCCGAATCCTCGGGTGAATAATATTTGAGTGAATAGTAACCCGTGAATAGTACCCCGGGTGAAAATATTAATATTTAATAAGAAAGTTCAGATCAATATTTCAATGAAACGATAATGGATGAAGCGCAAAACTAAAGGATATTCCACTAATTTCAGGATTTATAGAAACAATACTTACCATAGTAAGTTTAGATTTAAGAATATGAAAATAATAATATACAAAACTGCAAATAGATTTTCACCTGTCATGCGGTAGTCCGCGTAGACAAATCATTTTCATAATTTAATAACAATTGAATATGAAGGGTTATTCACCAGGCATGCGGTAGTCCACATAGATAGGTTATTCCCACAGAATAATAAAGAATGGAATAACATAAGAATTTCACCATGCATGCGATAATCCGCGTAGACAGGTTATTCCAACAGAATAATAAAGAATGGAATAACAAAAAGATTTCACCATGCATGCGGTAGTCCGCGTAGACAGGTTATTCCAATAGAATAATAAAGAATGGAATAACAACTCTTACGAGTATTGAAATAAAATAACTTTCTTCATGAATACAACAATTAATATCCCTTACGAATATTGAACGAAGATAATATTCTTTACAAATACGAAAAATAATATTGTAAGCAAATATGAAATAAATAACACTCATTACCTTAGTAGAAGATTTAATACTGAAGTAGGGTAGTAGCAGAATATTCCTCTTCTTTCTCTCTATAGTTTCTCTCTCTAGAGTTTCAGTGAATTCGTAAGAAATAATGAAGGAATGAGCTTCTATTTATAAGAAAAAGGACAGAATAATAACTAATTCATGAACGGTCCAGATTAATTTACTTTTAAACGGACGGTCCATACTGATTTACTATTAAACAAATATCTCATAACAAACCCCTCTATTTATATCAAAAATTAAATAAATATTTACCACAAATCACTTATATTTAATAAACACATTTTTAATATATTAACAATTATTTATCATTAATATTATAACTCACAATATTTAACAACCAGATCATTCCCAAGAAAGAGGGGGCTTTCCGATAAGGATTTCTCTCTATTGGCGCACAATTAGGTGACCAAACCTCTCCTCGACAGAACTTTCTAGACATCGTCAATATTGTAAATAATAATATTAATAACTTTGTCGTCTCAATTATTGATTTAGTAATATAAAATATTATGCAGATGATACTGTGGCAATAATTGAATCAAATAACGTGCGATACTATACAACAATTACTGTAGCAATAATTGAGTATAACTGAGTGGCTTCTTACGTAAATATCAATAATTAATACCGTGTGATACTATGCAACCACGAGTATTACTGTACTTTTACCACCGATTATTTCAACAATTTAACGGTAAAACTTTCACCATTATTTTTATAAAAAGATATTTCTATCGTTTTCTAACTCCGACAGTTATTCCGTTGTGGGGTCCACCAATGATGGTGTCGGCGTACAAATATTCTTCGACAAAAATAATATTTTCCGACCAAACGAATATTTTATAACAACTTGCTTACTTTGAAAAAATTTTAAATATCATCCTTAACTTTAAACTTTTATCAATTTAACTATTTACCAAAATAGAAAATTGAATACTTTTATTTCATAAAATTCGGGGTCTTACATATTGGGCCATTCAGAAACTCAACTTTGATCAAACAGCTGAAGGAGATAAGAGGTTACTCCAATTGAAAGAACTTGATGAATTTCGACTGTAAGAGTTTGAGAGCTCAAAGATATACAAAGAAAAAGTCAAAAAGTGGCACGACCAAGAGATTATGCAGAGAAAGTTTGAACCGGGACAATCAGTGTTACTGTTCAACTCACGACTGAGATTGTTTCGCGGAAAGCTCAAATCTCGATGGTCGGAGCCATTCACGACCAAGATGGTTTTCCCACATGGCGTCGTTAAACTATACAGTAGAAATCTACTTAAGACATTTAAAGTCAACGGTTAAAGCACTATTGGGGTGGCGACATCGATAACGAAGCCATTGCAATCACACTTGTCGATGCGCCATAAACAGGGAGTAGTCAGGCTGAAAGACTCAAAAACAAACGCTCATTGGGAGGTAACCCAATTTTACTTCTATTTATAGTATTTTTATGTTATTTTAGTCAATTTGTAGTTTAATGTGTAATTCTAGTATCAATTAGTTTATTGTGTTACAATAGCTAGTTAGTTAATTCATGATTTTTAGTAAATTCGATCTTACTTGCTCAACCTTCATGACATTATCTCATGTTTGTGCTTTTAATGTGTTTCAGGTACTGAGAATACCATTGAACATGTGTATAAGGAGAAGAAGTCAAAAAATCAAAGTCATCTATAGAATACCCCCCCCCCCGCCGGGGCAGGCATTATTGTGAAGAAAACCCCCAGCCGGGGCGGGGGTACCAGACCAAGAACAGAATACCCCCGCCAGGGCTGGCCTATGCAGTGTTAAAACCCCCAATTGGGGCGGGGGTACGGGAACCTGAAGAGTTTTTAAACTGATTCTGCACTAAGCCATCCCACTACTCCACTTCTTTCCCTCTTTTTTCTCATAACCGAATCCCATAACTCCCATACCTCACGAATTTGACCATGATAACACCTATTACCACCTCATATCACCTATAAATCCAAGCATATCTCATATCCTCTCTATAAATCCTAGCCCTAATCCCCTAAATCCACACCATTATACACCTATTCTTCTAAGTTCAGTCATCAAAACCTAGGGCTTGCCACCATTCGGTTCTGCAGAAGAAAAGTAAAGGGGAAAGCTTTAATTTGGCATCACCTACTGCAAATATATCATTCAATTGAAAGGAAAATTAGTGGGTAAGTTGTTATTCTCTATTATTCATCAAAGTTAGGTTCAATTGTTTGAGTTTGGGCAGTGTGTTTGTGTTACACACCACGTGTTTGACAAATTGTGCAAGAGACAAGTTGGGGGAATTTTGTGATCGAATTGACTATAATGGCTCCTAAAACACCATCCAAGTGACAAAGGGGTGAAGGTTCGGGTTCATCACCACCCACTCGGGCTTTTGACCGACAAAAATTCACTAGTGCCAACGCCGCCGACAAATACGACTATTTAGTGCCCAAAGCACTAACTCCTGAGAGGGACTTGGCACCAGACTCTGTTGATGGGTATATGAGGAGGCAAATATATGAGCAGAGATGGGACATGCTCACTGATGATCTTGACCCAATAATAGTCAATGTGGTGAAGGAATTTTATGCCAATGCTGAGGATAGGGCGCTGTTCAGTGCATTTGTGAGGGGTAAATAGGTTCCCTTCAGTCTAAAGGCCATCAACAACTACTACAGCATGCGAGTCCCTACTATATGCCAATACACTCAGATGTGTGACAGCAGTCCCGACTACGACCAGATTTTGACTATAACTAAGCCGGGCACTACTTAGGTTAAAGGAAGGAAGGGTGCCACAATCTTCCTAAGCAAAGACTTGAGCCGTTATGGAAAGATCTGGTATGCATTTTTATGTACAAAGTTGTTTCCATCCACGCATACCAGTGAGGTGAAAAGGGAGAAAGTGCTTCTGCTGTACGTAATTGTGAAAGACTTCGACATTGACATAGGCTCCATTTTTAGCTTTTCTATACGACGATGCATGCGAGGACCATTCTCCGGTGGTCTGCCACACCCATCCCTCATCTGTGGGTTGTGCAACCAGGTGGGTGTTCGATGGTCCAGAAATGAACCTTCACAGTAGCCTCTCCAGCTGTTAGACTCCTGAAAGATTGCACGATACACTGTCTGGCCTGGAGGGGAGTCTCATCTAAGAGGTGTCGGTTTCATATTCCTTGCGGCTTCTAAGGAGGAAGAAGATGCTGACGACACCTCAGAGGATGAGGAGTTTAGAGCTGATGAGATGACTGGAGAGCAGGAGACTGATGGGAGTAACAGGTCGGGTAAATTCATGCTCAGAAATCAAATCTATAGTCTCCAGCGACATGTTGACAAGAGAGATAAAGAAGATAACCGACAGATGAA
Organism: Panax notoginseng; assembly: GCA_016801055.1. NCBI lineage: Eukaryota > Viridiplantae > Streptophyta > Magnoliopsida > Apiales > Araliaceae > Panax > Panax notoginseng. Next base: position 157,082,894 of record CM029019.1, on the reverse strand, counting down.
GCGACTAGCGGCCAGCCAGGACCATATGTTCAACGCTATGAACACGTCCTTTGCCTCTCTAAATATGGTGTTACAGACTCAAAATTTAGCTGTTGTCGCGCAGTTTCCATACCAGACGCCAGAGCCTATGCCACAATACCCACCATCTGATTCAAACACAGAAGAGTGCCGAGTCTTTGTGCCACGTCCACTATCAACACCGTCACGTCAACCTTAGCTAATTTCAGGGAAGTCTTCTTGTGCTTACTGTTATATTCTTACAATGAGGACATTGTAATTGTTAAGTTTGGGGGAGTTTAGTTTAGCTATTTGTTGTATGTTTAGTTATGTTATTTATTTGTTTAGTTTGCATATGTTGTTGTTTTGTTTGCATTCATGTAGTATAATTGCATAGTAGTTTAGCATAGTAGTATAGTATTGTAAATAGTTATAAATAGTTGTTTATAATTAGTTTCTTATTATGTTATTCTTATTCTGTTATATTTGAAAATTTTTGAAAATTTTTGAAAAATTGCAAAAATAGTAGTTAGTTTACTATGTTTATGTAACATTTAGTTCATCTAGCATGTTTTCAGCTGTTAGATAGTTACAGTCTATTTTGGCCAATGATGAGACTGGAATTGAGTAGACAAGTATATTATTGATTATTAGAGTTTTGATGTGATTTCTTGTTATGAATTAAATCTTTTGCTATTTGAAATTGGTATAATAAGGTTAGCATAGTAAAATTAGCTTTGTTGACTAATTGAGCCTAAATTAACACACAATGGACCTTTAAAGGAGAATGCTAGTTTGAATGAAAGCATGACAAGAATAGGCAGTAATGGCTAAAGTTAGAAAAGAACCTAAGTTTGGGGGAAAATATGGGATATATAAGCTATTTATATATAAAAGTATATATATATATATATATATATATATATATATATATATGAATAAACATCGTGGCTAGTCTAGTTTCGTGGCCTTTATTACTTGAGTAAGTAAGCCTGAGGGGATTGTCTTTACACCTAGCACCCTAAAGCCTTAAATGGTTTGGGAGTCGTTGGTCAAAAGTGATAAGTAGTTTTTATACCTACTTATCTAGTATCTATTACTTGAATTAGTTGCTTAATCTCATATTTCTTAGTTACTTTTCATGCATTTTGTGTTCATTTTGTAGATTATATGCTTGGGAGCTGAAATCACAAAGAATTGGTATGAAATCGTAAAGAAAAGTAATCCGGACATCATTTGGGCTTTCATGTTTATTTCATGTTTATTTCATGTTCTTGGCTTGGAACTTGAATTATATTGTAGAGCTTCTTCTTAGCTTTCCGGAACATACTTGAATTATATTGTAGAGCTTCTTCTTAACTTTTTGGAACATCTTGAATAATTTCAATCGGAGTTCGGATGCAAGAGTTATGATCTTTGTACCAACGGACGTTGAACTTCACTGTTTTGTGTGGCCATTTGCATTGCAGTCACTTCCAGCCCAATTTCAACCTTCATCTGGTCGTTATTTCTCAATTCTTAAAGAATAAAAGTTGTAGAACTCGTCGATATATTCGATTTGATAGGTGGTGGGCCTCGTAACTCTTCCTAGATCAAAAGTTATGGTCATTTTCCCAAAGGACATTAGAGCAGAAAAAGGACCCCCGCCGGGGTAGGCTTTCTCTTTACAAAACAAGTAAAATAGAACAGAACCCTAGCCCGCTGGGACGGGCCTATTTACTGTATAAACCCCTACTGGGGCTGGGGTACGCGCAGAAAACTCGAATTTTGTCCAAATTTGAGTCCAAGAAGGATTAGTTCGATCCGATTGACTCAAGGACTTTCAAGAGGACTTAAAGACATATAAAGAGACTTATAAAAGGAGGAGAATCACAAGGATTGGAGAGGAGGAGAGGATTCCATTAGATTAAATTAGAGTAGATTAGGACCAAAACTCTAGTTCTTATGAGATTTAGAGATTGAATCAACTTAGAGGCCATTGAAGATTCAAAGTAGAAGCAAGGAGAGAGCATCAAATCTACAGACAATAGATTCTATCTTCTCATCTTCTTCAATCTTTGTCTTTTAATGTGTATCCAATTGTGGATTCTTAGTTTTTATTCAATAATCATGAATTAATTCTTTGTTTGAGATTACAATGGACCTTATTGTGTAGTTTATTTTAATATGCTTCGCTATCAATTATTATGTTCTATTGTGAGGATTGCCTATTGTGATTTGGACTTAATTGTTTAATTGATTGGTCATCAATTATCGTGATAATCGATATGAACTCGAGAGATGAAGTTTAGATTTAGATCTGATATGATAGCATTAGTTTGTGATTTCTGCATAGATAGAATTCATGATTCGTGTTTAGGATAGAGATGTATCTTTATGCCATATGTAATCTTATAGAGAACTTGTGCTTTAAATCCTTTTTAATTATAATTCACATAGAGATATAGTAGATTAGTTAATTAGGGTGTCTTACTTAATTCTATCATCTGTGGATTTAAGTGAATATGGGTATTATGCATCGGGAGGTGATTTTATCTGCTTTAGTGTTCTTGATTAACAATTAATGATAGAAAATAATTGATGAGAAGTGTGTTAACTTATATGAAGCAATAAGTGAAGTTGTGATTTTAAATCTCTGTAATCTTAATTTAACTAGTAGAATTTAATAGTAGTTTAATTATATAATTTGAAATGTGGCCTTCTTTTCTTCAATAACTATCCGGCCATGTGGCCTCATTTTGATCCCACTAATTCTCCCTCTTTCCCTAATAATCATTTCATTAGTATGCGGGTGTTTAGGAAGCAAAGTGGCTTCTACAAGAATTTGACACCTAGCCTAATTTGGTAGATATCTTTTGGAAAATATATGGTTTAAAATGAGGACAAGTATTCCCCTTTCTCCTCACCTTTGAATCCGGCCAAGTGGCCTTGTTTTGCTCCCACAAATTCTCTTTCTTTCCTTGGTAATCATTACATAATATATGGAAGAGCATTAAGAAATGTGGCTACTTAAAAATGATGACACATAGCTTAAATTGGAAAAATCTTTTGTCACATGTGTGGTTTATAAAATGATGATGTGCATGCACATCATCCTCTCCTTTTCTCCCACTCTAATACCCGGCCATGTGGCCCTTAAATCCTCCACCATAATTGTCCACTCCTTTTTCTCTTCTTTGCTAATTCTCTCTCTCACTAAATCACCACATAGATATATGTGGAAGACTAGTAAACAAAGTGGCACTTTAATTAATGTGACATATGGATAATGATCTTTTGCAAATTTGTGGCTTAACATGATGACAAGCATAACTCCTTTCCTCTCTCCATATATATCTGGCCAAGTGGCCCAAATTCTTCCAAGTCTTGCTTCCTTTAATGTAATATCTAATGTACATAATGTCCAAAGTGCCCTTTCTTCAATTGGGCTCCAAGTTTGGGCTCCTATACTTTTAATTCCTTTGGGCTTCTAAATTAATTTCTTGGGCCATGAAAATAAATTAGGTCCAATACTTTTAATATTCTCATTCCCTAATTATTTAATTAGGGTTTTCATTTCCTTAATTATAACTTAATTCCTTACTTACATGCCCTTAATTTCTTAACCCAATTAGACTTGTTATAATTAGGTTATAAAATTAATTAACCGAGATGTATAAAATACATCTCTTAGAATTAGTATATATTTTATATACTAACATTCTCCCGTATCATAACCCTTAGGTTATTCAATTTTTCATTCCTAATTTATAATTAGGTTACCTTAGCTTCTCTTATTTATTTTATAATAAACAAACACATATTATTCATATGCAATTAATCACATATAACAATACACAAAACCATACAAGTCTTTCACACAAAAATTTTTAAATTCATACCTTATTTCCAGTCTAGGTCTTATTATTCAACCTTTAATTAATCAATTTAGATTTTAAGAATCGTATAAATTCTCGGGTTATCACATTCTCCCCTCCTTATAAGGATTCCGTCCTCGGAATCACCGCTTTCTTATTCTCTACAATTTTTTAAAATTGTATCATCAATTCACTTATATCAACACAATATTATTTTGTGTCTCATATTCTAACCTGTGATTTGGATCTATAAAAGAAACTATTCACAGCATTATCTATCCAATATTACTCGCGTAATTTAATTTCTCAACGAAATCGTTACCTGTCGCCACCCCCTGGGCAGCCATTGCATCTTGTACCGTCATGTTGAATGCACGGGTTGTTGGTCTCCCTGGCTGAGCAGGTCCTCGAATCGCCAAGGTTCCACTACCGAGTCCCTTGTTGACACTTTCCTTCTCTATATTTCTCTTCGGACAGTTCCGAACCAGATGATATGTCGATCCACAGGCATAACAACCCTGTATCTTCTTTGGACTGGGGAAATTGGGCGACATATGTCCCTCTTGTCCATAGTTATAACAGACTCCCTTCTTCTTTAGGCAAACTCCAGAATGATTCTTTCCTCAGGTCGCGCATGGTTCCCTCCCTTTCCTATTCTCTTCAGTTTTGCTGCCCGATTGAGTATTCTCACTCCACTTCCTCTTATTAGGGTTACTACCACCACTTCTTCCTTCGTCATTTGTCTTCTTCTTCTTATCCTGATGGAATCGAGATGCAGCCTCGCTCCCTCCTTCCGTAATTAACGCTTTCTCTATCAACGCCGCGAACGTATTGATCTGCAATACCGCTACCTTGTTGAATATCCCCGGCTTCAGTCCATTCTCATATTTTCTCGCTTTTCTTGCTTTTGTGTCCACCTGATGAGGTGCAAATCTCGCTAACTCGTTGAATTTGGCAGCGTATTCTGTTACCGACATGTTCTCCTGCTTTAGTTCAAAAAACTTGACTTCCATCCTGGATTGCATACTCGGCGAAAAGTAATTCTCAAAGAACAACTCTTTGAATCTGGTCCAAGTCACCAGAGCTGTACCCGCTCTCGCTTGATTAATCTCCCACTAGTAATTAGCTTCTCCCTTCATCAAGTATGTTGCAAAAGCCGTCTTTTGCTCTTCTGTCACTCGCGCAATGACGAATGCTTTCTCCATCTCCTTCACCCAAGTTTGGGCTTCAATTGGATCGGTGGTCCCTTTGAATTCAGGCGGTCCTACTGCTTTAAAGTCTTTGAAGTTTGCCAATCTGTCAGCTGGCTGATTCCTCGCTCTTCCTCTTGCAGCTGGAGCTCTATTCTCCATAGCTTGGGCTAACATATCTACGAAATTCTGCATTGGGTTCGCTTGACCTCCTTCGTTATTCACTGATTGCTCTTCTCGTTGGTTTCGATTCTATTGTCTAGGCGGCATGATCTGATTTAAATAAAAATCTTATATTAATACTCTTTCTTTACACAAATTCTTAACATAATAAGAATTCAACACATATTTCTCACATAATCGCATATTTATTCAAATAGCACATAGTACATTTAGTACTCAACATATACAACTATCCTTTTTTAATAATATTAGGATTAACAACACAACTTTACACAAAAAGTTATAATTCTCCAACTTTACACAAAAAGTTGCAATTCTCCAACTTTACACAAAAAGTTGCACTTCTCCATTCACACATAGTTATTACCAGTTCATCAAACTTACCACACTTATGAGTTCAGTAACTTGCCACAATTATATGAGTGTATGAACTTATCCTAGTCAGACCATTGGCGTCCATTCGCTGAGAGGTTCAGAAATATTTCATATAATTATGAGTCATTACCTTACCATAAGTATGAGTTTTAAGAACACACAAATTAATCTTAATCTTATATTCATATAGAAAATAAAGATTCGTACAAACATATATATATATATATATATATATATATATATATTTACATATGTTTACACATCATTCTCGATATTAAAATCTTTAATATCTCACACTATATTACCAAAAGGTATTATCACTTATACTTAAGTTGTCTACCTTCCACTCCCTTCACCAGTCTTCTTCTTACTGGGACACTTGTTGAATCTGTGACCCATTCTCCCACATGAAAAACACTTTCTCATATTCAGCTTAGGACAATGTAAAGAAATATGTCCTTCTTACTTACAGTTGAAACACATGTTCTTCCACATCATGCACTCTCCCAAGTGAGTCTTTCCACACTTGTCACATACTTTCTTCTTTTTCGGGTTTGAATTTTCAGAGTTATTATCACGGTCATTTCTCCTCTTTCTCTTATTGCTTCCCTTCTGCTTCTTGACGATTCCTTCAAACGATCCACCACCTTCAGCCTTCATTCTTTCCACTTGCTCCTTCAAGTCATTTTGTTCTTCGGTCATCTCGTGTAGTGCTCGCTCGGTCTTCCATAACTCCTCCAAGAGAAATACTTTACTCCGAAGTTCTTGAACTTCTGCAGATACTTGATCTTTTTCTCCAACTTTGGTCTTATTCTCTTTCTCCACCATAACTTCCTCATACTCTGCCTCCTCATCTCCACTCAAATACATCTCGGGATAATCATCATGATCACTCCCCAGATTCACTATGGGTTTATCTTTTCCCACTTCTTCAACTGACTCGCTTTGCGCTGGCACCTCAGCTACTGGCACTAGTGCAATAACCGCTAGCATCTCTGTACTCATTTCATCTTCTCCTGACTTACAGTCAGTTAAGAAACTTAATTAGTACTTCACCAGTACAACTTAATACATACGATGTCCACACATCTCACTGTTGATACACTTTATCAATCTCTCACTTAGTACTCTAAATGAGTATTCTCTATCTCTCGCTTATGGTTATAATCCAAGGGTTTTCCCCATCCCACTTAAGGTTTATAACCTACAGCTCTAATACTAACCTGTGACGCCCCCAAATCTGGGTTACCTTACCCCCGAGTTTGGTGCTCACGATCCACAATATAATAACCATCTAGATACCCATTTAAATAGGAACAAAAATTTACACCACATTAACTGATATAGTTAATACATTCGTCCCAGGTTATCTAACCTTTATATTACAAACATACCCTTTAGATATACAAAAAGGGTTTACAAATACAACATAATAATAATGTTAACCATAGCTATTACAGTATAACACCTTTACCTTTGTTCTTCACCGCACCTCCAGCCACTTCGTCGCTAGCTGAAATGTTTTATTTAGCAAGGGTGAGCAACAAATTTGTCCCGCAAGTTAAGATATACAATGAATGTATAAGAATCAATACAACAGACTATCTTTTTTTTTATAGAATGACACCAAAGTTCGGAGAACTTTGAAATAGCTGAACAATTTATTCTTCTCTAACCAATCTTCTCGTACCCTAAGCAACACAATAACGAAAGAATACAATGCTTTCAACGTTTCTACGATATTCTATTGAATAACAATTTAGAACTACTCTCCAGAGTTTATACTGAATGATCTTACAAGATCTTGAAATTCTCTTCTCGAGTAACTATCAAAGATTTATTCTGATATACCCAAATAACAAGTTAGAAATATTTTCCAGAGTTTATGCTGAGTGATCACAAAGGATCTAGAACTTCTCTTCTCGAGTAACTATCAAAGATTTGAATTTGATATACCCAGGTGTATCAGATAACCATAAAGATTAAATCATACCCCTCTGCAAGTATATAAAGTGATCAGCTTTAGTATACCCTATATTATGCAAAATATGTAAACGCGCGCAAAGGCCGAATATACGACCAAATATGTTCCCTTTATATAAAAGGTTGCCCTTCTCAGTCTTTGAATCAGAATTTGATTTAACAACGAAAGACAATGATTTCAATATCTAATCACTTCTCTTCTCAAACCTATCAAGTTTTCTTTTTCGATCTAGCCGAAACAATTGGCATCGATCTATCAATAATAATTGAATTATCTTCTCTTCTCTTCTCGAACCTATCAAGTTCTAATAAATGTTCGTCTAGCCAGAACAATTAGCTAAGACATTCTCAACACGCTTCAACAATAGACATGGATTATCTGTACTATTTGCAATCACTAGTAACTTCTACGGATGTGAATATCCAATAACAGTTATTCTCCAAATATATTTTTAGAATCATTAATTCAATTTGAATTAATAAACATGCACTAACTGCGAATAATCAACAATAAATTCTCAGACGTGGTCTAATCAACAACAATTAACCACCATAATAATTGAACAGACATAACTCAAGGTTGAGTTCGTAAACTTGCATGATTCGTTGACTACTGCTACGCAATTTAAGTTAACTTCTTTTGTAAGACCTATCATTAATAAGATTGGTCTTTCAATCAGCATATCATACTTTGTATCATAATACAATTACTTTATCAATCAATTATCTAACACTTAATCACATAATTAAATATTAGATAACACCTTACAACATTAGTATTATCATCATCCCTTGATAAATTTGTAATCACGATATCATATACATTATGATTTAACACTCTAATAAGTCAAATACTAATCCAGCAACCTGGATTCAAAATCCAGCGACCAAATCGCCAATCTAGCAACCTGAATTCCAATCCAACAACCTAAACCACAATCCAGCTAATTGGATTCTAAATCTAGCAACTAGATTGCAATTCAGCAAGCCTGGATTCACCACTCCATCAATCTAGCAAGCTGGATTCTAAATCCTTCAATTCAGTAAGCTTCTTTTCAATCCAGCAAGCTGGATTCATCAAATTTTTCAATCCAGCAAGCTGGATTCATTATCCTTTTCACGAAAATACCAAATTAACTTATTATTTTTCTATCCTTTGTCCAAACATATATACATATATTTCATACACAAAAAGTATTTTTCTATAATTTTCCAACTTCCTTTGGTATTTTTCAAAAATCATTTTTAGTTAAATCCTTAAAAAATTAGCTACCTCGTGCTTAACTCTAGAAATTCCCATCTTTTGATACAATCTTATACGTGTTAACGTGAGCCTCCAGTTTAAATTTCGTGGTCATCGAAGTTATAGAACTCCGGTTATAGCCATTTTCGTCGAAAAATTACAAAAATTGAAATGACCATAACTTGGTCGTTTTAAGTCAGAATGAGCTCATTTTTGGACAGGAGCTACTTTATACCATATATTTTCGTGTCCCAAACGTCCGGAATTTTTTTCATAAATTAAGTGACCGAAACAGCCCTTTTAAAGTTTTGGACAGTAGCTAAATGGCCATTTTGCAGTTTTTCGTGCTTTCTTAAAAATATTCCATACGGAAATTTACAACTCCTTTTTCAGTGATCCTAATTGAAGATGTTAGATAACTTATCAAAGTATCCTCCCAAAATTTTCAAGAATTTTTAAAAGTCAGAAAAATGACAAAATTGCCCCTACCCTTGACTGTCCAAAAATAGTCTTCTTTTCCTTATAAAACACAAAACTGTTTTAGCTAAAACAGTCACTACAGATTGTGTACTCAACATTTTTAAGTGCTACCACTTGGGTTTAGTAGATAACTTACATATCTAGGACCTCTCTTTGACGGATTGCAAAAAGAAGGTCTAGATCAAAAACGGTGAAAATCCAAAGTATATAGAAATTTTATGGTTTATAAACTAGAAAATCACTTTTCTTTACTTTTGATTTCTAAAAAAATTAACACCCAATATTGGTATATCTAAACATGAAACACTCATAAACATGTATATTAATAGTTTTTGAGTTTAGAAACATAGATTCAAGGTTTGATTTATAATAATCAAAAATTACATGAACAAAAGGGGTTTATACCTTTAATCTTTTGCTAGCCTTCCTTATTTTTCCAAAGTAGGAGATGAACTTTGAGTAGAAAGAAAATCCAAATCTCTTCTCCTTGCTCCCTACTCCAGCCGTCTCTCTCCTCTCTCTTCTCTAATCTCTCTCTTACTTCTTTTTGTTAAAACATAAGAGATGAAAGAATGAAATATTTACTATCCTTCTTTATTTTCCTCCGCAAGAAAATCACCTATGTGACCTTCTTTTCTTCAATAACTATCCGGCCATGTGGCCTCATTTTGATCCCACTAATTCTCCATCTTTCCCTAATAATCATTTCATTAGTATGTGGGTGTTTAGGAAGCAAAGTGGCTTCTACAAGAATTTGACACCTAGCCTAATTTGGTAGATATCTTTTGGAAAATATATGGTTTAAAATGAGGACAAGTATTCCCCTTTCTCCTCACCTTTGAATCCGGCCAAGTGGCCTTGTTTTGCTCCCACAAATTCTCTTTCTTTCCTTGGTAATCATTACATAATATATGGAAGAGCATTAAGAAAGGTGGCTACTTAAAAATGATGACACATAGCTTAAATTGGAAAAATCTTTTGTCACATGTGTGGTTTATAAAATGATGATGTGCATGCACATCATCCTCTCCTTTTCTCCCACTCTAATACCCGGCCATGTGGCCCTTAAATCCTCCACCATAATTGTCCACTCCTTTTTCTCTTCTTTGCTAATTCTCTCTCTCACTAAATCACCACATAGATATATGTGGAAGACTAGTAAACAAAGTGGCACTTTAATTAATGTGACATATGGATAATGATATTTTGCAAATTTGTGGCTTAGCATGATGACAAGCATGACTCCTTTCCTCTCTCCATATATATCCGGACAAGTGGCCCAAATTCTTCCAAGTCTTGCTTCCTTTAATGTAATATCTAATGTACATAATGTCCAAAGTGCCCTTTCTTCAATTGGACTCCAAGTTTGGGCTCCTATACTTTTAATTCCTTTGGGCTTCTAAATTAATTTCTTGGGCCATGAAAATAAATTAGGTCCAATACTTTTAATATTCTCATTCCCTAATTATTTAATTAGGGTTTTCATTTCCTTAATTATAACTTAATTCCTTACTTACATGCCCTTAATTTCTTAACCCAATTAGACTTGTTATAATTAGGTTATAAAATTAATTAACCGAGATGTATAAAATAAATCTCTTAGAATTAGTATATATTTTATATACTAACATTTTCCCGTATCATAACCCTTAGGTTATTCAATTTTTCATTCCTAAGTTATAATTAGGTTACCTTAGCTTCTCTTATTTGTTTTATAATAAACAAATAAAATTAAATACATATTATTCATATGCAATTACTCACATATAACAATACACAAAACCATACAAGTCTTTCACACAAAAATTTTTAAATCCATACCTTATTTCCAGTCTAGGTCTTATTATTCAACCTTTAATTAATCAATTTAGATTTTAAGAATCGTATAAATTCTCGGGTTATCACATTAATCAAGAGTGGTCAATTCAGAATCAAGAGATATCAATTCAAAATCTACAGAATCAGATGGATCAAATGCTCAAAGCCTTGAACAACTGTCCTCAAAACAATTGGTGTTATGACAATGATTCTGAGATTGATGAAGTGCCCGAGCCAAATCTACAACTGGAAGAGACACGAGATGTTGAAAAAGAGAAGACAAGTGGGGATAATAAAAATAAGGTTAGTGAAGAACTAACTATGAGTACCAACGAGGATAAGCCGATGTTATTAGTGCCCCAAGTTCCTTCTCTGCCAAAGATCAAGGGCCCAGTTAGATTTACAAAATCGTGCCCGCTTGGTAGTCATATCGTCATCGACAAGGCTCTTTATAACATGAGAGCTAGTACAATTTTGAATCCATGGTGGGACGAGAAAGAGAAGATAGACGAAGAGCCCATTGTGTGTGACAAGCTTCCATTTCCCAAAGTGATCACATACATAATGGAGAAAACACCTAGCCGTGGGACGTTCTTGATTGAGATCATACCAAATCAGAGCATCCTAGGTGACTTTGATGCATTGGCCATCACAATTGGGAACCTACCAAAAGCTATATTATTTCCGATGGATGGAGGGTTCCTCAATTATCGAAGAGGAATTGGATAGCGTTGACCAGCCAAAGTCAGGATGAAATATTATAATTCAAGTGCTAACTGGGAGGCAACCTAGGAATTTTTATATTTATATGCTTTACTAGTTTATTTAGTAGATAGGAATTAATTTGCTTATTAAGTTCTCTTACCAATCAAAGTGCTATTGCAGGTATTGGAGGTTCAATGGACAGGCAAAAGATTATGAAAAGGTTATTCAAGTCCAATTCAAGTGTGGTGCCCAATTTGTTCCATGTGCCTAAACTATTCTCCAAACTTAGCGGACAAGGAGGAGGATTGCTATATTTTTCAGGGAAGTCCTCTGCTTTACTTTTTTCTATTTTAGTCATTGAGGACAATGTCTAGTTTAAGTTTGGGGGGCATTTTAGTGTCGTATTACATATAGTTAGTAATTTACATGCATTTTAGTGTCGTATTGCATATAGTTAGTTATTTACATTGTAATTCATATAGTTACATTTAGTTTTTACATTCAGTTTCTTAAACTATAAAAAAAATTGAAAAATAAAAAAAATTAGTAGTTAGTTTACTATGTTTATATAGCATTTAGAACATCTTGCATGAGTCCAGCTGGTTGATATTTACAGTTTGTTTTGGCCAATGATGAGATTGGAATTGGGTAGACAAGTATAGTACTGACTATTAGAGCTTTGATGTGATTTCTTATTTTGAATTGAGTCTTTTTCTGTTTAAAACTGGTATAATAAGGATAGCACAGTAAAAACAACTTGTTGATTGATTGAGTTTAAATTGATACATAATGGGATTCAAAAGGATAATGCTAGTTTGAATGAAAGAATGACAAGAATAAGTAGTGATGGCTAAAGTTAGACAAGAACCTAAGTTTGGGGGAATATTTTGGGTATATAAGCTATAAAAAAAAGAAAAAAAAGTATGAATAAACACCGTGACGTGTTTGTCTAGTTTTGTGGCCTTTGTTAATTAAGTAAGTAAGTCCGAGGGGATTATCTTTACACCTAAAACCCTAAGGTCTTAATGGTGTGGAAGTCGTTGGTCTAAAGCTCGTTAAGGTAGCATTGAAAAGCCTAAGGGAATAAGACATTGCATAGTTATGTGTATATAAACCAAAAGAAAAAAAATAATAAAATGGGAAATAAGAGCAAAAAGCCCCCGTAGATGAAAAATAAAGCATAAGTATCCCATGTTGACCCTCGATATTGGTAATTGTTTGATTTTAGTTGGATCTAGCTTATTTTTGGATTTCTTGAGTCTACACTGTATGATGCTTTCGAAGAGACTTGTTATATGTTAAATTTAATTTTATATCAGTTAACATTGTTGTGGAGCACACACGCACTATATCAGTATTAACAGTCTAAGATTTGATGATTGATTGGGAAGTTACTGATTTGTTTTGATATGATGTATTATCATGTTTACTTGATTTTTCTAAGGCCAGTTTAATAGACTTGTTTCTGTCATTACTGCTGGATTCGTAGGCATGTAGATTAGTTGCATTGCATAGCATTGGTGTTTTGTGTTTTTGCTTAAGGACAAGCAAAGGTTTAAGTTTGGGGGTATTTGATAAGTAGTTTTTGTACCTACTTATCCGGTATCTGTTACTTGAATTAGTTGTTTAATATCATGTTTCTTACTTACTTTTCATGCATTTTGTGTTCGTTTTGTAGATTATATGCTTGGGAGCTGAAATCACAAAGAATTGGTATGAAATCGCAAAGAAAAGCAGGGCTTTCATGTTTATTTCATGTTCTTGGCTTGGAAATTGAATTATATTGTAGAGCTTCTACTTAGCTTTTCGGAACATCTTGAATCATTCCAATCGGAGTTCGGATGCAAGAGTTATGATCTTTGTACCAACGGACGTTAAACTGCACTGTTTTAGGTGGCCATTTCCATAGCAGTCACTTCCAGCCCAATTTCGACCTTCATCTGGCCGTTATTTCTCAATTCTTAAAGAATGAAAGTTGTAGAGCTCGTCGATATCGATTTGATAGGGGGCGGGCCTCGTAACTCTTCCTGGATCAAAAGTTATGGTCGTTTTCCCAAAGGACATCAGAGCAGAAAAAGGACCCCCACCGGGGCAGGCTTTCTCTTCACAAAACAAGTAAAATAGAACAAAACCCTAGCCCGTCGGGGCGGGCCTATTTACTGTATAAACCCCTGTCGGGGCTGGGGTACGCGCAGAAAACTCGAATTTTGTCCAAATTTGAGTCCAAGAAGGATTGGTTCAATCCGATTGACTCAAGGACTTTCAAGAGGACTTAAAGACATATAAAGAGACTTATAAAAGGAGGAGAATCACAAGGATTAGAGAGGGGGAGAGGATTTCATTAGATTAGATTAGAGTAGATTAGGACCAAAACTCTAGTTCTTATGAGATTTGGAGTTTGAATCAACTTGGAGGCCATTGAAGATTCAAAGTAGGAGCAAGGAGAGAGCATCAAATCTATAGACAATAGATTCTATCTTCTCATCATCTTCTATCTTTGTCTTTTAATGTGTATCCAATTGTGGATTCTTAGTTTTAATTCAATAATCATGAACTAATTCTTTGTTTGAGATTACAATGGATCTTATTGTGAAGTTTATTTTAATATGCTTCGCTATCAATTATTATGTTCTATTGTGAGGATTGTCTATTGTAATTTGAACTTAATTTTTTAATTGATTAGCCATAAATTATTGTGATAATCTATATCAACTCGAGAAATGAAGTTTAGATTTAGATCTGATTATGATAGCATGTGTTTGTGATTTCTGCATAGATGGAATTTATGATTCGTGCTTAAGATAGAGATATTCCTTTACGTCATATGTAATCTTATAGAGAACTTGTGCTTTTAAATTCTTTTTAATTGTAATTCACATAGAGATATAGTAGATTAGTTAATTAGGGTGTCTCGCTTAATTCTATCATCTGTGGATTTAAGTGAGTATGGGTATTATGCATCGAGAGATGGTTTTATCTGCTTTAGTGTTCTTGATTAACAATTCATGATAGAAAATAATTGATGAGAAATGTGTTAACTTATATGAAGCAATAAGTGAAGTTGTGATTTTAAATCTCTGTAATCTTAATTTAACTAGTAGAATTTAATAGTAGTTTAATTATATAATTTGAAATTCATTCGTTTAAATAAGATTGAGTTGGTTACGGGTTAGTACTTGATGATTTTTATTAAACAATTCCTCGTAAGAACGATACTCTACTTTCACTTTATTACTTGTTGACCGCGTATACTTGCATGTTGTGCATAATTAGATTTTACCCAATAGAAAGCTCGCTAAGGTAGTATTGAAAAGCCTAAGGGAATTAGACATTGCACAGCCATGAGAATTATCTTTATAAAAAAGAGAGACTAAAATAGGAAATAAGAGCAAAAAGCCCCCGTGAATAAAAAATAAAGCATAAGTACCCTATTTTGACCCTCGATATTGGTAACTGTTTGATTTTAGTTGGATCTAGTTTATTTTTGAATTTCTTAAGTTTACACTGTATGATGCCTTCTAAGAGACCTATTATGTGTTAAAGTTGATATTATATCTGTGAGACCCCAAGTTTTTTGAATAAAGATTAATTTTTCTCGAAATATATTTTTGAATATTATGGTGTGGATTTGATATAATGTTATAGTTGTGGGTAATATTTATAAATTTTGCAAAGTAAGTAAGTGGTTTTAAAATATTCGATTGGTCAGGAAATATTCGTTTTAACAGGGAATATTTGTACGACGACACAATCATTAGTGGACCCCACAACGGAAGTATTATCGTAGTTAGAAAATGACATAAATATCTTTTTATAAAAATAACGGCGAAAGTTTTACCTTTAAACTGTTGAATTACCCGGTAGTAAAAGTACAGTAATACGCGTGGTTGCATAGTAGCACACAGTATTGATTATTGATGCTTAAATAAGAAGTCACTCAGTTATATTCAATTATTGCTACAATAATTGCTACATAATATCTCTCATATTATTGATTCAATTATTGTCACAGTATCAATATTTTTATATTATTAAATCAATAATTGAGATGACAAAGTTATTCATATTATTATTTGTAATATTGACGATGTCTAGAAAGTTCTGTCGAGGAGAGGTTTGGTCACCTAATTGCGCGCCAATAGGGAGAAATTTTTATCGAAAAGCCCCCTTTTTCCTAGGAATGATCTGCTTGTTAAATATTATGAGTATAATATTAATGATGAATAAGTTCGTGTTGATTAAAGATCAAATTGATAGTTCCATTGTGTTGGGACTATTAGTGTTAGTGGAAATCAATATTTATTTCGATAATAATTGATGTCTGGAGGTTATATTGACCAATCGGGTAATTAATCGGATAAATGAGCAATTAATTGCTATTAATTTAAAAGCTTATAGCTAATTGTTCGAATGTGTGTACTATTGATTCACATGCATGTACTATTAGGGGAGGTGGTGCAAGATTGATAATACTTGCATGACTAAATTAAAAATGAAGGAAAAGATAAAGGTATTATACTGTAATATTTCGAGCCTCAAAACGTTCAATTATCGAAACTATATTTTTCTATAAATAGAAGCTCATTATTCTTTCATTCTCACCAATTCACAAAGACTCACAAGAATAATTATAGAGGGAAAAACTATAGAGAGACAGAAGAAGAGAAGTCTGCTACCTCACTATTCCAGTATCCAGTCTTCTTCTGAGGTAAGGGATATTATTTTTATTCAGTATTCATAAGGAATAATATTTTCTTCCTTACTCTGTAGTATGTGAGTAATATTATTTTGTCTCGTATTCCTAATTATACTCTCATTTTGTTAAAGTATTGCTTCTATACTCCGTGAAATTAGTAGAATATCCTTGAAATTTACGCTTCATCTAGTATCATTTTACAAGGATATTTTATGTACATTCTTGTTAAATTCTAAGCTTCTCATGCCGAAGTACTGTCCATAAGTACTATCATTTATACGGTACTATTCACAAAAGTACTATTCACATGTATTATTCATAAAGTACTATTTATAAAGTACTATTCACAAAGTACTATTCACGGGGTACTATTTCTGAAGTACTATTTACCCAGGTACTATTCACCCAGAGTACTATTCATGACAAAAATTGATTTTTCGGTCCAAATTATTTTTGATACAATATCATTCTTGAATTTTACTCCACAAAGCAGTATCATGTTGGCAATTTGAACATTATTGAATTCTAGATAAATTAAATTATAAATCTTTAAAAATTTATCCTTTGTTTCTTTTAATTGAATTCTTATATCATTGTCATCATCCTCATGCTTATATTGTGATGAAAGTCATCTTTGGCTTACGTGCATAGATGGACTGTTGATTGGTATGATTATGACCATGGATAATTTGGTATAATCATGACCCGTAATGTTACAAATGATGTGGTAAAAGTTCTCATTGACCTATAGTGCATTAATGGGCAGTTATTGGTATAATTATGATTAAGGATTATTTGGTATAATCATGACCATTGATGATTACATGAATATCCTTGGCCGTGGTGCAGGGATGATTCGATGATGTGGTTTATTTATTAAGATGAGTCTCAGCGATAAAGTTGATAAAAAACCTTTTTAAATAATAGAAGATAGTAGATATCATGCTCTACTTGACTCTTCTAATGGATTGCTTGTTTCGCTGTAGTTAAACTTGTTGTTTATTAGTTTAACACTGTTGAAGGCTAACGATAATTTATTCTGCATTATCTTAGTCATAATATTTCTTACTGGGCTAGTTGAGCTCACCCTTTTGCTTCCATTGTTCTCTTCAGGAAATGAGAACGTAGCCAGGACTAGTCGGGGAACGGAGTGATGGTCCGAGATGGTGGCTATAGTAGTCCTCACTATTTTATAAAATAGTGTGATAATAATTGTAATGAGGACTCCGTTTTGAGTTTGAATATTATCTTTTAGACAACATGCATGTAAAAACTCTCAGCTACGTTTTGTCGTATTGTATAAAAGAAGTTTGTATTTGATTTATGTACCATGTATTTGGCGACTCAAGATGGGTGATGTATACCTATTTTTGGGGTGTCACAATATCAGTTAACATGGTTGTAGAGCACACACGCACTATATCAGTGATGACTGTCTAAGATTTGATGATTAATTGGGAAATCACTGATTTGTTTTGATATGATGTATTATCATGTTTACTTGATTTCTCTGAGGCCGGTTGAATAGAATTATCTATGTCATTACTGCTGGATTCATAGGCATGTAGATTAGTTGCATTCTATCGCATTGCATTACGTTTTGATTTGTGCTCGAGGGCTAGCACGGTTTAAGTTTGGGGGAGTTTGATGAGTGGATTTTATACCTACGAATCGGCTTCTAATTTGGACTTAAATTGTGTTGATCTTATCTATTTATGTTTGTTTTTACTTGTTTTGTGTTTGTTTTATGTTTAGGAGTGCAATACATGGCATGGTGGTATAATGGCGGCGTTGTGGCGAGAAATGGCATGCAAAAGGGCAAATTCAGAACTGCAAGACAACCCCCCCCCCCCGCCGGGGCGGGCATATTTATAAAGGAAACCCCCGTCGGGGCGGGGGTACATAACCAACTACAGTGGTCGAAATCTAATTACGCTCACACACAAGTGCACGTGGTTAACAAGTAATATAGTAGTAAGAAAAAGTATCGTTCTCACAGAGAAAAGTAAGAAATTAAACCTATCAATTACTATTCTTATATTAACCCAATTTTATTAGACTATCCAAATCAATGATTATAAATAATAAAAACTAAGAAACTAAAAATACCAATCAATCAACACAACCTAAAAAACGTAATTTCAAGCAAATAATGGAGAATTAGGCTTACAACTTCACTTTACGTTTCACTCCGATTATTACTGTAAGACCCCAACTTTTATGAATAAAGATAAATTTTCTATAAATATCATTTTTTTGAATATTAAGGAGTGAATTTGATATAATGTTATAGTTGTGGGTAATATTTATAAATTTTACAAAGTACGCAAGTTGTTATATTATATTCGATTGGTCGGGGAATATTAGTTTTAACAGGGAATATTCGTACGACGGCACAATTATTGGTGGACCCCACAGCGGAATTATTGTCGGAGTTAGAAAACGACAAAAATATCTTTTTATAAAAGTAACGGCGGAAGTTTTACCGTTAACTGTTGAAATACCCTGTGATGAAAAGTACAGTAATACGCGTGGTTGCATAGTAGCACACGGTATTGATTATTGATGCTTACGTGAAAAGTCACTCAGTTTTGTTCAATTATTGCTACAGTAATTGCTGCATAATATCTCACGTTATTTGATTCAATTATTGTTGATATTTTATATATTATTAAATCAATAATTGAGACGACAAAGTTATTTATATTATTATTTACAATATTGACGATGTCTAGAAAGTTCTGTCGAGGAGAGATTTGGTCACCTAATTGCGCGCCAATAGGGAGAAATCCTTATCGGAAAGCCCCCTCTTTCCTGGGAACGATCTGGTTGTTAAATATTGCGAATTATAATAATAATGATAAATGTTGTTAAAATTATTGAAGGGATTTTATGAAGTATTTGTTATAAATATTGGCGTATTATTTGAACCCCTATTTACCCATTTTTCAAAATAATCGATAGAAATTTATTCTTTATAATAAATGTGGGGGCCACATGTGGGGCCCACGTATGGAAGAAATGGATGATATGAAAATGGGGTGGGGGGAGGAAACGTATGTGGGAGGGAATAAGTATTATATATATATATATATATATATATATATATATATATATATATATATATATATATATGTTATATTTTTTTTGTTTTTTTTTGCTTTAATGATTAACTTGAAGGAAAATTCAATCGTCCGTGATATTTAAGGCATCCGTGAATTTCTAAAACTGTTGCATCCATGATTTTCCAAATAGTATCCTTTCTATTCTCCTATAAATAGGATGCTTAGTTAGAATTGAAAATCACACCAGAATCAGAGAATTCTTCTTCTATAATATTGAGCGTATTTTTTTCGAGTTTTAGAAAGCTTTGAGCGTAGAAAATAGTGAAAGTTTTCTTCAAGAATATCCCCGCTATACCAGTTGGAATACTCTTCTTTTCAAGGTAAGGGATGTTATTTTTGTTCAATATTCGTATGAAATAATATTTTCTTCCATACTCTGTAGTATGTAAGTAAAATTATTTCGTTTCAGATTTCGAATTCTACACTCATTTTGTTAAAGTTTTGGCTTCTATACTCTATAAAATTAGTAGAATATCCTCGATATTGCGCTTCATCCAGTATCTTTTCATAAAAATATTATTCTGAGCATTCTTGATAAGTTTTAACGTTTTCATGCCGGAGTACTATTCACGGGGTTACTATTCTCGAAGTACTATTTATGGAGTACTATTCACTCAGTTACTATTCTCCCGGGGTACTATTCATGATAAAAATTGATTCATTTTCGGTCCAAATTATTTTTAGTACAATATTATTCTTGAATTTTACTCTACAGAGCAGTATCATGTTGACAATTTGGACGTTATTGATTTTTGGATAAATTAAATTATAAATCTTTAAAAATTTATCCTTTGCTTTCATTCTTATATCATTGCCATTATCCTCCTGTTTATGTTATGATGAAAGTTATATGTGGTTGCATAGATGAACTTGGTATGATTATGACCAGGGATTATTCGGTATAATCATGACCGTAATGTTACAAAAGATGTGGTAAAAGTCCTCATTGGCCCGTAGTGCATTGACGGATAATTGTTGGCATGATCATGACCATTGATGAATACATTAATATCCTTGGCCCGTAGTGCATGGACAATTTATGGTCGTGATACTAAAGAATATCCTTGGTCGTAGTGCAAGGGTGATTCGATGATGTGGATTATTTATTAAGCTGAGTCTCAGCGATAAAATTTATGATAAACCTTTTAAATCATAGAAGATAGTAGATTTTATGCTCTACTTGACTCTTCTAATGGATTGCTTGTTCCGCTGCCGATAAACTTGATGTTTATTATATTTTATCAGTTTAACACTGTTGAAGGCTAACGATAATTTATTCTACATTATCTTAGTCATAATATTTCTTAGTGGGCTAGTTGAGCTCACCATTTGCTTTCATTGTTCTCTTCAGGAAATGAGAATATAGTTGGGACTAGTCGGGGAACGGAGTGACGGTCCAGATGGTAGCATTAGTAGTCCTCACTATTCTGTGAAATAGTGTGATAATAAATGTAATGAGGACTTCTTTTGAGTTTGAATATTGTCTAGAAGATAATATTTATATTAAAACTCATAGCTCATGTTGTATATTTAAGTTTGTATTTGTATTCTGTACCATGTATTTGGCGACTCAGAATGGGTGATGTATACCTATTTTGGGGGCGTCACAGTTGGTATCAAAGCTTAGGGATATGATCCATGGCTGAGATGTGAGGCAAGAACTAGGAGGGGAGAGACGGAGAATTCCTTCGCTAGTATGACCTACCTAAGTTTATTTGTTATTTAATTGGTCGGTCAGAATATAGGGATAATATGTGGTGTGTCAATTAACCCTTATTTTGTGGCAGTATTTAAAAATGACATCCGAGAGTGTTGAGAATAGCAATGGAGTACAGGAGACTGTTGAGTCACCAACGATCAATACCCAGGATAATGTGCAACAGGAAGACAATAATCCTCAGGTAAACAACAATACCGATCAAATGATGAATGATGGGATGTTCAGAGGCTTTATGCAATTCATGCAACATCAGGCGAGAGCGGCTCCTGTCCAAAATGCAAGTGAAAACACTGGCAACTCTCGGACGGTCACCGCTAAACAGTTCAAGGAGATGGGACCACCGGAGTTTATTGGAGAGCCAAAACCACTTAAGGCGAAGACGTGGATAAAGTAAATCACCAAGATATTTGATGTCTTGGGATGCTCCGAGGAGCAAAAGGTTCCCTTTGCCACCTTTATGTTGCGAGGAGAGGCAGATTACTGGTGGGAATCGGTAAAGCGTACTCAACCTGCCACACTAAAGGTATCTTGGAAGAAGTTCCAAGAACTATTCAACGACAAGTACTTTTCCGAAAGTATTCGTCACATGAAGGAGGTAGAGTTCATCAAGCTGGAGTAGAACAATATGACCGTGTCGCAGTACGAAGCTAAGTTTGCCGAGTTGTCCCGATTTGCGTCCCACTTGGTTGATAATGAGGAGAAAATGACGCGAATGTTTTTAAGAGATTTGAATCCCGAGATACGTCAATACTTAATTTCTCACAAACTGTGTTTGTATTCAGATGTTGTAAATAGGAATCAGTTATTGGAGCGCTATAACGAGTCAACCCAACCAAGAAAAAGCAGCCGACAAAATAATAATAACAGTGGTAGCGATCATCGAAGCGGTGACAACAAACGTGGAGGGAATCAACGTGCCAGAAATGGTAACCACTTCGGTGGTAACCATGGCCAAGACAATAAAAGTGGACATTTCAAGAAGAGGAGATTCAACAATAATAGAAAGACGTCAGCACCAACATCCGTTGTTAAGGAAGGAGAACGACCACCTATCATATGCTTCAAATGCGGAGGGGAGGGACACATCAGTCCAAACTATGCGCAGTAGTCCAAAACGTGTTACAATTATGGAAGAGAATGTCACCTAGCTAGATTTTGTCGTGCAGGGAAGCCAAGTCCAGTTGGAACGGTGACACCAAATGCCGTCCCAGATAAGTCAAAACCTGTAGTTCAAGGGAGAGCGTTTGTCATGACCTCCCAGAAAGTAAGGAACTCGAATGAGGTCATCACGGGTAAGCTTATCATAAACTCTAGCGAAGTATATACCTTATTTGATACTTGTTCTACCCATTCTTTTATTTCTCCTACTTGCGCTCAACGTTTAAATTTGACTCCGGAGAAATTAGACTTTGACTTATCTGTTGAAACTCCGTTGGGAGAAACCTTCATTACATCCACTGTTTATAAGTCTTGTTTGGTTCAAATAGGTACCCTCACATTACCTATCGATCTTATTTCCTTAAAAATACTTGTGTTTGACGTAATTCTAGGGATTGATTGGTTAACTACTCATCATGTAAAAATTGATTATTTTTGTAAGGTTGTTAGCTTTCATATTCCTAACCAACCTATTATGCGAATTCAAGCAACCAAACCATTAAAATCAATCACTATCATCTCAAGCCATAAATCTATTCGTTTATTGAAAAACAGATGTCAAGCTTTCTTAGCTCATGTCACGGATTTAAACAAAAATACGTCAATTTTGAATGATATTTCTATTGTTAATAAATTTCCTGACGTATTTCCTGAAGAACTTCCTGGCCTACCCCCAGAGCGTGAAGTTAAATTTTGTATCGACCTTGAACCCGGTACAAAATTTATTTCCAAAGCCCCATATCGAATGGCTCCTATTGAACTTCAGGAGTTAAAAACCCAACTGCAAGAATTGTTAGACATCAGTTTCATTCGTCCTAGTACGTCCCCTTGGGGTGCTCCTATTCTATTCGTGAAGAAAAAAGATGAGAGTATGCGACTTTGTATTGATTATCGAGAGTTAAACCATGTCACTGTCAAAAATAGATACCTGTTGCCTCGCATTTATGACCTATTTGACCGGTTTTAAGGTGCCAAATTCTTTTCAAAGATTGATCTTCGTTCCGGATATCACCAATTGAAGATTAAAACCGATGACATTCCAAAGACGGCTTTCAGAACTCGGTACGGGCATTACGAATTTCTAGTCATGTCCTTTGGATTGACTAATGCTCCTGCTGCCTTCATGGATACGATGAACAAAGTATTCAAGGAATATTTGGATCACTTTGTAGTCGTCTTTATTGATGACATCCTCATTTACTCCAAAACCCGTGAAGATCATGAGCAACACTTGAGGCTGATACTCCAAAAGCTTCGTGAGAACAAGTTATATGCCAAGTTGAAGAAATGTGAGTTCTGGCTTGAGGAAGTAGCATTCCTTGGGCACGTAGTATCAAGTCATGGAATATCTGTTAACTCGGCAAAGATTGAAGCAATTCAAAGCTAGGAACAACCTAAATCAATAACCGAAGTACGTAGCTTTCTCGGCTTAGCTGGTTATTATCAGAGATTCGTAGAAGGATTTTCTCGAATCGCTACTACATTAACTCAGCTGACTCGAAAAGATACAAGATTCGGTTGGAGCGAGGAATGTGAGAAGAGTTTTCAAGAACTCAAGAGGAGACTCATTTCAGCACCTGTTCTGACAATACCATCTGGTTCGGAGGGATTTGTCATCTACAGTGATGCTTCGGGCAAAGGGTTAGGATGTGTTCTCATGCAACGTGGGAAAGTCATAGCCTATGCCTCTCGATAACTTAAAGAATATGAGAAGAATTATCCTACTCATGATCTAGAGTTGGCAGCTGTTGTCTTCGCACTTAAAATTTGGAGGTATTACCTTTATGGGGAGAAAGTGGAGATCTATACGGATCATAAAAGTCTCAAATATTTCTTCACTCAAAAGGAACTCAGCATGCGGCAACGACGTTGGCTCGAACTGTTAAAAGATTATGATCATACTATTCAATACCATTCTGGAAAAGCAAATGTAGTAGCTGACGCATTGAGTAGAAGATCATATGCGGGTACGAGTGCGATATTGTCAACGCAAAGACCCATTTTATATGACTTACAAATGATAGAAATAGAGTTAAAGACTCCAAGGACCCACGTGATGATGGCAAATATACGAGTAGAACCGACTTTAATCGATAAAGTTAAAGCTGCTCAAGCTATAGACCTGGAGCTGATGTGTATGAAGAAGAAAGTGCAAGAAGGTGCTATCCCGGAAGCAAGAATCGATGAAGAAGGAATACTTAGAGTCAACTCCAGACTTTGTGTTCCAAACGACCCTGATTTAAAGTATAAAATCATGATGGAGACGCACAACACACCATTTGCAATCCATCCTGGGAGTACTAAAATGTATCGTGATCTTCGACATGCATTTTGGTGGAGCAATATGAAGAGAAAGATAGCAGAGTTTATCTCAAGGTATCTAACTTGTCAACGAGTCAAGGAAGAATATCAAGTGCCGAAAGGTCCATTGCAACCACTTGAAATTCTAAAATGGAAGTGGAAGCACATTACCATGAATTTCGTTACTGGTCTTCCTAAGGTTTCTCAAGGCATAGATGTAATTTGGGTCATTGTTGATAGATTGACCAAGTCTGCTCATTTCTTACCTATATGAGAAACTTATTCACTTGAACGTCTTGCTCGTATGTACATAAACAAGATTGTAAGACTGCATGGTATGCCGGTATCCATAGTTTCTGATCGAGACCCAAGATTCACTTCACGATTTTGGGTTAGTCTGCAAAAAGCTACGGGCACAAATTTACGATTTAGTTCGGTGTATCACCCTCAAACGGACAGACAATCGGAGAGGACTATTCAAACTCTTGAGGATCTATTAAGACTCTGTGTCATTGACTTCAAAGGAAGTTGGGACAAGTTCTTACCATTGGTGAAATTTTCCTACAACAACAGTTATCAAGCAAGTATCAGCATGGCTCCATTTGAGGCGTTGTATGGAAGAAAGTGTCATTCTACAGTATGTTGGGATGAGGTGGGTAAAGCAACATTGTTGGGACCAGAATTGGTACGTATGACTACGGAGAAGATTCAAATGATCCGACAACGTATAAAAACGTGCAAGATCGATAAAAGAGTTATGTTGATCTTCATCGAAAAGATGTGGAATTCAATGTTGGAGAACATGTGTTGTTACGTGTGGCACCATGGAAAGGAGTTACGAGATTTGGAAAGAGAGGAAAGCTCAATCCTCGATTCATTGGCCCATTTGAAATACTTGACCGAGTAGGAACTGTGGCTTATAGACTCGCATTACCGCCAAGTATGTCTCGTGTTCATAACGTTTTTAACATATCCATGTTACGTAAATAAGTGGAAGACCCGAACCACATTATTGAGTTAGAACCGGACGAAATAGCGGAAGATTTAACGTATGAAGAGGTACCTGTTAAAATCTTGGATAAGAAGGAGCATATTCTACACTCCAAGGTTATACCTCAAGTTAAAGTTTTGTGGAGAAACCACCATGCTGAGGAAATGACCTGGGAGTTAGAATCTGAAATGAAATCAAGGTATCCTCACCTCTTCATCATACCAGGTATGTACCCTAATTTTGAGGGAGAAATTTCATAAGAAGGAGAGGTTGTAAGACCCCAACTTTTATGAATAAAGATAAATTTTCTATAAATATCATTTTTTTGAATATTAAAGAGTGAATTTGATATAATGTTATAGTTGTGGGTAATATTTATAAATTTTGCAAAGTACGTAAGTTGTTATATTATATTCGATTGGTCGGGGAATATTCGTTTTAACAGGGAATATTCGTACGACGGCACAATCATTGGTGGACCCTACAGTGGAATTATTGTCGGAGTTAAAAAATGACAGAAATATCTTTTTATAAAAGTAACGGCGGAAGTTTTACCGTTAACTGTTGAAATACCCGATGATGAAAAACACAGTAATACACGTGGTTATATAGTAGCACACGGTATTGATTATTGATGCTTACGTGAGAAGTCACTCAGTTTTGTTCAATTATTGCTACAGTAATTGCTGCATAATATCTCACGTTATTTGATTTAATTATTGTCGATATTTTATATATTATTAAATCAATAATTGAGACGACAAAGTTATGCATATTATTATTTGTAACATTGACGATGTCTAGAAAGTTCTGTCGAGGAGAGGTTTGGTCACCTAATTGCGCGCCAATAGGGAGAAATCTTTATCGAAAAGCCCCCTCTTTCCTGGGAACGATCTGATTGTTAAATATTGCGAATTATAATAATGATGATAAATGTTGTTAAAAATATTGAAGGAATTTTATAAAGTATTTGTTGTAAATATTTGCGTATTATTTGAACCCCTATTTACCCATTTTTCAAAATAATCGATAGAAATTTATTCTTTATAATAAATGTGGGGACCACATGTGGGGCCCACGTATGGAAGAAATGGATGAAATGAGAATGGGGTGGGGGGAGGAAACGTATGTGGGAGGGAATAAGTATTATATATATATATATATATATATATATATATATATATATATGTTATATTTTTTTTGCTTTGATGATTAACTTGAAGGAAAATTCAATCGTCCGTGATATTTAAGGCATCCGTGAATTTCTAAAACTGTTGCATCCGTGATTTTCTAAATAGTATCCTTTCTATTTTCCTATAAATAGGATGCTTAGTTAGAATTGAAAATCACACCAAAATCAGAGAATTCTTCTTCTATAATATTGAGTGTATTTCTTTCGAGTTTTGGAAAGTTTTGAGCGTAAAAAATAGTGAAAGTTTTTTTTAAGAATATCCCCGCTATACCAGTTGGAATACTCTTCTTTTCAAGGTAAGGGATGTTATTTTTGTTCAATATTCGTATGAAATAATATTTTCTTCCATATTCTGTAGTATGTAAGTAATATTATTTCGTTTCAAATTTCGAATTCTACACTCATTTTATTAAAGTTTTGGCTTCTATACTCCATGAAATTAGTAGAATATCCTTGATATTGCGCTTCATCCAGTATCTTTTCATGGAAATAGTATTCTGAGCATTCTTGATAAGTTTTAACTTTTTTATGTCGGAGTACTATTCACGGGGTTACTATTCACAAAGTACTATTCATAGAGTACTATTCACTCGGTTACTATTCACCCGGGGTACTATTCATAATAAAAATTAATTCGTTTTTGGTCCAAATTATTTTTAGTACAATATTATTCTTTAAATTTATTCAACAAAGCAGTATCATATTGACAATTTGGACGTTATTGATTTCTAGATAAATTAAATTATAAATCTTTAAAAATTTATCCTTTGCTTTCATTCTTATATCATTGTCATCATCCTCGTGTTTATATTATGATGAAAGTCATCTGTGGTTGCATAGATGGACTTGGGATTATGACCAGGGATTATTCGGTATAATCATGACCGTAATGTTACAAAAGATGTGGTAAAAGTCCTCATTGGCCCGTAGTGCATTGATGGACAATTGTTGGCATGATCATGACCATTGATGAATACACGAATATCCTTGGCCCGTAGTGCATGAATAATTTGTGGTCGTGATACTAAAGAATATCATTGGCCGTAGTGCAAGGGTAATTCGATGACGTGGATTATTTATTAAGCTGAGTCTCAGAGATAAAATTTATGATAAACCTTTTAAATCATAGAAGATAGTAGATTTTATGCTCTACTTGACTCTTCTAATGGATTGCTTGTTCCGCTGCCGTTAAACTTGATGTTTATTATATTTTATCAGTTTAACACTGTTGAAGGCTAATGATAATTTATTCTACATTATCTTAGTCATAATATTTCTTACTGGGCTAGTTGAGCTCACCCTTTACTTTCATTGTTCTCTTCAGGAAATGAAAATATAGCTGGGACTAGTCGGGGAACGGAGTGACGGTCCAAATGGTAGCATTAGTAGTCCTCACTATTCTGTGAAAGAGTGTGATAATAAATGTAATGAGGACTTCTTTTGAGTTTAAATACTGTCTAGAAGACAATATTTGTATTAAAACTCATAGCTCATGTTGTATATTTAAGTTTGTATTTGTATTCTGTACCATGTATTTGGCGACTCAAAATGGGAGATGTATACCTATTTTGGGGGCATCATAATTACACCTTATTCCAGTTTAATTCACTATCTCAGTTTATTAATCAAGAACACTTAGGTAGAATTAGTCATCTCTCGATGCACTAATACCGTATTAACTTAAATCCACAAGTTAGATAGAATTAAGTCAAACACCCTAATTAACTAATTCACTATATCTCTATGTGAATTAAAATCAAAGATGGTTTAAAATTCAAGTTCTCTACACGATTACATGCGATGGTTTAAATTCAATTCATAGATACCAACTAGTTTTAGCATTCAATTTTTGACTCAAATAGCAAGTATTTCATGATATTTCTAAGAACTTTTAAAACTTGTAAACATAGAACATAGCTAAAGTAATGTTACTGCTTGAAGCTTGAAATGAACTCCCTCAATTGTCTGATTATACTCCCTTAATTCTCAGTAACACTCTCTCTAACTTAACTCAATCAACAATTTAGTAAATTGAATTTGAGAAGTGGAGGTTGCTATATATAGAGAATATATTACTCATACAAAACCATTGCTCAATATTTGAATTTAATGGAAGAAAGGAGAAGCCAATGGGAAATGAAGGTTTGGTGGAATAGTGGCCAACTACCCCCATCAACCCACTCCCCTTGCCATCATCACCATCATTTGCAAGCTAGCTTGAGAATGGGAGGTAGACTAGACTAATGGCCATTACACGTGAATGATAGAAATGGGACAATGAAAATGGGACAAAGCTCTTTAAAACTTAGCATATGCAAAATGGCTACTAGCTTACTTATGTTTTTTTCCTTTTGGGTGTACAAATGTAACTTTAATGAGATAATATTATTACATTGTGATAAGTTGGGGGGGTACCTATATACATAATCATATAATCCATGTACATTGGGTTAGTCCCAATAATATTTACTATAAGTCTGAATATAATTTAGTTGGGTAGCAAACCATTATTTCCATAAAACTTTATTATTTCAAATCCACATAAATGTTAAAGTAAATATTTAATAATAAATATTTATTTACAAAAATTTATTTCCTCCCATATATTTAAAATACACATTTAATTGACCCACCACACATCATGTTGTCACATAAGCTTATTTATGTAACTTAGTTTAATTATATGATTTTATCATATAGTTTTATATATCATGTAATCACATTGAAATGTCACACCTTATTTTATATTAAATGGATGTAGCAACTTTATAACATATGATCACACATTACTTATTATTGTACATAGCAATAATATTAGTCTATCATACCACTTAAATTATTTACTCATTAATATGTTATTACTTATAACAACAATTAATTTAAGAATATAGATTAATCCTTCCACTCATTAAATCATTCCTTCTTTAATTTAATTAATGAATTTTTTAGTTTTCCATTATGCCACGCTAGGCAATTCCCGTAAGCTTTAAATTAAGTTTTTCATTAAAACCTCCATATTCCCCAATTATTATAAATTCAATTTAATTTAATTGAGTTATCCTATCTCATGCCACATAAATATTTATATTAGAATAAATATTCACACATTTATTAATATTATTTATAAAATTCACGGGTATTACAAAAACTATCGTTCGAGTAGGCATCGAGACAGTCCAGTGATCAACCATTGTCAACTACCAGCAGGGTAGGTGTTGGTCGATTTCGCAACCGATAAACACGCACAAGTATATGCGGTCAACGAGTAATATAATGAGAAGAAAGTTGTCGAACTCACGAGGAATTATCTCTAATGATTAACCAAGTACTAACTTTATATCGTCTCAATCTTATTTTAACAATTGATTAAAGGGATAAAAGCTAAAGACAACAATTACGCTACAAAACATAAATAGAAAGTTAAGGAGCTAAGAACACAATATCCCTACACAAGCATTTGTCGAATACTTGGTGTGCAATGCTTCATTTACATCTCCTAACTATCCAATTGATCATAATGGTCACAACGACTTGTCAACCGAGAATTCATTAGTATTCATATGCCTCTTCCGAGGTTCATATAAACATATCCTCTCTAGATCCACCCAAAAGGGAATAGAACAAAAAGGAACATCCTAGCTACATAACCCATCATATTCCTATGTGAATTAACATTAGACAAGGAATTCAAGCTTAGATTCTCAAATTGGCTACACATGACATATAGGTATATTCCTATCCTACACACAAATTATGTATTCCAACACATGTAGAACAAGCATAATCACATTTCAATATATTCATGGTCTACATCTACAATCCATTTTCCAATTTCATATAGACTACCAAATTAATTACTAATTCCTTAGCAATTAAACATTAAACATAAAATATAGAGAACCAATTCATATGGTGTCAATCAAAGAGAAAGTTATTCAATACAAGCTAAGCAAAGGGTTCAATTACATTCAAGGATCCCAAACTAATAAATATATAAAGGAAAAACAAAGAAAAGATAAAGGAGTGGCTTCCCCATTTTGGTAGATAAAACTCCATTAGAGCACATCCATTGAAGCTCTTGAAGAACCATGGCCAAAGGCTAAGGCCTCCCTATTTGACGTTTAGCCGCCTCCCTCTTCCCTTTGATAGCAAAAATGAAGATAAAATGAAAAGAAGTGATGGAATGAGGTAATGGGTCATTAGGTTAAGCATTTAAACACTGAAATCTATCAAAAATTCGTGTCAGGCGCTGCGGCACCTTGATTTGACTTGAAACGTGCGCTGCAGAGCTTCAAACGGGCTAACCTACTGATTCAGGGCACTGCAGCGCCGAAAATACACTAAGAAGGGGCACTACAGCATAAGGAAAAAATCTAGAATTTTCACCTTTGACATCTGTTAGGAAAATGACCATATCGTCTTCATACGAACTCCGATTGAGGCAATTCAACATAATCCGAAAAAAGGAGACGTAGATCTACAACTTTCATTCTTTGAGTTCTTTGAAATAATGGCTGGAGAAATACTCAAATTCGCTTTGAAGTGACTACTATGCAAATGGCAAGCCGAAAATGCGAATCTAGCAACCCCAAACGTCGATCCAAGTGACACTTATTCCAATTCCTACAAAATAATGTAAAAACACATAAAACTAATACAAAATCATATGAAAATAATATAAAACCACATTATACAATAATAAGCTAAAAACACGCATAAGTCAAATGAAATACCTTAAGACTTACAAATTATCAAGGCAAAAAGTACTCAATACTTAGGTATTAAACCACTCATCAAATACCCCCAAACTTGAATATTTGCTTGTCCTCAAGCAAAACACTAAGAACAAAAACTATAAAAATAAATTCAAACAATCAACTACTTGAGCAATGAATCAATAAGTTTGAACAATGGCCTTAAAGATGTCAAAACATGATAACTCCAGAAAACTTTCAAAATGTCACAACGTCTAGGATTTTAACTTTCTTGTTAGTCATACCTTGCTTTAGATCTTTTTCGTGTGTGTGTGTGTGTATCCATTTGCACTGAACCAATTATAGCTCGGATTGGCTTATGCAACCATATTACCTTATGAAAGAAATAAACTTCAAAAACTACATGCTTAACACATCACTCACAGCAATTGTAGACAAATCAAACATTCCAAAAATCTGAGATCAAAGGACTCTTAGGTGAGTGCATTTTATGCTGCATCTTACCCTAAGTCTGCTTTTATGGGCTAGTGCATTTTACGCTTTATCTCAACCCACCGCAAGATTTTTGATACATTTTTATTTCTTCCTTTTTTATATAGGTGAATGCGTTTTACGCTCTATCTCCCCTAAGTATGTGTTTATGAGTGAGTGCGTTTTACGCTCCATCACAACCCACCACATGACCAATTAATAAAACTTAAGTATATTGCTTCGAGTGATGTTTAAACGAGTTCTAGAGCTTATTGATATCTCCCACAAGCATCCGGTCATATAAGCCTTCTCTAAGTATACAACTAGTACGTTACAAATTGATGAGTGCTCAAAACTAGGAGTCATAAGCAAAGCAATAACCAACAATAAGTTAATCACCCAAACTAAGCAACATTTATCCATTTTTCATGAGTTATAACCTTAACAATCATTTGTCTGATCATAAATTATAGCTCAATTCAAATTAAATAAATGCTCAAGAGACAATCTATACTAGAAATGCAATTAAACCCACACAAAAAAACATAATAAAACAAAACGTAGAAGACCCCCAAACTTGAAACTGATAATGTCCTTACTAAACGCAATAAAAGAATTCAATGCAAAGGACTTCCGTGATCATTTATCAGCTGTTGCCTTCCGCAAACGACGTCTACTATTAGCTAAGATATAACATTAAATGGAAATTTTTCAAAATTTCAAAAAAATTAACTAATATGCACAACTAAACATAATAACATCAAAATAACTGACATAATAACATAATACTAACTCAAGTACCAAGAATATCACGAGTACCCCCAAACTTAAGACAAACATTGTCCTCAATGTAAAGATAGATAAGATTAAAAATAAGGACTTCCCTGAGGTTGTACCAATCGTCATCGATAGCATCCTCACCACCATAAGTCATTTTGGAGTCATTCCAATTCAAAAGCACCAACAAAATTCAAGCAATAGCTTGCGCCTTCTTTTTGGCCTTAACGTGTGCCTTGACATGCCTTGTCCCTTGCTTTGCTTGGCGATTCATTGGCAAATCATGCTCGTAGCTATTTGGTACCTGAGATTAACTAACACAAAAAATTAAACTTAGGTTGCCTCCCAATAAGCGCTTGTTTTATAGTCTTCAGCCTAACTTTATTTAAAATAGAAATACAAGTTTAATAAAAATGTGTCATGCAAAATCGGACTATAAGGATCCAACAGTTACGCTGAGTCTTGCACAAGAGCAATGCATTTACTTACAATCTTGTCAATCCAATCTCACAAACGATAACAATAAACAGAACTGTAATGCCCCAACTTACTCCAAGTCTTGCACAAGAGCCACATTTACATATAGTCTTGTCAGCCTATTTATCGCAATCGATAAACACGTGCAAACAAATATCAAACAAATAAAAGATAAATATACGTTCAAATTAAGACTAAATTAATTGAAATCAATATTGGACAATATTAGAATAATAATTCCCCAGTAACGGCGCCAAAAAACTTGTTTGTCGATTTTGTTACCGATAAACACGCGCAAGTATACACGGTCAACAAATAATATAATGATAAGAGAGTTGTCGAACTCACGAGGAATTATCTCTAATGATTAACCAAGTACTAACTTTATATCATCTCAATCTTATTTAAATAATTGATTAAAGGGATAAAAGTAGGAGTGAGCATTCGGTTATAACCGAAAATCGAATTTATACTGTTTAGAATATCCAAACAACTACCTGAATTACATGATAACCGAATAACCGAACTAATTATTCGGTTAATAACCGAATTTAACAATTTACTCTTACTTTGCTTAACTTAATAGTACACAGCATGAATGATCCAACAGCAAAAAAACAACATGAATCTGATCCAACAGCAATAAAAAACAACATGAATGATCCAACAACAATAAAAAAACAACATAAATGATCAACAGCAATCAACAAGACATATTGCAAAAACATGAATGATCCAACACCAACTGAGACATGAGACAATTGACTAACTGAGCCAACAGCAACAACAGTCAAGAGACATGAATGATCAGCAGCAACAACAGTCAAGTGGCATGAGACAACTGAGCCAACAGGCGATTAAAAAGAACAACAGCAGTGGCAACTGAGCCAGCCAAGTCCAAACAGCAACAACCAACAATGACTAAATCCTAAATCCTCAGTCTCAACAGTTCCAACTTCCAAACTGCACATGAAAGAATAAGACATATAGTACAGAGGACTAGAAAATGATAAAGAACAAGTTATCAAGTAGGGGAAAAAATCTCCCACGTATTCTCAGCACCCAACTAAATGAACAGACCTGAAAGGTGTATCCTTATCCTCCCCAAGAGCAGACCTGAAAGTGGAAAGCATACATTGAATAGTGAAAATTAGAAGACTAAAGAAAAAAGGCCCAGATTTTTCCATAAATAATTGCTACTCATTAAAAATCCAACAGTATAATTCTGATATTCTGCTCATCACACCATGACAGATATTATTTCGATCATACTCATTTCTCTTCAGGAATTGCAGAACTTCATACCGCCACTTATATGGATCTGCTCAAAACTCCTTTAGCTTTTTTGGGAAAATGTTTTATGTACTTTGGAATTCCCAAACATAAGTAACAACTAGATCATTTAAGCAGAAACTTGTTGACTCCACCAGTAGTAAAAACTCGAGTTTAGGCCTTTTAACTTTTCTCCTAGTATCAATTCAAATCATCTCCTTCTAACCCTCCCTTAAAACAACAATATACATGTACATATACATATTTTTGGGCGTCTTTTATCCACAAGTATATAAGAAAAATTATTTATTAAAAGAAAGAAAGAAAAAAACATTTAGTTCTTTCCTTACTCCCCCTGCCAATTTAATTGAACTGATCCAATTCCATCCCATTAAGCCCTTGAAAAAACATATTCAAAATATTTAATTAAACAAATAAATCAATAAGAACTCTTCAATTCATCCAACCCAACCAATCAACATCACCAAATCCAACACTTGCCTCTTTAAAAAAACAAATCTTTGTGGTTAATATCTACAAACAACAAGCCTATACATATATAAAATCAGTATCCATATATCTTTCTGATATCTAAAAAGTCAAAAACTCAAACATATATTGGCTTATATATGTGTGAATTAGCAGTGGAATCAATGAAATAAAAGTGAAGAGATTTACCTTAGAGTGGGTACATTAAATTTAGGGCATGAGACTCTGAGAACTTCAAGGATGAGAATTGAGACTTGAGAGATGATAGATCTGAGAGTTCGAGAGTTCGAGATGAAGATTGAAGGGCCGCCGAGACTTCGAGAGTTCTAGAGTTGAGAGATCTGAGAGAGTGAGACTCTGAGAGTTCCAAACTTTGAGAGATCTGAGAGTTCGAGACTTTGAGAGATGAGAGATCTGTGCTAGTGCTGAGTGCCTGAAGACTCAAGTCAACTAGTCAAGACTCATACTAGTAATTAGTATAGTAAATTAAAATGACTTTGTTCGGTTATTCGGTTTAACCGAATAACCCAAAAATGATACCCGCATAAACTAACCGAAAACCGTAAAAAAAATCGAATATAACCGAAATATTAAAAATAATCGAATTTTCATAAAATTTCGGTTAAATTATTTCGGCTCGGTTCGGTAATTCGGTTAAACCCGTTTTTTACTCAGTCCTAGATAAAAGCTAAAGACTACAATTACGCTACAAAACATAAATAGATAGTTAAGGAGCTAAGAACACAACATCTCCACGCAAGCATTTGTCGAACACTTGGTGTGCAATGCTTCATTTAAACATATCCTCGTCACGACGAATTGTCAATCGAGAATTCATTAGTATTCATATGCCTCTTCTGAGGTTCATACAAACATATCCTCTCTAGATCCACCCAAAATAGAATAGAATGAAAAGAAACATCCTAGCTACATAACCCATCATATTCCTGTGTGAATTAACATTAGACAAGGAATTCAAGTTTAGATTATCAAATTGGCTACACATGGCATATAGGTATATTCCTATCCTACACACAAATTATGTATTCCAACACATGTAGAACAAGCATAATCACATGTCAATATATTCATGGTCTACATCTACAATCCATTTTCCAATTTCATATAGACTACCAAATTAATTATTAATTCCTAAGAAATTAAACATTAAACACAAAATATAGAGAACCAATTCATATTGTGCCAATCAAAGAGAAAGTTATTCAATACAAGCTAAGCAAAGGGTTCAATTACATTCAAGGATCCCAAACTAATAAATACATAAAGGAAAAACAAAGAAAAGATAAAGGAGTGGCTTCCCCATTTTGGTAGATAAAACTCCATTGGAGCACCTCCATTAAAGCTCTTAAAGAACCATGTCCAGAGGTCATGGCCTCCCTATTTGATGTCTAGCCGCCTCCCTCTTCCCTTTGATAGCAAAAATGAAGATAAAATGAAAAGAAGTGAAGGAATGAAGGAATGGGTAATTAGGATAGGCATTTAAAGGCTAAAATCTGTCAAAAATCTGTGTCAAGTGCTGCGACGCCTTGATTTGGCTTGAAACGGGTGCTGCTATGCCAAAAATACATGCACTAAGAAGGGGCGTTGCAGCGCAGGGAAAAATTTGGAATTTTCAGATTTGACATCTGTTAGGAAAATGGCTATAACTTCTTTGTCCGAACTCCGATTGAGACAATTCAAGATGATCCGAAAAGAGAAGATGTAGATCTACAACTTTAATTCTTTGAGTTCTTCAAAATAATGGCTGAATAAATGCTCAAATTTGCCCTGAAGTGACTGTTATCCAAATGGCAAACCGAAAATGCGAATCTAGCAACCCCAAACGTCAATCCAAGTGACGCTTATTCCAATTCCTACAAAATAAAGTAAAAACACATAAAACTAATACAAAAACATATGAAAATAATATAAAACCACATTATACAACAATAAGCTAAAAACACACATAAACCAAATGAAATACCTTAAGACTTACAAATTATCAAGGAAAAAAGTACTCAATGCTTCGGTATAAAAACCACTCATCAGTAGGCACTGTTGTCAACTACCAGCAAGGTAGACACCGTTGTTAATTACCATCAGGGTAGTCACCGTTATCAACTACCAGCAGAGTAGACACCATTGTCAACTACCAGAAGGGTAGGCACCATAGTTAATTAACATCAGGGTAGGCACTGTTGTCAACTAACATCAAGGTAGGCACCGTTCTCAACTAACAGCAGGGTAGGCACCGTTGTAAACTACCAGCGTAGACATGTCTGGTGATTTCAAAAAAATATCCCCAGCAGAGATGTAGAAAACATCTCAATTTATCTTCATCAAACAAGCATCGGCAACACAGTGAAAATCAAACCGTTGGAGTCAACACTAGCATAGGTATCAACAGCATTGATGAAAGTCAACCGTTGCAATCAACCCCAACATAGGCATCAATAATAACCAGTAATGGTAAATCGATTTGTAATGCGATGTACGATTTGTGATGTCTGAAGTACAATGTGCGATTTGTGATGTCCGAAGTGCGATTGGCTAAATACGAATTGTGATGTGTGAAATGCGAAGTGTGATTTGCGAAAATATTTTTGCATTCATCATACCATTCATTGCATTGCATCATCAAATTTATCTTGTCATATTTCAAGTGTCTAGTAATCTTTATCATGTTCATTACATTGCATAAACATTATAAAGAGGGGCATTTATAAACACTCAAAATTTTGTTTTCCTGTTACTAACTATGTAGAAGGGAAAAAGCGTCTTTTTCACACCCCAGAGATAACCTTGGAGGACTATAACATAAAATTAAACCTCGGAGACAGCACCGTGCGATATCAAATCAACCTTAGACATCAACCCTAAGGAAAATGAAAAATGGCAGCAGTCAAACCCCCGGAGACAACCCCGAGGAATTATCAAACCAAACCCCCGGAGAGAGCCCCAAGAAATCATCAAACCAAACCCTGGTGACAGCACCGGGAAATCATCAAATCAACTTCAGAGACAATCCTGAGGATAGACAGAAGTTAACAGCAGTCAAACCCCAGAGATAATCCTAAGGAAAGACAGTTGTAGCTACGTCAAGCCCGAAAACCAACCCAGAAGGGAAAAGGAGTAATTTTTCCAACTCAACATCAAAATTGATTAAACTACTATGAATAATGAACCATCATAGCAATCCCGAGTGAAAACTGCGCGAGACAACTCAACGGACAAACTGCAAAAACTCAAAGATCAGGTCATGGACCCGTTTTCCCGGATTCGAAAAAAGGTCAAATCCCATTTCATTATGCTGCTCTCAGAAAGGGCTTTCCGGGAAGGTATAACACGCCTCTATCGGATTTCCGGATTGAAAGTTATGAAGGATTAAGTAGACTGTGCGTTGGTCAAAGTGCACGTACTTTGAGACGACGTGTGACACCCCCAAATCCGGGTACTTCGATTTCACAGGATTTGGTGTTCACTGTACAAGCATCATCTATCTATCTACCCATAAATAATATCAAACCATACAATAGATAGAAATCATAATAAAATCTCTTCCCTTAAGGGTTACATCAACTGAATCATAAATAAATCCCAGGTTACTCTAACCTTAAAACATCTGTGCAGAATTCTAAACAAATAAGTCTTAACAAATACATCAGTTAATAAATAACAAGTCTTCATCATTTGCTAACTTTGCCCTTGCCCTTACTAGTGGAAGGTTCATCGCTTCTTTCGTTCTTAACTGCAATGTTATTATTAAGCAAGAGTGAGCACAAATGCCCACAAGTATAAAAAATGAAGCAACAGTATAATAACATGCGAATAATCAAAGACATCTGAATAAAAGCTCAACTTTTGAATCAAGAATAAATAACAAGAATCAAAAGAATTCTGAGGGTCATAAGACCTTGAACTATGTCCTAGGTTATCAAGGATTATACTTGAAACCTTTAACAGTCATAAGACTATGGACCTTCTTCTCGTACTTAGGGGGATCAGCCCTTAGTACCATACTGTGCACAATATCTTAACGCTAAAGCGTAATTAATCTCCTATACAGGATTGTTCATCTCAGTTTGACATTCGAGTCCGCACCAAAGGAAGCTTGGTTTGGATACTTTCATCAAGGGTTCTGAAATTTAGAACGCTCATCAACTATGGACTAGTTGAATCAATAAGGTTCACTAGTCTAATAAGGTTCAACAATAATTGATATTTGATTAGAATAATAATCTCAAAAGTATACAATAGGACAATTATTGTATAACTGAATCATGCTTTGGAAAGATAATTAATCTTTAATATCATGCTTGAACTTGAATAATAACAAGGATAATTTATTCAAGGTAAATAATAAACTTGAACAATAATGACAAGTGGGGTTAGGGAAACTTGCTCGACATAAAAGTAACGTTTGAGTTTAAATAAACTTGCTCAATAGAATGGAGTTAGGGATAGGATACTTGCCTCGTGCGTAGATTACACTTTAACTAAGCACGTTCTTTGAATTAAATCCTACATACCATTCACATTCAATACCAGTTAATTACTAACTAATCAACTTAAACTCATTCTCGTTGTCTACTTTAATTATTGACTAAACTTAGTCAAATTATCTCATTATCACATAATTAATACTTCATGAATGACAATATATTTATGTATTCAACAATTAAATCTACATGTAATTATGTTATTTACATGTTAAACATCAATTTTAATATCACATTATATCTCTAACATGTTTACATGTTCATTACATTAATCCACTAACACATTGTTAGACTTAAACATTTTTTAAAAATATATTTCTGACATTTTCTGGAGAGTGGCGCTGCGGCGCCACTAATGTGCTAAGGAGCTACGCTGCGGCGCGGTGGCGCTGTGACCGGGCCCTTGGCGCTACGGCGCTGTGGCGCCGTGGCTCGAGTCTTGGCGCTGCGAGCGCTGTGGTGCTGCGACGCGAGACATCAGTTTTATAGCTGGCGCCGCGGCGCGAGACCCCAGAAACTGATTTCCAGTTAATCACAGCTTCTACTTTGGATGGATCTACCGAAATTCCATCTTTATCGATTACGTGACCAAGAAATTGTACTCTCTCGATCCAGAATTCGCATTTCGAAAATTTAGCATACAACTTCTCCCTTCTCAATACTTCCAATGTTAACCTCAAATGTTCTTCATGTTCCTCTTTGGTTTTGGAATATACCAAAATGTCGTCTATAAATACCACCACGAATTTGTCCAAAAACGGCTTGAATACACCATTCATTAGTCCCATAAATGCTGCAGGAGCATTCGTAAGACCAAACGACATTACTAAAAACTCATAATGACCATATCGCGTTCGAAACGCTGTCTTCGGTACATCCTCTGGCCTCACCTTCAGCTGGTGATAACCACTCCTCAAGTCAATCTTGGAAAAGTATTTTGCTCCCTTCAATTGATCAAACAGATCATCGATCCTCGGTAAAGGATATCTATTCTTAATCGTGACCTTATTTAATTCTCTGTAGTCAATGCAGAGCCTCATCGATCCGTCCTTCTTTTTCACGAACAACACTGGCGCTCCCCACGGTGATACGCTCGGTTGAATGTACTTTTTATCCAATAATTCTTGTAGTTGTACCATTAATTCTTTCATCTCTACTGGCGCCATTCGGTATGGTGCCTTTGATATTGGAGCAGTTCCGGGCGCCAAATCAATCATAAAGTCTACTTCTCTATCTGGTGGAAGTCCTGGCAAATCGTCTGGAAATACATCGACGAAGTCCCTCACAATTGGTATCTCCTCTACCTTCGAGTTCTCTTTTCGACTATCGACTATGTAAGCTAAATATCCTACACAGCCTTGTCTTAATAACTTCCTGGCCTGCAACATCGTCAGACAACTCGCTTGTCTAGGCGACTTGCTACCATAAAACACAACCTTTGACGGAGTCATAAGGTTAATACGCTTCTTTTGGCAGTCAATTACAGCCCCATAATTGGATAGCCAATCCATACCCAATATAACGTCGAATTCCCCTAATCGAATAGGGATAAGATCTACGTTCATGATATTACCCTTAATATCCACTCTACAATTCTTATACACATGCTTAACAGGAATTATCTCTCTATTCGCAATTTCTATAATCATGGGATATTCCAATTCATCCTTAAGCAAATCTAAACTATTAGCAAAGTCATCGGATATAAAGGAACAAGTAGCACCCGAATCAAATAAAACGTAAGCATTAATTTCATTGATCGGAATGATACCTGACACCACCTCACGAGACTGGATTGCATCCTGCACCGTCATATTGAAAGTTCTGGCGGTTGGTCGATTTGTTACAGGTGGTCCGGTGATGGTTAAGGTATTTCCACTGCTATTTCCCCGGTTTCCTCCTTGTCCTGATCCTCCCGATCCCTTCTTGGGACAGTCTCTTGCTAAATGATCTTTCGAACCACAGTTGAAACAAGCACCCTTCTTTGGGTTTGGACAATTTGGTGCTATGTGGCCTTCCTGACCACAATTGTAGCACACTCTCTTTCCCTACAAACAAACTCCTAGATGTGCCTTGCCGCAAGTCGGACATGCTTCTATCTTCTTTTTCTGCCCTCCGTGTTGACTTCCAGCTGTCGAGTTATCCGTCCACTTCCTCTTCTGATTATTATTATTCCCAATATCACTTCCACCAGTCTTGTTATTACCTTCATTCTCACTCTTTTTCTTTTTCTGTTCTTGGTTGTACTTAGTCACTGCATCACTTCCTCCTTCCGCGAGAATGGCCTTTTCCAAAACTCCCGCAAACGTGTTAAGTTGAAACATTGATACCTTGCTGTATACCCAAGGCTTCAGTCCTTGTTCGAATCGTCTGGCTTTCCTCTCGTCAGTGTGTACTTGATACGGGGCAAACCTTGCCAACTCATCGAATTTAGCCGCGTATTCAGGCACGCTCATGTTTTCATGTTTCAGTTTCAGAAATTGCACCTCCATCTGATTCTGCGAACTAGCTGGGAAATACATTTTGAAAAACATCTCTTTGAATCTCTCCCACGTAATTACACCTTCACCTCCTCGCATCTTGTTTGCCTGCCACCAGTAGCTAGCCTCAGACTTCAGCATAAATGTCGCAAAAACGGTCTTCTGATCTTCTCGAACCCTAGCAACGTCGAAAACCTTCTCCATTTCCATCACCCACGTTTGAGCCTCGATCGGGTTTCTGGAACCTTTGAACTCTGGCGGTCCCACCGCCTTAAAATCTTTAAACTTTGTGCTAGGTG
Organism: Panax notoginseng; assembly: GCA_016801055.1. Lineage (NCBI taxonomy): Eukaryota > Viridiplantae > Streptophyta > Magnoliopsida > Apiales > Araliaceae > Panax > Panax notoginseng. The sequence goes on along the minus strand of CM029019.1, from coordinate 157,040,401 downwards.
GAGCTTGCGGTTGGTTATTCATGACTCCAGTTAGTAAATTAACTAGCCGTTGAACTGGATTAACGTTGGCATTATTGTTATTATTGGTTGACTCTTCCTGAGTCGGTTGACGTTGTTGTCTTCTCCTTGGCGGCATTTTTCTGTTAAGTAAACGTTTATTAGAACTTTATTTATTTCTCTACATAGTTAAGACATTACTCAACAATTTAACATATCACTTAACACATCATCTCAAACAACTTGATATCTTTTCATTCAAATAAAAAGTTTTAACATTAAACTATAGCATACTGCTATTTACATCATCTATCCTGGAATAAAGAATCCACAGGATTTAAAACATTCAAATATTAACATATTCCTTAGTTCATAAACACATCAGAATTTACATAAAACTATATAAGTCTTTCACATAAATAAACAGATTCTATTCCTGTCTTCCAAGGTGCTCAATAGCCTTGCCACGCTCCTCATTCATGATACGAGACATCGTCCTGCGATCCAACATATACGATGGAAGTCCTTCAAATTGGATGGGGTACCTTAACACTCGCTCTTGAACCTCATCCATCGCATGATTAAGTGTGGCGTACGTGTCTTCAAGCTTTGCCTTCTTTGCACGACTATCATTTTCTGCACTATCTGCTCGATGTGATTCTCTTACCCATCCTTCCACTGCTATTTTCAGTCTTCCGGAGGTTTCTTTCAGTTCCTTCTTCAGCTTCTCTATCTCCTCAGTCTTATCTTTGGTTTGACCCTTCTCATGAACCAGATCCCACTCCACGTTTCCTAAACGTGTATGAAGGGTCACAATCTCTCTATCCTTCTCCTCTAAAGTAGACTGCTGAACAGTCGCTCGCTCAGTCAATTCCTGAACCTCGTCTTGTAACTCCACGTTACAATCATATAGTGTGTCATACATCTCAGCATCAACAGTGTACCGTGGTAGCTCCTCATCTTCTTCCTCCACATCAAACTCCTCCTCAGGACCCTCCTCAGGATCAATCTCAGGTTCATGCTCCTGACCAACAACGGTGATCAATGGAGATGAAACCCTCTGCACCAGCTGCTCCCTAACGACATAAATGTCTTGGGGCTCCTCCTCAGTAGGTCCTACAAGTACACGAGATCCCTCCTCAGTAGGTACTATAGGTAAATGGGGTCCCTCCTCAGCTTGACTAGCTTCTCCAACATTCGTCATCCTGACAACAAAATTTTAAGTTTTAGTTACTAAGTCGTACTAACGAGCACATAAATTAACACATAGACACATAATGTATTTTATTATCTTCAATAAATTACCAAAAATTCATTTCTTAAAACTCGATAAGAGTTTTTCTTTACTATCTTCTTTCTATAAGGTTACTACCTAAGGTTGTTCCCCCACCTAAGGTTCATAACCTACAGCTTTGATACCAACCTGTGACACCCCCAAATTCGGGTACTTCGATTCCACGGGATTTGGTGTTCACTGTACAAGCATCATCTATCTATCTACCCATAAATAATATCAAACCATACAATAGATAGAAATCATAATAAAATCTCTTCCCTTAAGGGTTACATCAACTGAATCATAAATAAATCCCAGGTTACTCTAACCTTAAAACATCTGTGCAGAATTCTAAACAAATAAGTCTTAACAAATACATCAGTTAATAAATAACAAGTCTTCATCATTTGCTAACTTTGCCCTTGCCCTTACTAGTGGAAGGTTCATCGCTTCTTTCATTCTTAACTGCAATGTTATTATTAAGCAAGAGTGAGCACAAATGCCCACAAGTATAAAAGATGAAGCAACAGTATAATAACATGCGAATAATCAAAGACATCTGAATAAAAGCTCAACTTTTGAATCAAGAATAAATAACAAGAATCAAAAGAATTCTGAGGGTCATAAGACCTTGAACTATGTCCTAGGTTATCAAGGATTATACTTGAAACCTTTAACAGTCATAAGACTATGGACCTTCTTCTCGTACTTAGGGGGATCAGCCCTTAGTACCATACTGTGCACAATATCTTAACGCTAAAGCGTAATTAATCCCCTATACAGGGTTGTTCATCTCAGTTTGACATTCGAGTCCGTACCAAAGGAAGTTTGGTTTGGATACTTTCATCAAGAGTTCTGAAATTTAGAACGCTCATCAACTATGGACTAGTTGAATCAATAAGGTTCACTAGTCTAATAAGGTTCAACAATAATTGATATTTGATTAGAATAATAATCTCAAAAGTATACAATAGGACAATTATTGTATAACTGAATCATGCTTTGGAAAGATAATTAATCTTTAATATCATACTTGAACTTGAATAATAACAAGGATAATTTATTCAAGGTAAATAATAAACTTGAACAATAATGACAAGTGGGGTTAGGGAAACTTGCTCGACATAAAAGTAACGTTTGAGTTTAAATAAACTTGCTCAATAGAATGGAGTTAGGGATAGAATACTTGCCTCGTGCGTAGATTACACTTTAACTAAGCACGTTCTTTGAATTAAATCATACATACCATTCACATTCAATACCAGTTAATTACTAACTAATCAACTTAAACTCATTCTCGTTGTCTACTTTAATTATTGACTAAACTTAGTCAAATTATCTCATTATCACATAATTAATACTTCATGAATGACAATATATTTATGTATTCAACAATTAAATCCACATGTAATTATGTTATTTACATGTTAAACATCAATTTTAATATCACATTATATCTCTAACATGTTTACATGTTCATTACATTAATCCACTAACACATTGTTAGACTTAAACATTTTTTAAAAATACATTTCTGACATTTTCTGGAGAGTGGCGCTGCGGCGCCACTAATGTGCTAAGGAGCCGCGCTGCGGCGCGGTGGCGCTGTGACCGGGCCCTTGGCGCTGCGGCGCTGTGGCGCCGTGGCTCGAGTCTTGGCGCTGCGAGCGCTGTGGCGCTGCGGCGCGAGACATCAGTTCTAGAGCTGGCGTCGCGGCGCGAGACCCCAGAAACTGATTCCCAGTTCGCGAAGAACACAGAGTACAGCGAAATCAACACATTTTAAATACTAATTTCACCAAATCACATATACCCACATGTTATAATTCATGTATAATCATAACCCAACATATATAAAGTGATTTTAACCCATTAAACATATAATCACATATTAAAATCATAAAAAAATGGATTGTTCTTGATGTTCTTGAGGATTTTGAACAAAAACTTATAATTTAATACTACGAATTCGTTATAACACCGAATCCGTTCGTTTAAGGTTTGATCTCTTCGTATTAACATGCTCGATAATATAAGGGTGTAAAATTTTGGGATAATATATGATCAATACATCAATTATCACGTATAAGGCCATATGGCCATATCACGTACTCTGTTTATTTTGAAAAACATACGTACGACATACTTTCATGAACTTGATGATATGAAATCATGTAATATATGTAATTAAACACGAACTGATACATATTAACACATACATAAAATTACAATCATCTCATATCTCCCAAATACAGAGATTTACAGAACAATATAAAAGCCAATTTATGAGACGTAAATGTAGAAATTGGGTTTGGGAGAATTACCCAGAGTATAGGTTAGGAGATGGTTAATGAAAGCTTTCTACAAGTACCTGTTAATTAAATACTTATAATATCTCTCACAAATTCTCACTTTCTCTCTGAACTCTCAAATGCTCTCCTTCTCTTTTACAGACTTAGACAATTAATGAATGAGAAGAAGACGTATTGTGAAAAAAAAAGACGCGTTGGTGGTCAGTTACCCAATCATGGGTAACTGCCCTCAACTCCCATAGTGCCATGTTTGGCTAGCAACTAGACACAAAACTCTTTATTTTAATAAACATTTTATCATATAGTTTGAAAATGTCACACCCAATTCATAAAATAAACTCATATCTTATTTAATTTAATATAAATAAAATATAATAGTTTCTCATAAATTCACATAGTCATATAAATAAATATCTCATTAATAAATAATGTCAATTTATTAAATCTCTAATTAATAATTAGATTAATAAAATAACATCATGCTTAATTAAATAACTTATTTAATTCGACAAGCTCACATAATTACATACTTGAATAATAATTATTCTCCACATTAATTTAATAAATATAACACATATAATTAAATTAATCTACCACAATTGCATCGATTAATTATTAAATCTAATAATTAAATCATCGAAAAATATTTATTTAATTCAATAAATATAAAAATTAAATTACAAAATTCTCGTTCGTCACATGACGGGACCCACTAGGGTCAGCCGCAGGTAGACCCACGGCTGATTGGGTCTATATATACCCCCTCCCCCTTTGGCTTCCAAGAGAAGATTAGGTAAGAAGAGGGCCCATGAGAGAGAAATAAAGGTTAGAATAGCTAAACAGAGCTCGAATCGTGCTCTAATTCTTGTAAAACTTCTTTGTAAGCACTCTTATACTTATATACTACAACATATCAAGTTTTAACCAGTGAAAAATGAGTTTTGAAGTGCTTAAAGTCGTTCGATAACCATTCTCGTGCCTAACTGCAAGATTTCGCTATATCTGGCTTATTCACTTACTCTAATACGTATATAAACGTTATATATTACTTTTTAATAGTTGATTTTTGTCAGATCTGAAGTTTTAACCGTTCATTTCTTGTAAATAGTTAATATTTAAGCTTTATTGACTAGATCTGTACTGGATCTAACCAGATCTAGCTTTTAACCGGTTCAAAAGTTGTGAAACTTGAACCTGGTAGCTAGAATGGTTAAGATCTATACAGATCTAGTTTTCTTTCTAGTTTTTGTAAATATTTAGCAACCACGTGGCCCTAGATCTGTATCTAGAGGATGCTGAAAGTTTTGGCTACGCGCATGTAAGGATTTAATTGATGGATCATTTGCTTTGCGACGTTTAGAGTAAATATATTTATTTTATTTCAGTATATTGGCTATGCAGGGTATTTATGTGATATTATGTGAGCCTAGGAGCCATGTGATCTAAGATCTAGCTGGTGAATCTAGATCTGGTTCCCATGATGGACCATTTTCAGTTGTACAGCTAGCCTGCAAGTTTTGTAATTGTAAATATAGAACATTAAAATGGTTATCCGGATTTAAGGTCCCCGTAATAGTGAAAACCTTATGTGTGATGCTCGGGCATACTTTGATGGCTTTCATGCCCATAAGGAGTCTGACACTTATATATATATATATATATATATATATATATATATATATATATATATATATATATATATATATATATATATTATTTTGTCGAAGATGCTTCGCATCTCGAGAATAAAATCAAAATAAGTCGAATACGAAATAAAATGGAAGTATCAAATGTCTCAATTACTATGTGAGCATAAGGGTTTGAAAACTTGTTTTCAAAACATCATTTTATATGCCTTGTATTAAAAATTAAACTTTTATACAAGTCAAACCCTTTGTATATAGGTGTAAAAGAGGCATAGCACTACTGCCAAATAAAACACTTAGACCCAATTAAACTGCAATGCACACACACACATACACACAAATTAGGGAACAAAAAGCGCGGTAACCGTGTTTCACGGAAGTCGGAGGCTGCCTAACACCTTCCCCCCGCTCAATCAAGTTCCCGAACTCTTTGAATCTCGATTTTCAAGACCAATTAAAAGAGTCCAATATTGGGTCATATTGCAAAATCTTTCAAAATTCGGTTGAGTTGATACAACCATTTAACTCATATCAACTGGCGGCTCTATCTAATTCGAACCAATAAAGAATCAAATCTTTTCAAATCGTCGACATTATATGTTGGTCTTTTTCTTGAAAATCTCCCCATTCAGATCAAACAAATTCACATAACAAATATAATTTCTCCTGACGTCAGACAGGATTTAAATATCATCTATGTGCTCAAACCTTTCTCTATTCTAAAGTACTAAAATTCTCTCTGTCCAATGCTCCGTCCAAGACTTGAAAGAAAGATCAAGATCAAGATCTTTGATAGCTGCCATATCCATTTCTTCTAGAAGATTCATATATAGCAACAGATCAACTCTATTTATTCTTTCTTTGTGCATGTAAAGAGAACCAAGTATTCTTCAGTGTCTTTGTGAAACTTTGCATGTACTTTATATATTGTGATTTTAAGTAAATTATTACCTTAGTGAAGTATCTCTTAATTCTCTCAAAGAAGAAGAGTGGATTAAGGGCTTTTGATTACCCTAAACAACTTGAAAATGCATTTCTGCAGTCTATGACTATTAATTGTTTCATTTTTGTTTGGTGTTAATAGTACACAATCATCATTTTACTTGAAATAAGTTCAGGAAAACTAGAAGGGGTTTACATCATTTTTTGCTAGATATAACTACTAAACTAATGGATTAATTTAACTTGGTAATAGTTTTATCAATTTTACTATTAACTGGTAATTATGTCCATCTTTTGAAAATTCTTTTGAGTAACTTAGATACATGCTGGTGGAAGAAGAAAAATATGGATAAACAAGCAAATGAATACAACTTAGAAATATTTTAAATGTGTAAAATATTGGGAATATGACACTCATACAAGCACAAACACACACAAACAGCCAGAAGGGGAAGAAGGGTGGGGCAATAAAAGTATGATAACAAAAATCAGTGCTTTTTAATATTAACTTCCTCTTGCAAGCAAGGTAAGCAAGAAATCTTTATAGTTTCCATTAACTATATCTTCAATCTTGTCTAAGATATGAACTCCATACTTGCGATGGTACTCTTCTTTGATCTTCTGTATGTCCACATCTGCTCGGGTAACAATTACTCGAGTTAGAGCATCCTTCGTTTTCTCATCTGCACTGCTTTTCAAGGCCTCGTCCAAAGCCTGAAGCATATAAGAAAGTATGTAAAGTAAAATTCAGTAAGCAATTAAATTAAAAGTTAACTCAATATTTTTAAAAAGTCGAGATATATTTTCATGGTTAAGCTGATCACCTTGCTGAAATATGTTTCCGGACTAGATAAGCATTCAACTGTCTCTTTTAAAATCAACTCCGTATCAAGATCCTGAAAGAATGAAGAATTGAGTCTTAAGTGAAATTAGGGTGTTTCTAAAGTGTTATTATCAATAAGCTTTCAGTTGTTACCATAATACAACAACTCTCATTTTTTCCTTCTAATTTCTCAACTAATTACCATAAATATCAGTGAAATTAGGGTGTTTCTAAAGTATTATTATCAATAAGCTTTTAGTTGTTACCATAATACAACAACTCTCATTTTTTCCTTCTAATTTCTCAACTAATTACCATAAATGTTAAACCATATATCTGTTTCATGAATGGCCTTAGCTAAATTTCCCAAACTTTAGAGAATAAAAAAATTAACTTCTAACAGCATCCTATCATTTAGGTCAATCTCCTATGTTAAATAGATGTATCATGCATGTCTAGACTCATCATATTGGTCATTCATTGCCATTCTGATGTCTCTTGTTTTATCTATTCTCTTTTTGTTCCTTTTATATTTTGATAGGTAATTTCCTCGAGTCCTCTGTTGTCTCTTGTCTTTATCTAATTTCTTGTCAGCAGCTACTGCAATATTCTTTTATCTAGTTTTTTTTTCAAATTATCTAAACAATGTGTTATTTAAATGGAATCTCCATTTCATACCTCATCGATGCGTTTGCCACAGATTTCTATGTAATGTTTGAATATGGTCCTGATGTGGAGCTTATTTCTTGTTGCTAAAATTCTCACAACTTCCTCATCCTCAATGGGGTTCTTCTTAGCAGCATTCTTAATGGCATCACGCAATATCTTGGCTTCAGATTTTGCAGTTTCTTCATGAACTCGGGGACCTTCATATCGATAAGAGCTCGCAAGGGCTACCAACAACTGGTCAATGCACAACATAGAACTGATAAGACAAAATTTTACATTTTGATGAAAATTTCTTTGCTCACGATATAAATATTAGATGTGAAAATAAAAGGTTCCCATGTTTAAACATACAATAAAGGTAGTGTTATGGTACTTCTATGCGTAACGTTTATCTTTTAGAACTGGAAGAGTAATGCTACGCCAACCAACAAAAGAATTCAACAAGAGATTCAATTGACAATTTCATCCTCAATTTTTCATCATCTCACTCACCTCAAACGGAGTTAAAAAAAAAAGTTTTATATCCATTTTGTTGGTGAGTCATTTGTCAAACTGAAATTACATAATGTTTTATATTTTGATCCACTATCAGTGTAAAAAACTTCCTACCATCATCATGTAGATTAGATAAGAATATTTCAGTTTGTTAGGCAAACTACCTCAAACCCATTTTTCTGTTGACATATATAGTGAATGACTGATCAACCAAAAACCCTTTTGAGATTTTATTTTTTTTTTGGGTAGGGGGAAGTAATCATTGATCAATCAGACGCCCTAAAAGTGAATGGTCCAACTTGATATAAAAATCATCTCTTTATTAAAAAAAAAATTGGAGTGAAATCTTTTTGAAATGATAAGGTAATTGTAAGGAATAATGCTTCTACAAATGCATTACTTTTTTCATTCAACAAAATACAAATAATTTTTTAATATCTCAAGTGAAATATACTTTTAAGCCGATATATATTGAAGAAACCTTCCAACTTATTTCTGGGACACATGTAATTTTTCAAGCATACGAAGTAAAAGCTCTCACCTTACGCTCAGTGCCACTAATATTTACGGCAACATCTTCCTCAATGGAGTGATCATAGAGCGAGTGGTAGGCTTTTTTGGCACCCAAAAGCTCTTCCGATGATCTAGTACATGCAATCTCTATGAGCACGCCATATGATTGTGATCCATTCAACAAAGCCTCCTTTGCTAAACGAGCATCCCTTTCCCATGGATGCATGGCCCAAAGTACCATTGCGTTCTGTTTATCACATATAAAAGCAACAGCTTGAATGGGACCTTCTTATAAAGTACTTTGTAGTTCACAAATTGCAATGTCATTGAGTCCAATCAGCCCAGTTTTTGGTTTTTCTTAAGTAATTCAAACCAACATATTGTCACTAGAGAATGAGAAAAGTTTACAACTATTGAGAACAATATTAGTTATCCATGAAGGGTTAATCTAGAGTAAAAGAAAATGCAACAATTTCAATGTAATCATATATTTGGGCAAAGACCTACGACGACACATCAAAAAAAAATGAAAAAATAAAAGAAAAGAAAAGAAAGATGAATCTATAAGCATTCATAAATTCAATGGAGTAGATATTGAGAGTTATATCTTTTCACACAAATAGAAACCATCTTAATTACTTCTGATTTTAACAGTTGATTATAAGAAAATGATAAATGCACTCTGGATTTCACCATTTGCGCTCCACTGGAAGATTAAAATGGAACAAATAAAGGATCGCAAGTGGAGAAACGTGAAATGAAAATATAATTTTCCTTGACTATATCAAATTCATTTTAGAGAACTCCCCTGTCTTGGTTTCTGCAATTATTGACAACCAAGCAGTAATAAGCTAGGAAGAAAGATGTGTATACCTTGAAGCGTAGAAACTCATGTTCGAGTTGAGCAATGTGTTGAGCCTCCCACTTCTCGAATAAACGTTCATCCTCTACGAAAAATTGAGGTGCTCCTTTCCTAAAGGATTTTCTCTGTTCTGGATGCGATTTCCCCAATATTGATATCAAGGAATTCTCATCAACTCCAAGTCCTAGAATATCAAATTCAAATTATATTAAATTGTAACATTTCAGTGAATGCAAGTCCATAACATTTAATGTAGTTCAAAGAAAGAACTTGGTTAAAACTTTTCACTAAATGATATTGGTTTTATAACATAAAGGGTTACAACTTTGAAATTACATAATAAAAAATTCCCATTTCCTTTCCACCAAATAGAATAAAGGAAATAGCAAAACAAAATCATTTGAAGCTACAATTGGGTACAAGTCATATGCCAAATAACAAAACAAAACTTATCACCGATCCAAGAGCGTAGTATCCCTCAAATAACATTATCAACTGAAGGGAATATATATATATATATATATATATATATATATATATATATATATATATATATATATATATATATATATATATAACTCGATTGATTCATTCCCAAATTATGCAATCAAAAGACTAACCAATTAAAAGTACATATTATTGAGATTGAGATTATGTATAATCGGAACGGAGAAAGAACCTGAAAACGCCTGTGTCAGAACTCCAAAATTATCTGTCTCTGCCATTTAATTTTTGTTTTTGATTTTGTTATTTGAGAGAGATGTTTTCGTTGTAAGAAACATCTGTTGTACTTGCTACATTTATATGCAGCTGTGAGGATATTTTCGTCGATTTGCTTGTCCTTCGTCTGTTAGGCAACATTTACATTAATTATTGTGCCAACACCTTGCTTAAAGCCTTAATATGACCATAAATATTGTAACGCTTTTGCGCAAGAAAGAGATTTAACTGTGAATTAAAAAAATTCACAAAAATAGTCTCTCTTTTTTTTATTTATCGTCATAAAAATATTTAAAAGATAACACTAGTGTTACCTTTGGATTGGGATAATGAAAATAAAAATAGAATAATTCATATTCATATAGAATGAAAAAAATTATGTTTGATTGCGATTGGAATGATTCTTATTCCTCTCAAATTTATGAATTTTATTCTTTAAGGAGAAAGGGTATGGAATAACTCATTCCAACTAAAATGAAATGAATCATTTCACTATTCATTTCATTCTTTCAATACAAATATAGCATAGAGGTCTTAAATTTTTTGTTTTAAATGATGTGTCATCACTACATTAATTAGATAAATAATTTTTTTATAATTAATTATGTAATAAAACACAATTTTTTTATTTAATGTCATATCATGTGAGACACATTTCTGACAAAAATTTGAGACATAATATATATAGAGAGAGAGAGTAAGGATCAAGAGCATTCATCTTAAATAGCAGTCCTCCTTAAATAGCACTCCTTTATTAAAACTACGTCGTTTTGGAGTGACTTAAAAGAGAGTGGTCTCACTTGTTTTCTTTTTATTTATAAAAATGTCACCCGCGGTCATTCCAAAACGACGTAGTTTTAATAAAAGAGTGTTATTTAAGGAGGAATGCTATTTAAGAGGAATGTTCTTGATCCTTGCTCTCTCTCTCTCTCTCTATATATATATATATATATATATATATATATATATACAGTCTATTTTTTAAGCTCACCCTTATTGAGCTCACCCCGAACTCACCCTGCCTTTTTTTTATATAAAAAAAACATAACTAATAAAAAATGTATAATAATTTTTGGAATTGAAAGTTTTTAAAAAAAAAGTATTTTGGGTATGATTTGGGTACATATAACAAAACAGTATTATACAGACAAAAGTATTTTGGGTGTGATTTGGATACATATAACAAAACAGTGTTGTACATACTGTACAACACTGTTTTGTTATATGTACCCAAATCACGCCTAAAATACTTTTTTTAAAAAAACTTTCAATTCCAAAAATTATTATACATTTTTTATTAGTTATATTTTTTTAAAAAAAAAAAGGCAGGGTGAACTCGGGGTGAGCTCAATAAGGGTGAGCTCAATAAGGGTGAGCTTAAGATCCTTGCTCTCTCTCTCTCTCTCTCTATATATATATATATGTAAGACCCCAAATTTTATGAATAAAGATTTAATTTTTTCGAAATATTTTTTTGAATATTATGGTGTGAATTTGCGATAGTGTTATAGTTGTAGGTAGTATTTATAAATTTTACAAAGTATGCAAGTTGTTATATAATATTCGATTGATCGGGGAATATTCGTTTTAACAGGGAATATTCGTACGACGGCACAATCATTGGTGGACCCCACAACGAAAGTATTGTCGTAGTTAGAAAACGACAGAATTATCATTTTATAAAAATAACGGCGAAAGTGTTACCGTTAAAACTATTAAACTACTCGGTAGTAAAAGTACAGTAATACGCGTGATTGCATAGTAGCACACGGTATTGATTATTGATGTTTACGTGATAAGTCACTTAGTTATACTCAATTATTGCTACAGTAATTGCTGCATCATATCTCTTATATTATTGATTCAATTATTATCACAGTATCATCTGTATAATATGTTATATTATTAAATTAATAATTGAGATGACAAAGTTATTCATATTATTATATGTAATATTGACAATGTCTAGAAGTTCTGTCAAAGAGAGGTTAGACAATCTAATTGCGCGCCAATAGGGAGAAATCCTTATCGGAAAGCCCCCTCTTTCCTAGGAACGACCTGATTGTTAAATATTGTGAGTTATAATATTAATGATGAATAAGTTTATGTTGATTAAAGATGAAATTGATAGTTTCATTGTGTGAAAATTATTAGTGTTAGTGGAAATCGACATTTATTTCGATAGTAATTAATGTCTGGAGGTTATATTGATCAATCGAGTAATTAACCGGATAAATGAGTAATTAATTGCTATTAATTCACATGCTTATAACTATTTGTTCACATGTGTGTACTATTGATTCACATTCTTGTACTATTAGGGGAGTTAGTGTAAGATTGATAATACTTGCATGACTAAATTAGAAATGGAGGTATAGTTGAAGGTACTATACTGTAATTAGTTTTTTCACGTGATTATACTATTGAGTCACATGAATGAACTATTAATTCACATGATTTACTATTAGGGGAGGTGGTGTAAGTTTGATAATACTTGCAGGACTAAATTAAAAATGAAGAAAAAGATGAAGGTATTATACTGTAATATTTCGAGCCCCAAAACGTGCAATTATCAAAAATATATTTTTCTATAAATAGAAGCTCATTCTTCCTTCATTTCTCACAAATTCACTAAAACTATAGAGCAATTATTATAGAGAGAAATTATAAAGAGAAAGAAGAAGGGAAGTCTGCTACCTTACTATTCCAGTATCCAGTTTTCTTTTGAGGTAAGGGGTATTATTTCTTTCGTATTCATGAAGAGAGCTTCTGTTATTCCATTCTTTATTATTATGTTGGAATAACCTGTCTATGCGAAGTACCGCATACATGGTAAAATTCTTCTGTTATTCTATTCTTTATTATTATGTTAGAATAACCTGTCTATGCGAAGTACCGCATACATAGTGAAATTCTTATGTTATTTCATTCTTTATTATTCTGTTGGAATATCATGTCTGCGCGGATTACGCATGACCTGGTTTCATTCTTTATTATTCTGTTAGAATATCCTGTCTGTGCGTATTACGCATGACCTGGTTCCATTATTTATTATTCTGTTAAAATAACCTGTCTGTGCGGTCTATCGCATGCCTGGTGAATTCTTCTGTTATTCTATTTTTTATTATTCTGTTGGAATAACCTGTCTATGTGGATTACCGCATACATAGTGAATGATCCTTTGTATTCATTCTTTATTAAATTGTGAAAATGATCTGTCTATGTGGATTACCGCATGGCGGATGAAAATCTATTTTGCAGTTTCGTATACTCTATTATACTCGTATGAGATATCATTTCTTTTGTACTCGTCATGAAATATCATTTTATTTGGTATTTTATTTATGAGTTACTATTCACTCTAGTATTATTCACTCGGGTATTCGGGACACTTTTTGTGTCGGAATACTATTTACGAGTTACTATTCACGGGTTACTATTCACCCAAATTACTATTCACCTGAATATTATTCACTCGAGTATTTGGGATACTTTTCATGTCGAGTTACTATTCACGAGGTACTATTCTCGAAGTACTATTCACAGGGTACTATTCACGGAGTACCATTTACCTGAAAAATATATTGTTGTTCTGTCCAAATTATTTTTTGTGCATGAATATTATTCTTGAATTTTACTCTACAAAGCAGTATCATGTTGACAATTTGGACGTTATTGATTTCTGGATAAATTAAATTATAATTCTTTAAAATTTATCCTTGAACTTGTTTTATTGAATTATTATGTCATTGTCATCATCCTCATGCTGATATTGTGATGAAAGTCATCTTTGGCTTACGTGCATAGATGGACTTGGTATGATTATGACCAGATATTCTTCGGTATAATCATGACCGTAATGTGACGAATGATGTGGAGAAAGTCCTCTTTGGCATGTAGTTCATTGATGGACAGTTGTTGGTATGATTATGACCAGAAATTATTTGGTATAATCATGACCATTGATGATTACATGAATATCATTGGCCGTGATGCATGGATGATTCAATTTTATTTATTAAGCTAAATCTCAGCGATAAAGTTGATGAAAAACTTTTTAAATCATAGAAGATAGTAGATTTTATACTCTACTTGACTCTTCTAATGGATTGCTTATTCCGCTGCAGTTATTGATCTAAAACTTGTTGTCAATTATATTCTATCAGTTGTTATACTGTTGAAGGCTAAGGATAATTTATTCTGCATTATCTTAGTCATAATATTTCTTACTAGACTAGTTGAGCTCACCCTTTTTTTCATTGTTCTCTTCAGGAAATGAGAAAGTAGATGGGACTAGTCGAAAAACGGGTGACGGTCTAGATGATAGCATTAGTAGTCCTCACTATTCTGTTAAATAGTGTGACAATAAATATAATGAGGACTCCATTGAGTGTGAATATTATCTAGAAGGCAATATTATTATTTAAACTCTCAGATATGTTTTGTCGTATATTACTCGACAATTATATAATTAAGTTGTATTTAAATTTTGAACCATGTATCTGACGACCCAAGATGGGTGATGTATACATGTTTTTGGGGCGTCACAATATATATTAATTTAGATAATCCTAAGTTGTTCTAAAAAAAGAATTAATCCTAAAACTAGTGCCAAATACTCTCTCCATTTTAAAATATAAGGTTCTTATTGAATTTTTAAAATCAACTTAAAATAATTTTAAAATTAAAATTAATATGAATTTCTTTAATTTTAGTTAATATAATAAGCAATAAATATTGTGAAGTCCTTTAAAAAATACTACTATTCAGTGCAAAATTTATTATTTTATAATTTTTATTTAATCATCTCAATTTTGAGTTTAAAAATATTCTAAATTAACATTCAAAAATTGGTAATAATCTTATAATTTGAAATAAAAATATTACTATTTTTATCCAACATAATTTATTATATATTTGATTGCAAATTCGAGTTTCATTCAAGGTAATGGAGAAATAGCTTGGAAAGCGAAGAATTACCATGAGCCAACAATGAATAAAGTTAACACGAAGTTGGTTAATTTTACTAAGCTCGAGTAGCCTCAGTTTATTTCATACTAGCACCATGTACTAGACACGGTGCGTATGTAAATTATGTAGGTTAAAATAAATTTTTATAAAATTTAGATGATTAAATAAAAAATATAAAAGAGACAAAATAGTAATATAATTATATTTTTAAAAGCAAAAGAAGAAGAAAAAAATATAACGTAACATAATTACACTGTAGACATCAGAAACTCTCTTATCAAAGGAGGGGCAGGATTGAGAGATACTAATTAAGCACGTCTGTCAACGATTTACAGAGGATAAAAGCCACAACGCCATAACACAGCTAAAGGCAAAGTCCTAAACGCGACTTGAGTGACGTTCCACTTAATCAAATATCAACCTCATTCTGTCTCATTTAATAAAATGGCATGAATATTTTAAAGGCATATTAAATATATATTAACAGATAAATTATTACATATATGATCTCATAAATTACTGTTGATTTGGGAGTCTACCCAAAACTATAAGCCGACAGGTTTCTTCCTGTAAAGCTTCTTTAGTTGAAACTATTAATTGTTCTGATTTATTAAATTGTTCTAGAAAATAAGAACGATTATGGTGGTTGGTAGCAGTTTGATATGCTGTTTTATAACGATTATTGTTATCTGTATGATAATCTGAAAACTCAAGCAAGGAAACATAATAGTTAACAGAATCAATAATTAAAACTTACAGAAGAACTTTGTAGATCTTCAATCTTCAAACTTATATATATATATATATATATATATATATATATATATATATATATATATATATATCAAATATTTTACAAGAGAGAGAGAGTACAAAGAGAATACAAAGAAAAGATCTGCCTCAACGACGAGTGAGGTCTCCCAATTTATACAAGTGAGAAGATAAGAAAGGATCAGACGTGTCCTTGTAAGTGGAGTCGATCAGTAATCCTTATCTTTTCTTCTTTAAATCTCAGCCGTTGGAAGCGAAAGGCGTGAGATAGGTTGTCGGTTAAGTGGAGCATTATTGGGGACAGCTGGCGTCGTCTTTTGATAGTGGAGGGAGCAGCTGGCTCGACTTTGGACAGCTGGCTTGACTTTTCTGATGGTGGAGATACTATTATTGTCCTTTTCTGATTATTGGTTAACCTTTCCGTAGTGGAGGATAGCTTTATGCTTTTCCTTTTCCTTTCTTGTCCTGTTCCATCCTTTCAGAAATCATGGAAGTGAGAGAATCCCAAAAATCTCCCATAGTGGGTTCTGGTTCTTGACTTTCTCCGGCTAAGACACTGAACACATTATCATCCTGTTCAGATTCTTCATCACAAACTGTTTTCATGGAGACATCATCCTAAACTAAAGATTGTAAGAATTGGGTCTTCATATAATCCATAGTTTTGACTAACAATTCTGTTTCAGTTAGATTCGGGAACTTCTGTTTTAAATCAGTTTGGATTTTGATAAAAAGATTAACTGGTACTGGTGAAGGAAGGCTTTGAGGGATAACATCAAGGCAAGCCTAAGTATGATTCTTTACGGTTTTAAGAAGTTCTGGTAATGTAGGATTAAGTCCTTTATCCCACCATTTGGTAAAAAAATACCCTTTTGAGATGGAGAATCTTATTCTGGTAGTCGCATTGGAAATCCCATTTCCAGTTCCAAAGGATACTGAAACGGATTATAAAATGGGCAAATAATTTGAACATGGATAAATCTTTATTTACTGGTGTATGGGAATAAGCAATTTGACATTCCTTGAATGTTGTTTGAACTGATTCTGGTAAGGTTTCAATAGTGATACCAATTTTATCCCACCAAACGAAAAACCAGTTAGGAATTTTGTTTTTAAGAACATCGGGACAGATGCGGATAAACCAAGTATGGTTGTGGATAGGATTCTGGTAATAAAATACCTGTGTAAAGGAATCAATATAGTCCCAATAACTGTATCTGGTTTCTGTTGTATGACTGGATTCGACAGTACGGGTGGTATGAGGATTGATACCCCAACTAGCAAGAGGCATGATGCTCTTGACAGTTATTTTACTGTATTGAATTTGGCTAGTTGACTTAGTAGGATCATGAAGCGTATGCTTAATGTCCATAGATGTTGTTTCGATGATAATCTGTTCATAAACATAGCGGTACTGGTTAAAACGAGCAGGAGACTGTTGAGTCGTTAAATAACGTCTCTTTATCTCCCATGGATCTTTCATCCATTTTTCATCATTCTGTTCAATGATCAATACTGTTTCATCCACATTTTTGTTTGGAATATACTGTTCTGGTAATAGAAGAACATCTTTTACTGTAGGTTGGTTAGAAGAAGCCGAAGAGTTACTGGATTGAGTATTCAGAGTGGGAAATTCTGTATAGTACAGATTAGCTCTGCCTCGGCCTCGTTGACCGCGGCCACGGCCTCGTTGACCGCGGCCACGGCTTCTACTGGTCATTCCTGTAAATATTCTCTGGTTAGAAAATCCGGTAAAGAATTCTATTTTCCTTTTATGTATTCAATATCAAAGTCAAATACTGATAAAGTGCTTTGCCAAGTGACAAATATCTGTTTAGAAGCTAGATTCTGTACATCCTTTTTGAATATCTATTTTGCAGCTGAACAATCAACTCAAATTAAAAAGTGCTGATTCAAAAGATCATCCTAAAATTTTAAAACACATTTAACAATTGAAAGACATTCTTTTTTAATGGTAGGATAATTTAAAGAAGGTCATTTCCAAACTCCTGAAGTGAAACGAATAAGATCCTCTTTTTTACTGTTAGGATTAAATTATTTTAGAATTCCACCATATCCTGTATCAGAAGCATCAGTTTGAACGATCTTCTTTCATTTAGGATTAGGTAGGGAAAGACAAGATATCTGTTTAACCCTGGCCTTGATCTTTATTACTGCATTAGTATGCTCATTATTCCAAGGTAAATGATTTTTCCTTAATCGGGTATACAAAATAGCAGCATCCTGGAAAAGATTCGGGTAATAATCTCGGATGAAATTAAGGCTACCCAAAAATCTTTGCAGTTGGTTAATACCTTTGATTTCATCTGGAAATTTAGATGCAAATTTAATACATCTATCAATGGGAATAATAGTTCCATTGGAAATATTATGTCCAAGAAATCTGATTTTTGTTTGGAAAAGTTTTATCTTAGGGGCAGAAACTACCAAACCATTTTTGATGATAACATTTTTGAAAATAGTTAAATGTTTAATGTGTTGTTCAATGGATGAAGAGAAAATTAAGACATCATCAATATAACAAATGATAAATTCAGTAAATGGATTAAAAATATCATTCATGATATGTTAAAATTCAGAAATTACATTTTTGACACTAAATGGGAGAACATTCCATTCATAATGGCCAAAGGGTACTGTAAAAGCAATTTTATAGGTATCCTGTTCTCTAATTTGTATTTGCCAAAATCCTGATTTCATATCAAATTTAGAGAAAATAGTGGCATCATGAAGTCTGTCAAGAAGGTCCTTTTTATTGGGGATTCGATATCTAATCCATTGAAGGGCTTCATTAAGAGGTTTGTAATTGATAACGAGTCTAGGAGTGCCTCGTTCAATTTCTGAATTTTTATGAACATAAAAAGTTGTACAACTCCAAGGAGAAGTACTGGGTTTTATTAATTTTTTCTGTTGGAGAGACTCACTTTCAGTTTTACAAAGGAGCAAATATTCCTTCTTTATCTGGCTGGGTTGAGATTTAGTAGGGATATTTTTCTCATTGAAATTAGGGATATAAGGAAGAGAAATAATATGTTTCTTCCTATTCCAGAAAGCATTCGGGACATCACTACAGATTTTAACTTGAAGAATTTTGTGGATTAATTTTATTTTTTCCTGTAAAGAAGGCTGTAAAATTCTCTATTCTGTAGTAAAAAACTTTATTTCCTTTTGGATAAAATTTATCTATTTTTCCTTAGAATAAATCATGTGCTTGACTTGATTTAATTCTTTAGTATAAGGTTCTGTTATGAACTCAAAAACAATATGTCCGTTGTTTAGAGTAGTATGAATACCTAAAGTGTCAATTTTTGAAATAGGCATCAAAAGACATAGAAAAGGGGTGCCTAAGATGATACTTTGATTCATATTATGGATAAGGACAAAAGAAGTAGGTAAACATAAATCTTGATTACAGATTAAAGCTTCAAGAATTTTATATTTAATATTCATAGTATTACCACTTGCACTAGTTAAAGATTGAGTGGTTTTCTGAAAGTATTTAGTAGGAATTAATCCTTCCTGAATACAGTTCATGTCAGCACCACTATCAACTAAGGCAATGACATCCTTAATAATAAAATCCGGTTTAATGACAAAAGTAATTCTGATGTACCACTTCTGAAAAACTACTTGGTTCATAAGCATTAAATAATGTTCAGAGGATTCTGGTTTATCAGAAGATTCAGTTTTATAGGATTCTATATTATTATCTTGTTTACTGTTTAACTGTTGTTTAATATCATTTAAATCCTGAAAAATAATAGTATTAGTATTATGTAACTGTTTTATTTCAGATTTTAAAATATTTATTTCAATTTTAAGATCCTGAATAGTAGTAGGTTTCTCAGTAGTAGAAACATCTTGCAGACGCTTCATAACTTCACGCATACTATACTGATTAGTAGGAAGAATCTCTTCTGTTTTTTGATTTTTATAACAAATTTCTAAAAATTTTAATTTAATTTCGGGATCTTTAATTTGATCAGCGAAGTCGAGGAGAGATTTCTGGGTGTCGGTTAAGATATTGATACTGGGTCCTCTAATATATAAACCATTCATCTCTACGATAGCTTTCCAATAATCAGCTTCAGTAGTTATATTGCAGTTATTAACTGTGCAGGTTTGACATTGTTCATTTCCAGAATTATTGTCAGATTCAGAATAGATTTCAGCTAAATCATTATTTGGACTTGACTCAGAACTACTGTTTGATAAACAATTAAGAATTTGCTATTGAATATCCTCACCAAGGGACATTTCATTAAGTTTTTGCTTTAATTTGAATTTACATTTATTAGCAAAGTGTCATGTTTTACCACATTTATAACATTGAATTTTAGATTTATCTTTTTTACTACTGCTCTTTTCTTTCTCTTAGTAGATTTTTTAGGGATTTTGTTTTTAGAAGATTTCTTAGGAGAACGTCTTCGGTAAGATCTAGAAGGCTTAGAGCTTTGCTATTTTTTAATTTTTTGAGGATACTGTAATTTTGTATCATAAGAGAATTGATCGCAAAATTCTCCTATCTCATGTCTTTTAGTGAGATTTTGTTTTTTCATTAATTGTTGAAGTTTCATATCATTACATAATGGTAATCCTTCTTCAATAATTACTAAAATAAGATGGCCATAAGAATACTGGTCATAAGGGATACTCATGCGGTCATACTTATCTCTTAGTTTTTTACGGACTTTTTTAGCAAAGAAAGTAGGAAGGCCATCAATGAACTTGGCTTTCCAATGTTCACTGTTGGCATCCGTCCTTTGCATGACTCTCATTAGAAAGACATCTTTATACCATCTAAAATGAGTTAAGGAGGGGCAACGAAGATTCTGTAGGAGTTCTCTTCCTCTATCAGCATTCATTTGTCCTGGTCCAACAAAATGATGAACGATAGCATGAACTAAGGTGTAGCAAGCATCTTCTCTTTTCATTTCAGTTTTAGTGATAGGGTCGGTTTCATTCTTATAGGATTGAAGAATTTCAGTTCTTTGTTTGTCAGTAAGTGCATTATCCCACCATCCTTTAAGAATGCCGGTAAATTCATTTACTAAGAAACGACAGATCTGATGGTCTGTATTGTCATTCTGTTTACAGACAGTTGCATATATCAAAATATGATGGTCTGTTTCAAAAATTTGATATTCAGTCTTACCATCTATATTCCATTCATAAATGGTTTTACCATGGTAAGATTTTTGTGAATAAAGAAAGTCTTCTTCATACAGAATATCCTGGGGAGTATGTCTAGGGTAGTAATACCTACTAGGTCCAGATAAAGCCATACGATTTATAGGTTTCTTATTGTAAGTGGTTTTATTAATACTCTGCATATCTTGAAAATTATTCTGGATTTCCAAAATATGAATAAGAGAAATGACCTCAGAGTTATCTGCATCACTATAAGTATCATTATTACTGGTATGAGAAGAGGGTTGTCCAGACATCATATTAATTTGGGACGAAGAAGCAGTTGTAAGTTTTAAATCTTTCATTTTATTCAAAAGATTATCAATAAACTCATCATCAGATTTAGAAGATTTCATTTTAAAATTACTAACTTCTAATGGTGGTTTTATGGTTACAGGTTGAAGATCAAGCTTTTGAGGAACAACTTGGCAATTATCATTAATGTTATTTATTTGTTCTTCAATTCTGGTTAACTGTTTTCCTACGGTTTGAAGGAATAAATTAGTATAATTATTCTGTTTGGACAATGGTAAAATATCTTTTATTTTGACTTCTTCTTGTTGGTGGGGTATTTCAGATATATCAACATACGGATTGATGACTAAGGGTTTTAAATTCTCATTCCCAGAACTAAGTTCAAGGGACTTAGGAGGGGGATGGATGAATTGGATAATATTACCACTTGTGGTAATTCAGTCCTTTTGAATTCCAGTTAACACATTCAGTTGACTTTCAGTGTAGAATTCTGACTTTGAAACAAAATCATAATACCATTTTCGTAAATGATAAAATACACTGGTTCTTATTCAGATAAGTATAATAATCAGTTTTAATATCTGCTAATTTTTTATTATCATGATTTTTAAAATACCAATTTCTAAAATTCTGGTATTTATCCTGGATGAACTCCTGGTTTAAACATTAACGAATTTTACTATTGGGAGAAAAATCCATTAACATTCAAAATTCATATCACTAGCAGTTAGACTATAAGGTCTTCTGTTCTGAGGGGTATTCGCTTCAGATATACCATGGGGTATTTGATTTTCAGAAATATGAATTCCCCTAATTAAGTCTTCATTTTTAACAGACTCATTATTGGGATTCTTAGACTCTTGATAAACAGATTCTAAGGGATCAGACAAAGATTGTCTAGATGATTCAGGAAAATCAATATTATAAGAAACATTATTAATAGATCGACTTCGGGTAAAAGGTCTCTGAAATTTTAAATAAACATTTTTATTACTGGTTTGGACAACATCCTCAATGGATTGTCTAATTATAGGCCTGGTAGGAACGGCATTAGTAATTTGCCATTGTTTCGGAAAAGTAATTTCTTCCCAAGGGATCATCCTAGGAATAGCCACTTGACTACTAAAAAGATTAGCACCTATTAGGACAGTATGTCCCTGTTGGCTTGTTTTCAGATATAAGGGTTTAAAGTAGTTAAAACTTTAAGATGAATACGGAATAATATGGCAAAAGGAGGAGATCCTGGTCGATACTCATAGCCATAAGATATAATTATCATTTCTCAAATTTTTGACAAATTATTATCAATTAAGGCAACACTTAAATTTGGGTAAATATTGAAATATACTGGTCCATGGGAAAGGCTAGTTTCGATAGCTCCCATTAGAGAGGCTTTCCAGTTAAGACACCTACCATATCTGAGTGTGCACTGAATATTGGTATTTTGGCCAAGTAATGTCAAAGGTTTAAAAGCTACTTAGACAAGTCCTATATGAACATATTTATATTTTTGCAAAAAAAGATATAAATCTTCTACATGCAATAAATAAAAAATCTCATCATTATTCTGTAAAGGAACATCATGTTCAAAGGTTTTAATTATTCTTTTACTAATAAAATCAAAGGTTCCAATTTTATAAATTGTTTCTGGTTTGATTTTAGGAATGATCCATTTATATAAGGCTTCCTTTACATCCTGATAGGCAATAAGTTCAGTTGCTTCTAAGGTAGAAGCTGAGGCATTAGCTACAGTTGTTATAGATGAGGTAGAAAAATAAGTCATTTTTCAAAGTGATCATATATGTATAATTTATAAGTAATATATTCATTAATATGTCAATAAATTAAACATGACTCTGATACCAAAGGAGGGGCAGGAATGACCAGTAGAAACTGTGGCCGCGGTAATGAAAAATCATATTTTTCACAAGATATTTCACTTACATAAAAGTGTGATCCATTTATTATTCATGTGAAAAGAATTTTATGTAAATATCAATTTTTCTTGTGAAAATACAAGTTCTCAAATCTTAATACAAACAATGAGTTTTTCCTAAGCTTCTGTCTAATTTCTTTCTTAATATCTCTAATCAATTCGCCTGTATTTTTGTGATGAATGTTAATAGTTTAAGTGTCTAAAATTATAAAAATTACAGAATTGATATTATAATATTGTATATTAGTATAAATTCTAAAAATAAAACGAACATTGCAGAATTGACATTTTTTTCTACTTCGGGCTTTTTTTCGTGTGCACAAAACTTATAATCCATCTTTTTCGAAATATAATATAAATATTAATTTTTCAAATTAATTTGAGACATTTTAAAATTTTAAATTGACATAAATTTACTTAATTTTTATCAGTACACCAAAAAATGTTATAAATTATTTAAAAAGTACAATTAATTATAAAAATTCAATACTTCATAATTTTTAATTAATCTTCTCTATTTTAAGTTAAAAAATATCTTAAGTTAACTTCACAAATTAATAATAAAAATTATATTTTTATTCTGTTTTTTATCTCATCTGCACGTCTACGGATTCATCGTGTTTATAACATTTGGTACCAATATTCTTTTATTTTTATTAAAAAGTGAGATTGTAACGAATTAAAAGATTTATTCTAGAAGTAGAGTTTCACATAAAAAAATAAAAAAATAAGAAAATAAACAGAGATGACCAATAATTAACTGAACTTGAGCCCACCTGCTAACTAATGTGATGTGTCCCCGTTGACAGCTCATAAAGTGAACTTAAATAATTGTGTAAGATATTGGCAATGACTTATAAATCGGTCAAATTAATTTATAAGTCATTTATTATTATTTGAGTATTTAGAAATTATTTATTTTTTAATTTATAAATTAATTTTTAAGTATAAAAAAAAGTAAGTAATTATTTATGATTTATTTTAAAATGACTTGTTTTAATTTAATTTTTGACTTATAAATTAAATTGATGTCGAATATTTATATTTATAAATTATAATTTAAAATAAATTATAAAATAATTTATATTTTAATTTATAAATCAGTTAAAATAAGTCGTTCCCGAACATGAGAATTTCACACGCTACAAATGTGATGTTTTGATTTTGAAATACATCGTATTGTTCAACTTTTACAACTAAGAATGACACGTAATAATCATTTACATTATTTGTATGTCCTTGCCTTGCCTGGGGGCATGTGACTCTTGGCTCTCTCCCATAGTCCCGTATGTTTGTTTTTATTAATTATGAATAATATAGTGGACTTTTGAATCACCTAATACTCACAACTTTAAAGGGTAAAAATGTAACTGCGGCTCGTTATACTCGACTGTAACACCGATTGAAAGAGTAATGTTAACTATTACAGATAATTGGCTTCCACTCATGTAACTAGGAGGAGTGAATAATGTTACGGAAGAGTACTCTCATATACTGAGGAGAGTCCTTTAATAAATTTAGTTATAAGTAAATAGTAAAAAAAAGGCTTAAATATGAATTAGTATCCTAAACTATAGGTCATATTCCACTTCGGTGATCCACCTTTCAATTTTGTCAATTAGGTTATTAAACTATCAATTTTTTTCAATTACACAAATTGAACACGCCACGTCAGCAATTGTTGACGTGGCTTATTATGTGGGGTCTTAAGGAAGCTTATGTGGCAAAAAAATATTTTTTAATTATTAAATAAATAACTCTTATTAAACAAAGGACAAAACAGTCAAAACATAAATTAACATTTCTAATATTCCATTTTCAATTCCATTTTCTCTTTCTCATCTTCTTCACTGCTACTATACTCCACCACCGTCTTCCTCCAAAATCCAACGCCCACTAGGCCGCTCCATGCGCACTATCCGGTCCAACCTTTACCAGTCCGACCAGAGCTTCTCCTCCCTCCCCTGTTTGCCGCCACAATCTACCACAGCACCACCATAATTTACCACAGCACCACCACCACAATCTACCACAACACCACCACCACCTTCCACAGCACCACCACCACAGTTTTTTCCTCCTCGTCCTTCTTTCTCTTCTCCATAGCATAAACTCATAACCATCATTACTATCATTACACCAACAAAAAGAAAAAAAATTCACCAAAATCTATACCTAGTAACCAAATACATAAAATAAATAAATAAAAAATCATTCATCAAGAACAGGAAAAATCGGATTCCACCCAGAAATCTTTCCAAGAATGCTTGATAATTATTAATCGAATCAAGAGAGAAAATCGAATCGAATTCCACCCAGAAATCGAATCAAGAGATTTGTGCTGAGCAATTAGTGTCCGAAAGCAACAAACAACTCGATTTTCTTCGTCAATCCATTGAAGAACGATTTTCGGTGACAGATCTAGGAGTTTCAAATGGAGACCCAAGAACGGAGATGAAGAGAGGAGACAGATCTAGGATTTTCGGTGACAAATCTCTCAGCCGCCACCGTCCTCTTCTTTACCACCGCCTCAGTCCCTCCTAACCTCCACCTCCGCCGCCCCCCTCCTCTTCTTTACCACTGCCTCAGTCCTTTCCTACCTCACCGCCACCACCCCGGAATTCTCTCAGTCGTCTCCTCCGATACCGCCACCGTCGCCACGCCCCTTCTCTGCCGCCTCAGTCCTCTCCTACCTCACCGCCACGCCCCTTCTCTGCCGCCTTCTCTACCGATCGGAAGCTCTTGTATAATTTATCAGCGTTTTGATCTTTGGTGCAGTTTTTATTGGTTTGATCGTCGTGATTTTAGAGAGAGAAAGGAAACGTATTGAAGATGAGAAAGAAGAAGGCGTATAAAGGAGAAAACGAGTAGAAAGTTTAGAAAAAAGGAAAATGATTTGGATTTATGTTTGTTGTTTTTATTTAGTTTTAATGTTTGATATTAAAGTGATTTGACCAATTTACCCTTAATGTAAACTAAATATGTAAATAGATATTAAAATATATTTTTTTATTTACACATAAGCTTATGTATGGCCTACTCAGATAGCCACGTCAGCAATTGCTGACGTGGCGTGTTCAATTTGTGTAATTGAAAAAAATTGATAGTTTGATAACCTAATTGACAAAATTGAAAGGTGGATCACCGAAGTGGAATATGACCTATAGTTTAGGGTACTAATTCATATTTAAGCCTAAAAAAAAATAAGTTTAAAATTAAAATAGCAGAACAAATGGATCGTTGAGATTAATATTAAGGAGTTCATGTATTAGTAATGCCTGTATAAGGTAAAGGCTTGAATTAAAATTTCTCCAATTTATCTTTCTCTCTCTTGCATTTTTTTATCAAAATCTAGCTGTGATCGTAAATAGACTACACACTTCCACCCCTTTTATTTTTTATGATTTTATTGTAATCTTATGGTTACAAGTCATTTAAAGTAGTTTGTCAAATTTATGCCATACCATAAATTACATTATGCACATCTGTGCATATCTTTAGGGCAGGATCAGGAAGTTTTAACTTTTAGAGTAAAATATAGTGAAACACGCATATCTTCTCTAGTTTTGTAAGTAATACTAAAAGTCCTACTATTTTGAGTAGTTCAATATTAAATGTCTATTTTTTTTAATAACTAAATTTTTACACATTTTTTTTCTATTATGTCCGTATCATTAAATATCTTATACTTTTTTTATTCTAATTCTCTCTCTATATTGAATAAGTATGGAGAGAGAATATTTTGAATTGAATAGCTAGAAAATCATTCTCTAACCTACATTAAAAATAATTAATGACATATTATTATGAGCAATTTTGTCATTTCATTCCTCTTCTTAATATGCATAAATGGACAAAATTACATATTTACCCTTGTATGTTATCAAATTTTAATTCTTGAATTATATATATATATATATATATATATATATATATATATATATAGTTAATTATCCTTTTTTAATACAATACATTTTAATTATAGTTTTATTTGTAATTAAGACTATTTCATTCAAATAATTTAGTTTAATTAACACATATTTTTGGATAAGTGATACAAATATTAAGAATTTTAAATTAAATTATTAATGGAGTTGTTCTAATTAGAGTTATTGAGTATGTTGATATTTTAGTTTTTGGTGTTTAATTAAATTATTTTTGTGCAATGTTGAATAAAAAAATATAATAATATTTATTATGACCTCTATCTAGTAAAAATATTTTTCTCTTAATATATTTTTTCTTTTTTTGAGTAATAACATTTGTCATTTTTATTGTAAATAATTATACCCAAGTGTGACTTATATTTAGATTAATATTTGAGAAAAATAATTAATATAATTTTTAATACTTTTTTATATGAATAATAAGATTCGTTCTGTAATAATAAGTTGTAAATTTTAATATTTGTAAAAAATAATTATAATATTTTTTGCGTTAAATTGTACTTTTATGGCTATTAAAATTTTACTTTTTAACGACAAAAAATATATATTTGAATGTATATTAAGTAAATTTTAATTTTTGAGAAATTTAATTAGCAAAAAAAGTGTGACTTTATTTTCCTGATAAATAAATATTTATTATTTTTTGACATTTATGTTATTTACTGCATAAGTTCATAATTTAATTAATTAGATCAAGTTAAGTAAAATTATAATTTATAAATTTATATTTAGTAGATATATTAAATATTATAACTTTAAGGATGTATTAGACATTATATTAAAAATATTTTTAGATATTAATTAGTCAACCATATTAGGGGTAGTGAATATTATATATTATAGACTAAAGGGATACTTACTTACTCCCTCCGTCTCAAATTATCTGCTTTTTTAGAGTTCCACACACATACCAATATGTGTGATAAAAATATTAAAATACCCTTATGTGTTGACTTTTTTATTTTCTGTGCATGAATCCTTATTGGTGGGAATATGAAAAGATGCTTAAAAAAGAGGAAAGACATGAATGAGAGTAATGACTATCATTAATTAGGGTAAAGGGGCAAACTTGGAAAACAAAGGAAAAAAATACATTGAAATCTTGAAAAAGCAGATATTGTGGGACAATTTTTTTTTTGCTAAAACAGCAGTTAATTTGGGACGGAGGGAGTAAAAAACTAGAATGATGATAAGTATTACTATTATGATTATATACCAGGACTGTCAATGTATTTTACTCTAATTAACTTTGATGCAAAGACATTTGACACTTCCAGACTATTCCATCCGTCCCTATTTAAATGATGTTTTAGAATTTTTTATTTATCCCTAATTAATTGAAGTTTGTTCAAATCTAGGAGAATTAATGATAATTTTTCTAAAATTACCCCTCATTATTCTATCTATTTTTTTGGTATTTTAAATTCTTGTGCTATGATAAATTAATGATTTAAGGGTATTATAGATAATTGAGTATTATATTTAATACTTTCTAATTATTATCTTAATTCTTATGTCTATTTTTAAAACGTCATTTAAATATGGACGGAGGGAGTAGTTAAATTTTTCGGTTACATTTTTGTTTCGTTCTGGTTCATTAGTCAATGTTTAGTTTGTAGAAACGTCCGTGCAATTAGTGAGCTACACGAGGCGTATATAAAGGAAATTAAACCACTCTGCCATTATACTAAATAATTAATTCCACCGTCCACAAATGTTGACCTTTTCTTTTGGAAAATAACTTCAGAAATATTAAACCTTAGTAAATATTGTAAGTTTTGAAACAATTAATTTTGTAACTAATTTTGTCCATTCATTTTACTAACAATCTTAAGACATTTAATATATATATATATATATATATATATATATATATATATATATATATATATATATATATATACACAATGGATCCTGTCCGGACTCCCGGACAGGTCCTAAAATACGGACCCAAATTTTTTTTTTTTTTTTTTTGCTTTTTTTTTTAAAATAACTAAAAAAAAATATTTAATATTTTATGGAACTGAAATTTTTTCATAATACAATGTTTTGGACGTGTTTTGAATACCTATACCAAAAAGTGGTGGTACAGTCTGCACAGACAGTACCACCATGTTTTGTTATACGTACCCAAATCACACCCAAAATACTGTATTATGAAAAAATTTCAATTCCATAATTTTTTTTTTTTTTTTAGTTGTTTCAAAAAAAAAAAAGCAAAAATAAAAATAAAAAATAAAGGTCCGGATTTTATAGAGTCCGGATCCCGGACTGGATCCGGACTCTATATATATATATATATATATATATATATATATATATATATTTGAAAGAAAGATGGCTACTGATTTGGTTATTATAATTGGTTATTCTTCTACACCAATAATTCCAAATGTATCTATGAACCATGGTGAAAAATCAGAAAGGTTCAATGGTACAGAATTCAATATGTGACAACAAAAAATGTTGTTATATCTTACTACTCTGAACTTGGCAAGGTTTTTTCACAAAGATCTCTTTGTTCTCAAAGAAGATGAAATAGACAGGCAGTGGTGAAACCAGAAACTTTTGAGGGTGAGGGGGGGGTCAAAATATACTTGCAAAATCATGACGGCGGCGATACGAGCTACAATCCGATCTGAAGAAATTCCTCTTGCAAAAGTACTGCAGAGGAAAGTCTTCTGAAAGATAGAGAGGCAATATTTAAGTTGGAAAAGCCAGAAGAAATTTCTCTTCTAAAGAAAAATGAAGTTGACGAGGTGAAGTTGAAGGAATTGAAGCGAAAGGAGAAGATGGCTAAAGCTAAGCAGACGTTGGAGAGGAAGAAAAAGTTGGCAGAGATTTGTGATTTTTTTTAACTGATAAAGCACTCAAACAAATTGAGTTAACTTATAACTCATGTATGTACATCAATTTACAGAGAGAACCCATTAATTTTCATGTTTTAACCAAATTAATCTCTTTATGGCATTTATACAAATACATGGTATGCAAGCTTTAAAAATCATAGTTTCATGAAATCCAAGCATATAAACACATAACCTCCATACATAATTACATCCTTATATCATCTGAACCCTTCATAGTTCCATAATCAAAACTCCCACTACCAATTTCACATCAATAACAAATATATTCCATCCAATTTCAATAAACTTATTAAAAAGAAAGAAAGGTGGAACATCCTTTGTTTGGTAAATTAATTGGTTGAAAACTTAACTCAATTTTGATTATAGTTGAATTGGATTCCTCCCATAGTTTCTTTTGCTCCGAATCTCCTTTAATCCCAGCTTAGACAATCTGTAAGATCCCAAATTATTAATAAATGAAATTTAATTTCCTCTATTTATTATTCTGAAATAGTAAGGGTTGATTTGATTAATGTGGTTAGTTATGGGTAAAATGCGCAAATATTTTAAATAAGCAAGTGGTTATAAAATATTCATTGTTGTCGGGGAATATTCGCTTGGTCGTGGAATATTCTTACTGTCGGAGAATATTCGTACGACGGCGCAGTCTTTTGTGGGCCCCATAACGGAAAGCGATTGGATGAAGAAAATGACAAAAAAAATAAGTTGTTTATAAATAACGGCGTAGTTGTTACCGTTAATACTGTTGGAATACCCGGTGGTTAAAACACAGTAATATGCGTTGTTGCACAGTAGCACACGGTATTGCATCAATTATTGATTCTTACGTAAGAAGGCACTACTCAATAATGGTTACAGTAATTACTGTTCAATATTTTATTTTATTGATTAAATAATTGCTACGTTGATATTTTATAATTGTCACTATGCAGTATTTTCCATTATCGGAGCAATAATTTATATTATCTGAATAATATTATTAGATAATATTATTGGCAATGTCTAGAAAGTTCTGTCTAAGAGAGGTTTGGGCATCTAATTGCGCGCCAGTAAGGAGAAATTCTTATTGGAAAGCCCCCTCTTTCCTGGGAACGGCCTGGTTGCCAGTACTGTGATTCTGTAATATTATTTGTGTATAATTGATTATTGATTTATATGATGAGGAAAATATTAATTTTATGTGGATATAGATGGAGAAAATTTTTAATGTGACAATTGTTGAAAATTAATATTTTATCTTTTTCTGATAAAATAATTCATATATATTGATGGTGATATTTTTACAATGAATGTGAGATATATGAGGAGGAAGAGTATTTTTGTGGTATTAAATGATTAACACATATTTTGTGTGTTGGTGGACACAATTCTTGACCGAAAATTTATTATTGACTGTAAAATCACCCGTTTGTGGATTTCGGTCAATTTCTGTTTAGAATTTGGACAAACTTTCTTCTGTAAAGTTGTAGAGAATTGAATTTCCTATAAAAACTCGCGAGATTCGAATTTTCTGATAAAATGGCTATTTATTATGAATTATTGAAGTTCTGAAGTTCTGAAATAATTGATTTTTGGAAGTTTTAATTATTATTTTAAAGAAAAACGTTTTTTGCAAATTAGTGGGCTCAACATGTGATAAGAATGGGCTGAATTCAGATCTTCTAAGGTGGGCTTGACAATTTTGTAAATATAATATTATTATATTCAATTTTCTGCTTTGGTGTTCTAAGTATTTTCCTATAAATAGGGTGCTTAGGTTAGAATTGAAAATCACACCAGAAACTGAGATCTTTTCTCTCTTTCTCTCTCTATATTAGTGAGCGTATTCTTGTGAGTATTCTAATACTTTGAGTATTGCTATACGGTGCAAGTTCAAGTCATAGCCTATATCCGGTGTTTCAACTAGAAGTACTGTTTTTGCTGAGGTAAGGGATGCTATTTCTTCTTAAATGATATTATTTTCTTCAATATCATTATGTCGAAGTATTGATATGAACTTTTTATCAAATTTAGAACTTTTCATGTCGGGGTTACTATTCTTGAGTTACTATTCATGAGTTACTATTCACGAGTTACTATTCACCGAAAAATAAAATTTTCTTCTTTTCGTCCAAATATCTATTCTGGATACTAGCTTTGATTGTATCCATGTTTTGATCATTCTTGAATTTTACTTCACTATGATTATTTATAAGGTATTTTTGGACATGGATAAATCGAAATACGAATCCTTAATATTTGTTATTTTGTTTCATTGGATTCGTTTTTTTTAAAATATTTTTCATCATCCTCAGTCTTAAATGATGATATAACTGAATATCTTTGGCCTGTAGTGCAAGGATGAATGATTTCTGATGAATATATTTGGCCCGTAGTTCAAAGATGAACAGGTGTTGAGGTGAACATGACCAACTGATGAATATCTTTGGCCTGTAGTGCAAAGATGACTATTTGATTCAAGATATTTATTGATTGATGTTACAGGGATAAAATGTTGATGATGGGCTTTTAAATTCATAGATAATCGTAGATTTCATTCTCTACGTAACTCTTCTATGAATTATTATTTTCCGCTGCGAATATTGATTTAAAACTTGTTGTCTATTGTATTCTATTAAATTTTTCCCTGTTGAAGACTAGCGATAATTTGTTGTATATTATCTTAGTCATAATATTCTTTACTGGGCTAGTTGAGCTCACCCTTTTCTTTGTTGTTCCATTTTTCTTCTCAGGAGGCGAGAATGTAGCGAGTACTAGTCGGGATATGGAATGATGGTTCAAGACAGTTATTTTAGTAGTCCTCACTATTTTGTAAAATAGTGTATCAATAAGTATAATGAGGACTTAATTGAGTATGAATACTGTCTAGATGACAATATTTGTATTTAAACTCACAGTATATGTGTTGTCGTATTTTGCACGACAATTGTAATAATAAAGTTGTAGTTATTTTCTGTACCATGTATTTGGCGACTCAGAATGGGTTGGATGGATTGGACCTATTTTGGGGGCGTCGCAGTTGGTATCAGAGCTTAGGGATATGATCTCTGGCGGAGATCGGGGAATAGAACTAGGAGGGGAGAGACGAGTAAATCCTTTGCTAGTATGTCCTACCTAAGCTTATTTGTTGGTCGGTCATAATATAGGGATATTATGTGATATGTTAATTTGTTAAATTAACTCTTGTTTTATGGCAGTATTTGAGAATGTCGACTGAGAATGTTAACAGTGGAGTAAATGAAACCGTGGAGACGCCTGTACTCACCAACGAGGAGAACGTGCAACAGGCTGGCAATGTTCCTCCTATGAACAACACCAATGAGCAGATGATGAACGATGAGATGTTTAGAAGCTTTTTACAGTTCATGCAAAATCAGACAAAGGAGACTCGTGTTCAAAATATAGGAGGAAATGATAGCAATTCACGGTTTGTCACGGCTAAGCAGTTCAAAGAGTTGGGACCACCAGAATTCTGGGGAAAGCCGGATCCGATTAAGGCGGAGACATGGGTCAAGCAAATTACCAAGATATTCGATGTCTTGGGATGCACGGAGGAATAGAAGGTTCCATTCGCCACCTTTATGTTCCGTGGCGAGGCAGACTACTGGTGGGAGTCTGTGAAGCGTACCCATCCAGCCGCACTAAGCATGTCTTGGGAGACATTTCAGAAACTGTTCAATGACAAGTATTTTCTTGAAAGTATTCGTCATATGAAGGAGGTAGAGTTTATTAGACTGGAGCAGAATAACATGACGGTGTCCCAGTACGAGGTAAAATTTGCAGAGTTGTCCAGGTTTGCACCTCATTTGGTAGAGAATGAGGAACGTATGACGCGAATGTTTCTGAGAGGTTTGAAACCCGGCATACGTCAATATCTCATTTCTCATAAATTTTCTCTCTATTCAGATGTTGTCAACATGACTCAATTATTAGAGCGAGATAACGAGTACGGTCAATCGAGGGACTACAACCAGGATCATACCGGTGACAGCAGTCATCAGAACAATGATAACCAGCGGAGAAAGAAGAATACGGACAAGAACGGCAACCACTCTGGTGGTAATCGTGGCCATGAAAATAGAAGAAGCGAGTCGAGAGGAGATTTTAAAAAGAGGAGATTCAACAATGACAATATGAAGATGTCAGCACCAGCAGTAACGGGTTCTAAGGGAGGAGAACGACCACCGATCATATGCTATAAATGCAGAAAAGAAGGACATATCAGCCCAAACTGCCCACAACAGTTTAAGGTATATTATAACTGTGGAAAGGAAGGACATATCGCTCGAGATTGCACTGTAGCGAAACCAAGTCCAACGGGGGTGGTGACTCAAAAAGTTATTCTAGAAAAGTCAAAGTCAACAGTTCCTGTAAGAGCGTTTTTCGTGACTGGTCAGAATGCGAGGAACCCGAACGAAGTTAGCACGGGTTAGTTAATTATAAATTTTTGCGAAGTTTATACCTTATTAGATACCGGTTCTACCCATTCATTTATCTCTCCTGCTTATACTCAACGTTTAAACTTGACTCCGGAGAAAATTAGACTTTGACTTATCTGTTGAAACTCCGTTAGGAGAAACTTTCGTTGCATCCACTGTTTAAAAATCTTGTTTGATCCAAGTTGGCACCATCACATTACCTGTTGACCTTATATCTTTAAAGATACTTGCTTTTGATGTGATTTTAGGAATTGATTGTTAACTACTCATCATGCCAAAATTGATTATTTTCGTAAGATTGTTAGTTTTCATATTCCTAAGCAACCTGTTATTCGAATTCAAGCAACCAAACCATTGAAGTCAAACTCTTTCATATCAAGTCGTAAAGTCATTCGTTTATTGAAAAACGGATGTCATGCTTTCTTAGCCATGTCATGGACTTGAACAAAAATACGTCAGATTTGAATGACATTTCTGTTGTTAGTAAAATTTTTGACGTATTTCCTGAAGAATTTCCTGGCTTACTCCCAGAGCGTGATATTGAATTTTGTATTGACTTTGAACCCGGTACAAAACCCATTTCTAAAATCTCATATCGAATGGCTCCTATTGAACTTCAAGAGTTAAAAACCCAACTATAGAAGTTGATAATCGAGCCTCTATCTGGTGACTTCCTTTGTGGAATGCATTGAAGCCAGACTCTCCGTAGGAGACGCCATATTCGTACGGTAGTAAACTGATAGGTGCCATTGTGACGTGCTATCCAAGATTGGGATATGAGTCACAGTTGAGAGCAACCTAAGTCAGTAATCGAAATACGTAGCTTTCTGGTTATTATCGGAGATTCGTAAAAGTATTTTCTCGAATCGCTACTCCATTAACTCAGCTGACTCAAAAAGATACAAACTTCGAATGGGCCGAGGAATGCGAGAAGAGCTTCCAAGAATTTAACATGCGTCACCGACGTTGGCTCGAGCTGTTGAAAGATTTCGATCATACCATCCAATATCATCCTAGAAAAACAAACGTGGTAGCTGACGCATTGAGTAGAAGATCATATGCAAGAATGAGTGCGATGATGTCAAGTATACGCGTAGAATTAACTTTAATCGATAAAGTTAAAATTGCTTAAGCCACAGACCCGGAGCTGATGCGTATGAAGAAGAAAGTACAAGAAGGTGCTATTCCGGAAGCGAGAATCGATGAAGAAGGAATACTTCGAGTCCACTCCAGACTTTGTGTTCCTAACGATTCTGATTTGAAGTACAAGATCATGATGGAGGCACACAATACACCATTTGCAATTCATCCTGGAAGTACTAAAATGTATCGTGATCTTCGACACACATTTTGGTGGAACAATATGAAGAGAGAGATTGCAAAGTATATCTCGAGGTGTTTAACTTGTCAACGTGTAAAGGCGGAGCATCAAGTACCAAAGGGTCCATTGCAACCACTTGAGATTCTGAAATGAAAGTGGGAACACATTACCATGGATTTCGTTACGGGTCTTCCCACGGTTTCTCAAGGCATAAATGCTATTTGGGTTATAGTTGATAGATTAACCAAGTCTGCTCATTTCTTGTCGATACGGGAGACTTATTCCCTTGAACGTCTTGCTAGTATGTACGTGAATGAGATTGTAAGGTTGCATGGCATGCCAGTATCCATAGTTTCGGATCGTGACCCAAGATTCACTTCAAGATTTTGGGTTAGTTTGCAAAAAGCTATGGGTACGGATTTACGGTTCAGTTCGGCATACCATCCTCAAACGGACGGGCAATCAGAGAGGACTATTCAAACTCTTGAAGATCTATTAAGACTTTGTGTCCTAGATTTCAAAGAAAGTTGGGATAAGTACCTACCATTGGTGGAATTCTCCTATAACAACAGTTATCAGGCAAGTATAGGTGTGGCTCCCTTTGAAGCATTGTATGGACGAAAGTGTCGCTCTCTAGTATTTTGGGATGAGGTGGGAGAAGCAACGTTGTTGGGACCAGAGTTGGTACGAATGACTACAGAGAAGATCCAAACGATTCAACAACGTATACAAACGGCACAGGATCGACAAAAGAGTTATGCGGATATTCATCGAAAGGACGTGGAATTTGACATTGGGGATCATGTATTATTACGTGTAGCTCCATGGAAAGGAGTTACAAGATTTGGGAAGAGAGGAAAGCTCAATCTACGATTTATTGGTCCATTTCAGATTCTTGACCGAGTAGGAAATGTGGCCTATAGACTCGCGTTACCTCCAAGTATGTCTCGTGTTCATAATGTTTTTCATATATCTGTGCTTCGTAAATATGTGAAAGACCCGAATCACATTATTGAGTTAGAACCGGACCAGATAGCCGAAGACTTAATGTACGAGGAGGTACCTGTCAAGATCTTGGATAGGAAGGAGCATGTCCTACGCACGAAGGTCATACCACAAGTTAAAGTTTTGTGGAGAAACCATGCTATTGAGAAAATGACCTGAGAGTTGGAAACGAAAATGAAAGCGAGGTATCCTCATCTTTTCGAAACACCAGGTACGTATGTCAATTTCGAGGACGAAATTTCATAAGGAGGGGAGGTTGTAAGACCCCAAATTATTAATAAATAAAATTTAATTTCCTCTATTTATTATTCTGAAATAGTAAGGGTTGATTTGATTAATGTGGTTAGTTATGGGTAAAATGCGCAAATATTTTAAATAAGCAAGTGGTTATAAAATATTCATTGTTGTCGGGGAATATTCGCTTGGTCGTGGAATATTCTTACCGTCGGAGAATATTCGTACGACGGCGCAGTCTTTTGTGGGCCCCATAACGGAAAGCGATTGGATGAAGAAAACGACAAAAAAATAAGTTATT
Organism: Panax notoginseng; assembly: GCA_016801055.1. Classification (NCBI taxonomy): domain Eukaryota; kingdom Viridiplantae; phylum Streptophyta; class Magnoliopsida; order Apiales; family Araliaceae; genus Panax; species Panax notoginseng. Next base: position 157,002,885 of record CM029019.1, on the reverse strand, counting down.
TATAAATAACGGCGTAGTTGTTACCGTTAATACTGTTGGAATACCCGGTGGTTAAAACACAGTAATATGCGTTGTTGCACAGTAGCACACGGTATTGCACCAATTATTGATTCTTACGTAAGAAGGCACTACTCAATAATAGTTACAGTAATTACTGTTCAATATTTTATTTTATTGATTAAATAATTGCTACGTTGATATTTTATAATTGTCACTATGCAGTATTTTCCATTATCGGAGCAATAATTCATATTATCTGAATAATATTATTAGATAACATTATTGGCAATGTCTAGAAAGTTCTGTCTAAGAGAGGTTTGGTCATCTAATTACGCGCCAGTAAGGAGAAATTCTTATTGGAAAGCCCCCTCTTTCCTGGGAACGGCCTGGTTGCCAGTACTGTGATTCTGTAATATTATTTGTGTATAATTGATTATTGATTTATATGATGAAGAAAATATTAATTTTATGTGGATATAGATGAAGAAAATTTTTAATGTGACAATTGTTGAAAATTAATATTTTATCTTTTTCTAATAAAATAATTCATATATATTGATGATGATATTTTTACAATGAATGTGGGATATATGAGTATATGAGGAGGAAGAGTATTTTTGTGGTATTAAATGATTAACACATGTTTTGTGTGTTGGTGGACACAATTCTTGACCGAAAATTTATTATTGACTGTAAAATCACCCGTTTGTGGATTTCGGTCAATTTCTGTTTGGAATTTAAAAAAATTTTCTTCTGTAAAGTTGTAGAGAATTGAATTTCTTATAAAAACTCGCGAGATTCGAATTTTCTGTTAAAAGAGCTATTTATTATGAATTATTGAAGTTCTAAAGTTCCGAAATAATTGATTTTTGAAAGTTTTAATTATTATTTTAAAGAAAAACGTTTTTTGCAAATTAGTGGGCTCAACATGTGATAAGAATGGACTGAATTCAGATCTTCTAAGGTGGGCTTGACAATTTTATAAATATAATATTATTATATTCAATTTTCTGCTTTGGTGTTCTAAGCATTTTCCTATAAATAGGGTGCTTAGGTTAGAATTGAAAATCACACCAGAAACTGAGATCTTTTCTCTCTTTCTCTCTCTATATTAGTGAGCGTATTCTTGTGAGTATTCTAATACTTTGAGTATTGCTATACGGTGCAAGTTCAAGTCATAGCCTATATCCGGTGTTTCAACTAGAAGTACTATTTTTGCTGAGGTAAGGGATGTTATTTCTTCTTAAATGATATTATTTTCTTCAATATCATTATGCCGAAGTATTGATCTGAACTTTTTATCAAATTTGGAACTTTTCATGTCGGGGTTACTATTCATGAGTTATTATTCACGAGTTACTATTCACGAGTTACTATTCACCGAAAAATGAAATTTTCTTCTTTTCGTCTAAATATCTATTCTGGATACTAGCTTTGATTGTATCCATGTTTTGATCATTCTTGAATTTTACTTCACTATGATTATTTATAAGGTATTTTTGGACATGGATAAATCGAAATACGAATCCTTAATATTTGTTATTTTGTTTCACTGGATTCGTTTTCTTTAAAATATTTTTCATCATCCTCAGTCTTAAACGATGATATAACTGAATATCTTTGGCCTGTAGTGCAAGGATGAATGATTTCTGATGAATATCTTTGGCACGTAGTTCAAAGATGAACAGGTGTTGAGGTGAACATGACCAACTGATGAATATCTTTGGCCTGTAGTGCAAAGATGACTATTTGATTCAAGATATTTATTGATTGATGTTACAGGGATAAAATGTTGATGATGGGCTTTTAAATTCATAGATAATCGTAGATTTCATTCTCTACGTAACTCTTCTATGAATTATTATTTTCCGCTGCGAATATTGATTTAAAACTTGTTGTCTATTGTATTCTATTAAATTTTTCCCTGTTGAAGACTAGCGATAATTTGTTGTATATTATCTTAGTCATAATATTCTTTACTGGGCTAGTTGAGCTCACCCTTTTCTTTGTTGTTCCATTTTTCTTCTCAGGAGGCGAGAATGTAGCGAGTACTAGTCGGGATATGGAATGATGGTTCAAGACAGTTATTTTAGTAGTCCTCACTATTTTGTAAAATAGTGTATCAATAAGTATAATGAGGACTTAATTGAGTATGAATACTGTCTAGATGACAATATTTGTATTTAAACTCACAGTATATGTGTTGTCGTATTTTGCATGACAATTGTAATAATAAAGTTGTAGTTATTTTCTGTACCATGTATTTGGCGACTCAGAATGGGTTGGATGGATTGGATCTATTTTGGGGGCATCACACCATCAGTTGCACCGCCCTTGCTCCTGCTGCTTAGTCTATATACCAGGGTAATTATTCTGAAATAGAGGGGTCATATGACCTCCTGTTCCGCCTCTGTAGACATGCAAGTTGTTAGCGCTATTGATGCATGGAAACATGTTGATTTCTTATGCTGAAACTATATCCTCAATAGATTGGACACCACATTATACAATGTGTATAGTTCTCTCAAAATAGCAAGAGAATTATGGGATTACTTGGATAAGAAATATAAAACAGAAAATGTAGGCATGAAATAGTTCGTAGTTGGCAGATTTTTGGACTACAAAATGGTGGATTCCAAGGCTGTCATCAACCAAGTCCAAGAATTAAAGTAATCTTGCATGAAATACATGCAGAAGGTATGTCTTTAAGTGAATCTTTCCAAGTTACTATAATTATTGAAAAATTACCACCATTATGTATAGATTTTAAGAATTATCTCAAGCATAAATGCAAAGAGAAAAATCTTGAAGACTTAATCGTAAGATTCAGGATAGAAGAGGACAACCGTACTTCTGAAAAAAGAAAACAGGAAGGACCTTTGTGGAATATAAAGTCAACGTGGTGGAACAAGGTCCGAAGTCTAAAAAGAGGAAGTTTTTCGGCAATGGGCCTTAACAAGGAATAAATAAGAAGTTTCAAGGCAAATGCTACATTTGTGACAAGCCCAGACATAGGGCAAAAGATTGTTGTAAACGGAAAAACCAGAATAAGAAGTCCGCACAAGCCAATGTAACATAAGTGGATTGTCTTCTTCAAAATGTTTTAGAAATGAACCTTTCAGGGATTGTTTTTGAAGTAAACATGGTTGAGAATCCCAGTGAATGGTGGGTAGATACTGGAACAACCCGCCATGTCTGTTCTGACAGAAAGATGTTCTCCACATATCAAGAAATTGAGAATGGAGAATAATTGTACATGAAAATTCTTTATCATCAAAGATTGTTGGACAAGGAAAGGTGGTTTTGAAGATAACATCTGGTAAGGAACTCACCCTCAACAACGTGCTCCATGTGCCTGATATTAGGAAGAATTTAGTGTCAGGAAACTTCTTAGTCAAAAGGGATTTAAATTAGTCTTTGTATCGGACAAGTTTGTCCTAACTAAAAATGGGATGTATGTGGGGAAAGGATATATGAGCAATGGTGTAAGATCCCAAATTTTATGAAATAAAAGTATTCAATTTTTCTTATAATTGTTATTCTATTCAGTAAATGGTTAAATTAATAAAAAATTAAAGTTAAGGGTGATATGTGAAAATTTTACAAAGTAAGCAAGTTGTCATAAAATATTCGTTGTGTCGGAGAATATTAGTACGACGACGCAATTATTGGTGGACCACATAACGGAATAACTGTCGGATATAGAAAGCGGCATAAATAACCTTTTTATAAAAAATAACGGTAAAACTTTTATCGTTAACTGTTGAAATACCCAGTGATAAAAGTACAGTAATACGCGTTATTCCACAGTGGTACGCGGTATTACACAGTAGCACACAGTATTTTACAGTATCTCTGATTATTGATGCTTACGTAAGAAGTCACTCAGTTTCATTCAATAATTGCTATAGTAGTTGTTGCATAGTATCTCATATTATTGATTCAATTATCGTCACAATATCATTTACATAATATTTTATATTATTAAATCAATAATTGAGACGACACAGTTATTCATATTATTATTAGCATTATTGAAAATATCTAGAAAGTTCTGTCGAGAAAAGGGGTTAGGATATTTAATTGCGCGCCAATAAGGAGAAATTCTTATCGGAAAGCCCTCTCTTTCTTGGGAACGATCTGGTTGTCAATATTGTGAATTTATAATATTAATTAGGAATAATTATTGAAAGATTGGAGAGTTGTAAATAATTGATGAATAAATAAAAATTGTTAATAAAAATGATAAGTAAATATTTTTTTAGTTTAATATAAATGGAGGAATTTTAGCATGAGACATTTGTTGAAAGTTTGACATATTTTTCTATGAAAGCATAATTATCTTCTCTAATAAAATATTCATTCAAATATATTATTATAGTATAATTTTATAAATTATAATTGTTTAAATATTAAAATTATTATAATATATATATAAACATGTGAATAAATGGGTGGAGGTGAGCAAGTTGGTTTTGAAAGCTTTGTTTCAAAATGTGTGTGGTACAAAACTACCGTGTGCAAATTTTGTCAGAAAATGGTGTACTAGCATTTTTCTATAAATATGTTGCTTAGTTAAACAATGAAAATCACACCAGAATCAGAAAATTCTTTCTCTATAATATTGAGCATATTTCTTGTGAGTATAAAGATATTTTGAGTGTTGATAATAGTGCAAGATTTTTTCAACATAATCTCCGTTATTCCAATTAGAACTACTTTCCTATTAAGGTAAATGATATTATTTTTCTCGTAAATAATGTTATTTTCTTTCAATACTCGTAAGGGGTATCATTTTCTTTCATACTGCATATTATGTAAGTGATATTATTTCATTTCATATTACTATTCATACGGTACTATTCATGGGTACTATTCATACGGTACTATTCATGAATACTATTCACAACAAAATTTAATTTTTTTTCTTTGTTCAAGTTATCTTTTATTAATCCTATTCTTGAAATTGAATCTATGTTATGATCTTCATGTTAACAAGTTAGACATTCTTGAACTTTGGATAAATTGAATTAGAAATCTTTAATATTTATCTTTGATCTCGCTTGATTAATTTTTTATGTCATTGTCATAATTCTTAGACTTAAATTATGTTGAAAGTTATCTTTGGCCCGTAGTACAAAGATGAACTGTTGATTAATGAATATCTTTGGTCCGTAGTGCAAAGATGAACTGTTGATTGATATCTTTGGCCCGTAGTGCAAAGATGAACTATTGATTGATATTTTTGGCTCGTAGTGCAAAGATGGACATGTGTTCGGCATGATCATGACCACTGATGATACAAATGAATATCTTTAGCCCGTAGTGCAAAGATAGATTATTATTTGACATGATCATTGGTTTTATAGTTGAACATCTTTGGCCCGTAGTGCAAATATGAACTGTTGGTTGATATTTTTGGCCCGTAGTGCAAAGATGGACATGTGTTTGGCATGATAATGACCACTGATGATACAAATGAATATCTTTGGCCCGTAGTGCAAAGATAGATTATTATTTGGCATGATAATTGGTTTTACAGTTGAACATTTTTGGCCCGTAGTGCAAAGATAGACAATTATTTGATATGATCATGACCATTGTTATTATATTTAAATATCTTTGGTGTAAGGTGTAAAGACGATATGATTATTGAGTGTCTTTTGTGGCAAGGAGAAACTGTTGATTTACATGATTATAAATATGAATTGTGAATTTAACTATAATCTTTAGTGGTTCAGGTAAAGACAGGTGATGAAAGTTTCCTTTGTCTTAAGTACAACAAAGAACTGTTGATGGAAATTACATGAGATGAACTTTTAATTTAGAGGAGATAGTAGACATTATGTTCTACTTGACTCTTCTAATGGATTGTTGATTCCGTTGCAATTGTGGTTGAAAACTTTTATCATCTACCATATGTTCTTAAGTATATGATTTATTACTGATGAATGCTATTGATAATTTAATTATCTTTAGTCATAATATTTTTTACTAGGCTATTTGTGCTTACCCTTTTACTTCACAATTCCTTTCAGGTAATAAGAGCGTAGCTGAGTCGAGCGGGGATAACGTGGGAATAAAGTGATGGTCTATGACTATTGAAGTTTCTCAATACATCATAAAATAGCATGACAATATATAATTGTATCGAGGACTTAAAATGCGTGTGTCGTATATTATACGTCATTTAATAGTTAATTTTGGTGAACAACAATAGGGTGATGAGAACCCGACTTTGAAAGTGTAAAAAATGCACCCCATTAGAATGAGGAGGACATAATTATACTAAGAGCTTAAAGGGTGTGTTGCCACTATCATACACGATGTCTAACCACATACAAGTTTGTGTTATCATAAGATATGGTTGTGCACATCCACTTGCTGACTATATCTATGAGCATTATTTATATAATCTTGGAGTATGGTTGGAATATAATCCTCAGTTTGAGACAATGGAGATAATTATATGGCAAAAAGATACACATCATTGGAATGAACAGGATAGTAATCTTTTCGTTCTTCTTTGGGGTCTATTGGGTCAACCAAGGTTAATTCTCAAGTAATGTAATATCTATTATAACTTAGATGCATGACCACCCATGTATGAAGGCTTCCTTGAGCATTTTCTAAAAAATTTAATTCCAAAAACAGTTATCGACTGTACCTTTATGTGAAGTATCATTGGTTTGAAGTGTGAGTACTGATATTTGTATTGAAACTAACAGCTTATGTGTTGTCGTATTTTGCATGACAGTTTAATTATTGTAAATAGTAAGTTTGTATTTGGAATCTGTGGTATGTATTTGGCAACTCAGAATGGGTTGTGTGGACCTATTATGGGGGCATCACAGTTGGTATCAAAGATTAGGGATATGGTCTCTGGCGAAGATCTGAGACTAGAACTAGGAGAGGAGAGACGAGTAAAATCCTTCGCTAGTGTGTGTCCTACCTAAGCTGAATTTTTTACTTAATAAGTTAAAAAATTATAATATGTCAATTAAACTTTGTTTTGAAGTTGTATTCTGGAATGATATATGAAATCCAAGAGATGACCAATGGAGAAATCATGATATAGAGGAAATGACCGGGAAGATAAAATTCGAAATGAAAGCAAAGTATTCTCACATTTTCAAACTACCAGGTACGTAAATTTCGGGGACGGAATTTTATAAGAAGGGGAGATTGTAAGACCTTGAATTTTATGAAATAAAAGTATTCAATTTTTCTTATAATTGTTATTCTATTCAGTAAATGGTTAAATTGATAAAAGGTTAAAATTAAGGGTGATATGTGAAAATTTTATAAAGTAAGTAAGTTGTCATAAAATATTCGTTGTGTCGTGGAATATTCGTACAACGACACAATCATTGGTAGACCACATAATGGAATAACTGTCGGATATACAAAGCGACAGAAATAACCTTTTTATAAAAAATAACGGCAACACTTTTACCGTTAATTGTTGAAATACCTGATGATAAAAGTACAGTAATACGTGTTATTCCACAGTGGTACGCTGTATTTCACAGTAGCACACGATGTTACACTATATCTCTGATTATTGATACTTACGTAAGAAATTACTCAGTTTCATTCAATAATTACCACAGTAGTTGTTGCATAGTATCTCATATTATTGATTCAATTATTGTCACAATATCATTTGCATAATATTTTATATTATTAAATTAATAATTGAGACGGCATAATTATTCATATTATTATTAGCATTATTAAAAATATCTAGAAAGTTCTGTCGAGGAAAAGGGTTAGGTTATTTAATTGCGCGCCGATAAGGAGAAATTCTTATAGGAAAGCTTCCTCTTTCTTGAGAACGATCTGGTTGTCAATATTGTGAATCTATAATATTAATTAGGAATAATTATTGAAAGATTGAAGAGTTGTAAATAATTGATTAATAAATAAAATTTATTGATAAATATGATAAGTAAATATTTGTTTATTTTAATATAAATGGATAAATTTTAGTATGAGACATTTGTTGAAAGTTTGGCATATTTTTCTATAAAATCATAATTATTTTCTCTGATAAAATATTCATTCAAATATATTATTATAATATATTATAATAGTATAATTTTATAAATTATAATTGTTTAAATAGTAAATTATTATAATATATATAAACATGTGAATAAATGGGTGGAGGTGAACAAGTTGGTTTTGAAAGCTTTGTTTCAAACTATGTGTGCTGCAAAACTACAGTGTGCAAATTTTGTCAGAAATGGTGTGCTAGTATTTTTCTATAAATAGGTTGCTTAGTCAAACAATGAAACTCACACCAGAATCAGAAAATTATTTCTCTATAATATTGAGCATATTTCTTGTGAGTGTAAAGAGTGTTGATAACAGTGCAAGATTTTTTCAACATAATCTCCATTATTCCAATCAGAACTACTTTTCTATTAAGGTAAAGGATATTATTTTTCTCGTAAAAGAAATGGTATAATACACCTTATTCACCACAACGAAATGGTATTGCAGAAAGAAAGAATATAACTTTAAAAGAAATGATGAATGCATTATTATTAAGTTTTGGGCTACCTCAAAATTTTTGGGGGGAAACAATTCTTTCAACAAATTATATTCTCAACCCAATACCTCAAAAGAAGTCTAATGCTTCACCCTATGAATTATGGAAAGGACGTAAGCCATCTTATAAACACTTAAAAGTGTGGGGGTGTTTAGACAAAGTAATGATTCCTCCACCCAAAACGGTGAATATAGGACCGAAAACAATAGAATGTATATTCATTGGTTATGCTAATAATAGCAGTGCATATAGATTTTTGGTTAATAAATCAAAAATAAAGGAAATACATGAAAATAATATTATTGAGTCAAAAGATGCTGAATTCTTCGAATCGGTATTTCCTAATAAAAAGGAATAAGAGCTAAGTGTAAACACTCAAAATTTTATTTTCCTGGTACTAATCATGTAGGAGGGGAAAAAAGTCTTTTTACACTCCGAAGACAGCCTTGGAGGACTTTAGTAAACCTCAAACACCAGGGATTTCCCCACGGGATATCAAATCAAACCCTAGAGTTAGCACCGTGGGACATCAAATCCAACCTCGGAGATAACCCCGAGGAAAGAAAGAATCAATAGTAGTCAAACCTTGGAGACAATCCCGAGGGACAGGAAAAAAGCCACCTTAACCTTGGAGATAACATCGGGAGGGCAAAGAGGGAATTTTGACATCTCAACATCAATAAATAGTTATCCAGCTATAGATAAGGTCATAAGGAGCCATCCCAGCAATCCCGAGTGCAAACCGCGCAAGACAGCTCAACAGACTGTCTATATAGACTTGAAGATGCTATTCTGGTCATGGACTAATCTTTCTAGATTCAGAAAAGGGCAAGTCCTATTTCATTGCGTAGCTCTCAGAAAGAGATTTTAGGAATGGTATGGCACACCTCCATAGGATTCCCATATTGCAAGTTATGAAGGTTTCAAGCAAACTGCACATCGATCGAGGGAATACACTTTAAGGCGACAGGGCCCACCTAGCCTAGCCGTAGGTAGACTCGCGGCTAGTCGGGCCTTTAAATATTAGCCCTCAGCTCATTTTCAGAAAGAAAGAAGAGAGAGAAAGGGCCTAGGAGAGAGAAAATATGAGATCTAGAGTGAGAAATAGCTCAAATCTTGCTTCAATATTTGTAAATCTCTAATGTAAACACTTCTATACATATATACTTTAGCATATCAAGTTTAAACAGATAAAAATTGAGTTTAAAGACATTAAAAGCCGTTTATTAACGAATCTCGTGCCATACTGTAAGATCTCTTCAGTTCTGACCTTATTTACTACTTTAATCTGTGTATAAGTGCTAAATATACATAGATCTTGCTTGACTGTGGTTAGATCTAGTTTTTAACCGTTCATTTCTTGTAAATAGTCATTATTTGAAGTGTATTGATTAGATTTATCCTAGATCTAGCTACATCTAGCTTTTAACTGGTTAAAAAGTTGTAAAACATGAACTGTTGAGCTAGAATGGCTAAGATATGGATAGATATAGTTTTCTTTCTAGTTTTTTGTAAATATTTAGCAACCACATGACCCTAGATCTGTATCTAGAGGGAATGGGAAGTTTATTTACTCGTATACAAGGATTTAACCAATAAATCACTTGTTTGAGTAAAGTTTGTAAGTTATATATATGTTTTACGTCAATATATATTGCTTGCAAGCTTTTAAATGATATGATGTGAGCCTAGGAATCACATGGTTGATGATTCAATCAATGAATCTAGTTCCAGTTCCTATGATATACATGTTTAAGTTGTACAGTTAGCTTGCAAACCTTTGTACATGTAAATCCATGGCCTTAAAATGGTTATCCGAATTTAAGGATCTAAAATAGTGAAAATTATATATGTGGTACTCGGGCTTACTTCGATGGCTTACATACCCATAAGAAGACCGACCCATGTAAATAGTTCATATTTAGCCTCGAAAATACTTCACATCTCGAGAAATAAAATCAAATAAAGTCGACATTAGAATAAAATTGAAAGTATCAAATGGCCTAGATTCCTATTCGGGAAAAAGGGTTTGAAAACTAGATTTCAAAACCTCACTTTCATATCTTGTTTAAAGCTAAATTTTATGTAAATCAAACCCTTTGTACATAGGTTCAAAGAGGCACAACACTAATTTCAAAATAAAGCACAAAACATCTTTGCAAAATAAAGCTTTTAACACACACATACACAATGCATTGGGAATGGAAAAGTAACGGTAATTGTGTTTCACGGAAGTCGGGGGGAGCCTAACACCTTCCCCTCACTTAAGAAAGCCCCCAAACTCTATGAATCTTGAGTTCCAGACCAATTAAATGGAGTCACATATTGGGAATATTGCGAAAACCTTTCAAAACTCGATTGAGTTGGTACAACCAATTTGAACTCATACCAATCGGCGACTCTGTCCAATTCGGCCCAATCATTAAAATCAATCTTTTTAAATCGTCGATATATATGTCAGTCTTTTATAAAATACACTAATAGACTCCACGACACGCTTGCGTGAGGTGGTGGTCGCACAGATCATTTCTAACACAGTTGTTGGGTGAATTACTTGTAACACCTTAACCACTCGTCTATATTGAGACGGCAATCTTGGTACAATTGCTTGCGTTCAAAATTCTGCGTTGAATGGACACCAACGACACCTTGACCCCTCAATTATATTGAAGCGGCAATCTCTGTACAATCGATAATTAATGCAGTAGAAGACGCCACACACAACTATGAATTATTGTATGATAAGTCAAATTGAATCTTAAAGACATAACTAAGAAAAATACTTAGGAATCCTTCAAAGAACCAAAAGTAGAAAATAATCTCATAAGTAGAATAAATCTGAATAATAATGAATAATTTGTTTAGTTACAACCATGAATATTTAAATAAAAGGAATTGAAACCTAGTAATCCTAAAAGGAATCAACAATTGTTTTTAGAATCAAAATCTAATCTAGCATCCTAGTTATAATAGAAAACTGATAAAATATAGTAAATATTGAGTTTAAGAAACAAATCCACGCTCAAAATCTATCAAAATGTGTCTGCCTCAAAAAATACGCCAACTAAATCTGGGCATGCCCGTCGGGACGGGTAATTTGGCCTACAAAGCCCTCCGGGGCGGGTGTTGATAGAGAGCCTGGCGTCGGGGCATCTTTAGAGCTTGCTGAGGCAGTTGTGGATAGAGAACTTGCCACTAGGGCGACCTTTTTGGCTTATAAAGCCCGCCTGGTCGGGTGTGCTAATTTCCCAAACTTGCAGCCTCTTTTCTGGACTTTCATTAGATTGTTCTGGAACGCAAACTTGGACCATATTGATGTACCTGGGCATATTCTCATCTTATTTGGACCATGTTGATATGTTATTTTCAATCCACATTGCTTGTACCAAAGCCATAAGTCCTTCCTTGAACCTTTTAGCTTGTCCTCTCGTCACAGGTCCAATAGGAACTTGCACCAGATCAAATCCATGTCCTCGATCTGAGTTCGAGCTATTGATGACCTCATCATTCCCCTCCTCTTGAAAATGATTTATCCTCAAATTATCACCTATATCAAACGAACTTAGATTAGAAACATTGAAAGTTGCACTAACATTATACTCACATGATAAATCTAGTTTGTAAGCAGTGTCATTAATGCGTTCTAGCACTTGGAATGTACCATCTCCTCTTAGAAGAAATTTTGACCGTTTTTGTAAGACCCCAACTTATTAATAAATGAAATTAAATTTTCTCTATTTATTATTTTGAAATAGAAAGGGTTGATTTGATTAATGTGGTTAGTTATGGGTAAAATACGCAAATATTTTAAATAAGCAAGTGGTTATAAAATATTCATTTTTGGTCGGTGAATGTTCGTTTGGTCGTGGAATATTCTTGCTGTCAGGGAATATTCGTACGACGGCGCAGCCTTGTGTGGGCCCCATAACGGAAAGCGATTGGATGAAGAAAACGACAAGTATAAGTTATTTATAATTAACGGCGTAGTTGTTACCGTTAATACTGTTAAAATACCCGGTGGTTAAAATACAGTAGCACACGGTATTGCACCAATTATTGATTCTTACGAAGGAAGGCACTACTCAATAATTGTTACAGTAGTTACTGTTCAATATTTTATTTTATTAATTCAATAATTACTGCGTTGATATTTTATATTATTGTTGTTTCAATAATTATTGCTGCACAGTATTTCTCATTATCAGATCAATAATTCATATTATTTGAATAATATTATTAGATAACATTATTGGCAATGTCTAGAAAATTCTGTCTAAGGAGAGGTTTGGTCATCTAATTTCGCGCCAGTAAGGAGAAATCCTTATTGAAAAGCCCCCTCTTTCCTGGGAACGGCCTGGTTGTCATAAATGTGATTCTGTAATATTCTTTGTGAATAATTAATTATTGATTCATATAATAAGGAAATATTTATTTTATGTTGATATAAATGAGGAATATATTTTTGTGGTTAAAAATAAAGGAGTTAATGTTGAGGTGTTTTATCTGTATTTTTGTCGGAACGGAGGTATTAAAAATCAAATTAGGGTTTTTGAGATATTTTGCAAGGGTTATAATTTTTAATCCGACCGTTGGATCGTTGTAATATTTGGATATGTTATACATATATAAGTTGAGTATATGTCCACAAATTTTGAACCGTTAAAAATGAACGTATGATTTGTTATGAATTTTACGAGATGACTGGTTCAGAAATTGTTAAATTTTCGGGAGTTAATCATTTTGGTAGAAAATTCTAGAATTGGTGGGCCCCACTCTTGGTTGGTGAAGAAATGTGCTGAGATTTTTATTCAAATGTGGTGGGTGGGAATAGTAGCAGGTAAAGCCATCTGGTTACAGGTTAAGTCTGCTTCGGCGTACTAATATTTTTCTATAAATAGAGGGCTAAGTTAGAATTGAAAATCACACCAGAATTCATAAGTTTTCTCTCTTTCTCTCTCTAGATTATTGAGTGTATTTTGTGAGTATTTAGATACTTTGAGAGTTTCTATTCATCAGAGCAAGTTTCTTTCAGCCTTATACCGGTATTCCGACCAGAAGTACTGATATTTTGAGGTAAGGGATATTATTTTCTTCTTAAATGATATTATTTTCTTCAATATCATTATGCTGAAATATTGATATGAGTTTTTTTTATCAAATTTGGAACTTTTTGTGTTGGGGTTATTATTCACGTATACGACACTATTCACGTATACGGCACTATTCACGAATACGACACTATTCACCGAAAAAAAAATTTCCCTTTTTGTCTAAGATGTCGATTATGGTTACTATCTTTGATTGTATCCATGTTTTGATCTTTATTTTTGAATTCTACTTCACAATTGATTATTATGAAGTATTATTGATCTTGGATAAACTGTTATACGAATCCCTACTATTTGTCCTTCTGTTCTACTGGATTCGTTTTCTTTAAGATATTTTTCATTATCCTCAGTCCTAAATGATGATATCACTGAATATCTTTGGCCTGTAGTGCAAAGATATATGATTACCTGATGAATATCTTTAGCCTGTAGTGCAAAGATGAACATGTGTTGAGATGAACATGACCGACTGGTGTTACAAATGAATATCTTTGGCCTGTAGTGCAAAGATAAATATTTGATTCAAGATGTATATTGATTGATGTTACAGGGATAAAATATTGATGATGGACTTTTAAATCTTAGAAGATAGTAGAATTCTTTCTCTACTTGACTCTTCTAATGGTTTGTTGTTTCCGCTGCAGTTGTTGATCTAAAACTTGTTGTTGATTATATTCTATCAGATTTTTCCCTGTTGAATACTAATGATAATTTGTTGTATATTATCTTAGTCATAATATTCTTTACTGGGCTAGTTGAGCTCACCCTTTTCCTTTTTGTTCCATTTTTCTTCTCAGGAGGTGAGAACATAGCAGGATCTAGTCGGGGTATGGATTGATGGTTCTAGAAAGATATTTTAGCAGTCCTCACTATTTCTGTAAAATAGTGTTTAAATAATTATAATGAGGACTTATTTGAGTGTGGATATTGTCTAGAAGACAATATTTGTATTTAAACTCATAGTATGTGTTGTCGTATTTTGCACGACAATTGTATTATTGAAGTTGTAGTTTGTTTTTTTGTACCATGTATTTGGCGACTCAGAATGGGTGTTGTATACATATTTTGGGGGCGTTACAGTTGGTATCAGAGCTTAGGGATATGATCCCTGGCTGAGATGTGAGACAAGAACTAGGAGGGGAGAGACGGGGAATTCCTTCGCTAGTATGACCTGAATAAGTTTATTTGGTAATTATTTGGTCGGTCGGATATAGGGATAATATGTGACATGTCAATTAACCCTTGTTTTGTGGCAGTATTTGAGAATGGCAGCAGAGAACGTTAACAATGGAGTGAATGAGACTGTGGAGACACCTTTAATCACCACCCAGGGGAACGTGCAACAGGAAGGCAATATTTCTCATGTAAATAACGTTACCGAGCAAACAATGAATGATGGAATGTTTAGGAGCTTTTTACAGTTCATGCAAAATCAGACGAGGGAGACTCGTGTGCAGAATACGGGTGGAAATGATAACAACACGCGGTTTGTCACAGCCAAGCAGTTCAAAGAATTGGGACCACCAGAATTTAAGGGAAAGCCGGATCCGATCATGGCAAAAACGTGGGTCAAGCAAATTACCAAGATATTCGATGTCTTGGGATGCACGGAGGAACAGAAGGTTCCATTCGCTACCTTTATGTTTCGCGATGAGGCAGACTACTGGTGGGAGTCTGTGAAGCGTACCCAGCCTGACGCACTCAACATGTCCTGAAAAATATTTCAAAAACTGTTTAATGACAAGTACTTTCCTGAAAGTATTCGTCATATGAAGGAGGTGGAGTTTATCAGATTGGAACAAAACAACATAACGGTGTCCTAGTATAAGGCGAAGTTTGCAGAGTTATCCAGGTTTGCACCTCATTTGGTAGAGAATGAGGAACGAATGACAAGGATGTTTCTGAGAGGTCTAAAACCCGAGATTCGTCAATACCTTATCTCTCATAAATTTTCTCTGTATTCAGATGTTGTTAACAGGGCTCAATTATTAGAGCGAGATAGTGAGTATGTTCAACCGAGGGACCACAACCAGGGTCATACTGGTGACAGCAGTCATCGAAGCGTTGAGAACCAGCGAGGAGGGAAAAATATAGACAAAAGTGGTAACCACTCGGGTGGTCATTGTGGCCATGATAATAGGAGAGGTGAGTCAAGTGGAAATTTCAAGAAGAGAAGATTTAACGATGACAGGAAGACGTCGACAGCAGCACCAGCACCAGGAACAAATTCTAGGGGAGGAGAACGACCGCCAGTTAGATGTTACAGATGTGGAGAGGAGGGACATATAAGTCCAAACTGCCCACAACAGTTCAAGGTATGTTATAATTGTGGAAAGGAAGGACATATCGCTCGAGATTGTACTATAGCGAAACCAAGTCTAGCTGGGACAGTGACACCAAAGGCGGATACAGACAAAATAAAGTCGGCGGTTTCTGAAAGAGCGTTTGTCGTGACTGCCTAAAACGCGAGGAACCCGAATGAAGGTATAACGGATTAGTTAATTATAAATTCTTGCAAAGTTTATACCTTACTAGATACCGGTTCTACCCATTCTTTTATCTCTCCTGCTTGTGCTCAACGTTTAAACTTGACTCCGGAGAAATTATAATTTGACCTATCTGTGGAGACTCCGTTAGGAGAAACTTTCATTACATCTACAGTTTATAAATCTTGCTTAATCCAAGTTGGCACAATCACATTACCTGTTGACCTTATCTCTTTAAAGATACTTGCTTTTGATGTGATTTTAGGAATTGATTGGTTAACTACTCATCATGCCAAAATTGATTATTTTCGTAAGGTTGCTAGTTTTCATATTCCTAACCAACCTGTTATGCGAATTCAAGCAACCAAACCACTAAAATCAATCGCTGTCATACCAAGCCATAAAGCCATTCGTTTATTGAAAAATGGATGTCAAGCTTTCTTAGCCCATGTCATGGACTTGAATAAAAATACGTCAGATTTGAATGATATTTCTGTTGTTAGTGAATTTCCTGACGTATTTCCTGAAGAATTTTCTGGCCTAACCCAGAGCGTGATATTGAATTTTTGTATTGATCTTCAACCTGATATAAAATCCATTTCTAAAATCTCATATTGAATAGCTCCTATTGAACTTCAGGAGTTAGAAACCCAACTATAGAAGTTGGTAACCGAGCCTCTATCTGGTGACTTCCTTTATGGAATGCACCAAAGCCAGACTCTCCGTAAGAGACTCTATATTTGTGTGGTGGTACAACAATTGGTGCCATTGTGACGTGCTATCCAATATTGGGATATGAATCACAATTGAGAGCAGCCGAAGTCGGTGACCAAAGTACGTAGCTTTCTGGGCTTAACTGGTTACTATCGGAGATTCGTGGAAGGATTTTCTCGAATCGCTACTCCGTTAACTTAGTTGACTCAGAAAGATACAAAATTCGTATGGAGCGAGGAATGCGAGAAGATTTTCCAATAGCTCAAGAGGCGACTCATTCGAAACCTGTTCTGACCATACCATCCTGGAAAAGTGAACGTGGTAGCTGACGCGTTGAGTAGAAGATTGTACGCTAGTACGAGTGCGATATTGTTGAACACAAAGACCTATTTTGTATAATTTATAAATGATAGAGATAGAGTTAATGACTCTAGGGACCCACGTGATGATATACGAGTAAAATCGACTTTAATCGATAACGTTAAAGCCGCTCAAACTACAAACTTGGAGCTGATAAATATAAAGAAGAAGGTGCAAGAATGTGTTATTCTAGAAGTAAGAGTCGATGGAGAGAAGAAAGTTCAAGCCTTCGATTTATTTGAAATCCTCGATCGAGTAGGAACTGTGGCCTATAGACTCGCCTTAATGCTAAGTATGTCGCGTGTTCATAACGTTTTTCACGTATCGATGTTACGTAAATATGTGGACGACCCGAATCATATTATTGTGTTAGAACCAGACGAGATAGCTGAAGATTTAATGTACGAGGAGGTACCTGTTAAGATATTAGATAGGAAAGAACATATCCTATGCACGAAGGTTATACCACAAGTTAAGGTTTTGTGGAGAAACCATGCTATTGAAAAAATGACCTGGGAGTTGAAATCAGAAATGAAAGCGAGGTATCCTCACCTTTTCGAAATACCAGGTACGTACGTCAATTTCGAGGATGAAATTTCATAAGGAGGGGACGTTGTAAGACCCCAACTTATTAATAAATGAAATTAAATTTCCTCTATTTATTATTTTAAAATAGAAAGGGTTGATTTGATTAATGTGGTTAGTTATGGATAAAATGCGCAAATATTTCAAATAAGCAAGTGGTTATAAAATATTCATTTTTGGCCGGTAAATATTCGTTTGGTCGTGAAATATTTTTGCTGTCGGGGAATATTCGTACGACGGCGCAGCCTTGTGTGGGCCCCATAATGGAAAGCGATTGGATGAAGAAAATGACAAGTATAAGTTGTTTATAATTAACGACGCAGTTGTTACCGTTAATACTGTTGGAATACCCAGTGGTTAAAATACAGTAGCACACGTTATTGCACCAATTATTGATTCTTACAAAGGAAGGCACTACTCAATAATTGTTATAGTAGTTACTTTTCAAAATTTTATTTTATTGATTCAATAATTACTGCGTTGATATTTTATATTATTGTTGTTTCAATAATTATTGCTGCACAGTATTTCTCATTATCAGATCAATAATTTATATTATTTGAATAATATTATCAGATAACATTATTGGCAATGTCTAGAAAGTTCTGTCTAAGGAGAGGTTTGGTCATCTAATTGCGCCCCAGTAAGGAGAAATCCTTATTGGAAAGCCCCCTCTTTCCTGGGAACGTTCTGGTTATCATAAATGTGATTCTGTAATATTATTTGTGAATAATTAATTATTGATTCATATAATAAGGAAATATTTATTTTATGTGGATATAAATGAGGGATATATTTTTGTGGTTAAAAATGAAGGAGTTAATGTTGAGGTGTTTTATCTGTATTTTTGTCGGAATGGAGGTATTGAAAATGAAATTAAGGTTTTTGAGATATTTTGCAAGGGTTATAATTTTTAATCCGACCGTTGAATCGTTGTAATATTTAGATATGTTATACATATATAAGTTGAGTATATGTCCACAAATTTTGAACCGTTAAAAATAAACGTATGATTTGTTATGAATTTTACGAGATGACTGGTTCAGAAATTATTGAATTTTAGGAGTTAATCATTTTGGTGGAAAATTCTAGAATTGGTGGGCCCCACTCTTGGTTGGTAAAGAAATGTGCTGAGATTTTTATTCAAATGTGGTGGGTGGGAATAGTAGCAGGTAAAGCCATCAGGTTGCAGGTTAAGTCTACTTCGGCGTGCTAATATTTTTCTATAAATAGAGGGCTAAGTTAGAATTGAAAATCACACCAGAATTCATAAGTTTTCTCTCTTTCTCTCTCTAGATTATTGAGTGTATTTTGTGAGTATTTAGATACTTTGAGAGTTTCTATTCATCAGAGCAAGTTTCTTTCAGCCATATACCGGTATTTCGACCAGAAGTACTGATATTTTGAGGTAAGGGATATTATTTTCTTCTTAAATGATATTATTTTCTTCAATATCATTATGCTGAAATATTGATATGAGTTTTTTTTTTATCAAATTTGGAACTTTGTGTGCCGAGGTTACTATTCACGTATACGGCACTATTCACGTATACGGCACTATTCACGAATACGACACTATTCACTGAATTTTTTTTTTCCTTTTTGTCTAAGATGTCTATTATGATTACTATCTTTGATTGTATCCATATTTTGATCTTTATTTTTGAATTCTACTTCACAATTGATTATTATGAAGTATTATTGATCTTGGATAAACTGTTATACGAATCCCTACTATTTGTCCTTCTGTTCCACTGGATTCGTTTTCTTTAAGATATTTTTCATTATCCTCAGTCCTGAATGATGATATCACTGAATATCTTTGGCCTGTAGTGCAAAGATGTATGATTACCTGATGAATATCTTTGGCCTGTAGTGCAAAGATGAACAGGTGTTGAGATTAACATGACCGACTGGTGTTATATTTGAATATCTTTGGCCTGTAGTGCAAAGATAAATATTTGATTCAAGATGTATATTGATTGATGTTACAGGGATAAAATATTGATGATGAACTTTTAAATCTTAGAAGATAGTAGAATTCTTTCTCTACTTGACTCTTCTAATGGTTTGCTGTTTTCGCTGCAGTTGTTGATCTAAAACTTGTTGTTGATTATATTCTATCAGATTTTTCCCTGTTGAATACTAATGATAATTTGTTGTATATTATCTTAGTCATAATATTTTTTACTGGGCTAGTTGAGCTCACCCTTTTCCTTTTTGTTCCATTTTTCTTCTCAGGAGGTGAGAACATAGCAGGATCTAGTCGGGGTATGGAGTGATGGTTCTAGAAAGATGTTTTAGCAGTCCTCACTATTTCTGTAAAATAGTGTTTGAATAATTATAATGAGGACTTATTTGAGTGTAGATATTGTCTAGAAGACAATATTTGTATTTAAACTCATAGTATGTGTTGTTGTATTTTGCACGACAATTGTATTATTGAAGTTGTAGTTTGTTTTTTTGTACCATATATTTGGCGACTCAGAATGGGTGTTGTATACTTATTTTGGGGGCGTCACAGTTTTTGAGCCAGAAACCTTTCTTTTCTCATATGTAACCACAACCAATCTCCGGGTTCAAAGATAACTTGACACCAACCCTTGTTGGCTTGTCTAGCATATTGCTTCGCTCTCCTCTCAATGTTGAGCCTCGCCTTCTCATGTATCTGCTTAACAAATTCAAACTTTTTCTTTCCATCCATGTTAGTAAATTCAGACACAGGTAATGGTGATAAATCCAATGGAGTTAAAGGATTAAAACCATAAACAATCTCAAATGACGAAAATTTAGTAGCAGAATGAACAAATCTATATAAGCAAACTCAACATGTGGTAAAACTTCCAACCAATGGCTGATATTCTTTTTAATAATAGCCCTTAACAATGCAGATAAAGTTCTATTTACTACTTTAGTTTGACCATTGGTTTGTGGGTGACAAGTAGTAGAAAATAATAGTTTAGTTCTCAATTTACACCACAAGGTCTTCCAAAAATAGCTTAAAACCCTAGCATCTCTATCAAAAATAATGGTTTTAGGCGTACCATGCAATCGAATAATCACCCGTTATGCGGTAATCCGCGTAGACAGATCATTTTCACAACTTAATAAAGAATGAATACTAAAGGTTATTCACTAGGCATGCGGTAGTCCGCGTAGACATGTTATTCCCACATATTAATAAGGAATGAATACGAAGGGTTATTCACCAGGCATGCGTAGTTCGCGTACACATGTTATTCCCACATATTAATAAGAAATAGAATGACAACCCTTATGAGTATTGAAAGAAAATAACATCATTTACGAATACAAAAGAAATAATACCCCTTACCTTAGTAGGAGATTGGATACTGCAATAGTGTAGTAGTAGGATACTCTTCTTCTTTCTCTCTTACTCTCTCTCTATAGTTTCTCTATAGTTTTAGTGAATTGGTTAGAAATAAGGAAGAATTGAGCTTCTATTTATAGAAAAATATAGTTTCACTAATTGCACTTATAGGGGCTTGGCTTATTATACTTTAGTACCTTCATCTTTGCCTCTATTTTTAATTTAGTCCTTCAAGTATTATCAATATTGCATAACCTCCCCTAATAGTACTTGCATGTGAACCAATGGTTCCTTACATGTAAGCCAATAGTAATTAATTGGTCATTTATCCGATTAATTGCCTGCTTGGTCAATTTAACATCCAGATGTGACAACCCCAAAATAGGTCCATTCCATCCAACCCATTCTGAGTCGTCAAATACATGGTACAGAAAACAACTACAACTTTATTACAACAATTGTCGTGCAAAATACAACAACACATATGCTGTGAGTTTGGATACAAATATATACCAAATGTGACATTGGACACCATCATGTATCAGCACTTCACAAAGGTACCTTACATAAAGGTATAGTCAAAAACTGTTCTAGAAATTAGAATCTTTGGGAAGTGCTCAAGGAAACCTTCGTACATGGGAGGCCACGCGTCTAGGTTATGATAGATATCATATGGCCACAGAATTATCCTTGGTTGACCCAATAGACCCCAAAGAAAAACGAGAAGATTACTATCATATTCTTCCCAATGGTGAGTCTTCTCTTGACTTATCATTATCTCCACTGTCTCTAATTGAGAATTATACTTCAAACAAACACCAAGATTATATAGGTAGTGCCCATAGATATACTCAGCAAGCGGATGTGCACAATCATGTCTTATGATGACACGAGGTTGTATGTCATTAGACATCTTGTATGATAGTGACAAAACACCCTTCCAACGTTGGGTTCGCCTCACCCTATTTTCTTCACCAAATATAACTACTAAATGATGACCACCGTTCTATTCCCTTGTTACCCCCGCTCGACCCAGCTACACTCTTATTACCTGAAAGGAATTGTGAAGCAAAAGGGTGAGCACAACTAGCTCAGTAAAGAATATCATGACTAAAGATAAATAAATTATCAATAGTCTTCATCAATAATAAATCAGAGATTTAGAACATATGGTAGATGATAAAAAAATTTCAACCATAGTTGCAGCGGAACATGCAATCCATTAGAAGAGTCAAATAGACCATAAAGTCTATTATCTCTTCCATGTTAAAAATCCACCAACAATATTTTATCCATGTAACATCACTCAATAGTTCCTTTCCACAATCATATGAATAACTCATAATCATAATTGTGACTCTAAATTTTTCTTCGCACCCAGGACGAAGAATATTTTCATCACCTGTCTTTACCTGAAACATCAAAGATCATGGTTATACCAAATCACAATTCATGTTTATAATCATACTAACAAATCCATCTTTGCACTACGGGCCAAAGATATTCATCAACAAACCATCTTTGCACTACGGGCCAAAGATATTCAACAACAGTTCATCTTTGCACTACAGGCCAAAGATATTCATCAACAGGCCATCTTTGCACTACATACCAAAGATATTCATCAACAATTCATATTTGCACTACAGGCCAAATATATTCATATTTCAAAGAAATATATAATCATTTCAGAATTTATATAAACAATAATTATAACCATGTTGATCAATTCACCTTTGCACTTAAGCTTAAGATATTCAATTATAAATTCAATGGTCATGATCATACCAGTCACAATTCAACTTTGCACTACAGGCCAAAGAGAACCCTAGTCATGATCATACCAATAATCTACCCATCTTTACACTCCAGTGAAAGAGAATTTCAACATCAGGGTTATAAAAATGTTATATATGATGATAAAAAAATAATATGATCAACATATAGTTTTAATCTCAAGAGTAATATTCGTAACTCATGAATAGTAACCCCGACACAAAAGATAGAAATTCTACAATAAAATTCATACCAATATTTCGGTATAATGATATTGAAAGAATAACATTACTTAAATTTATAAACAATTTATTTTAATTGTTTACACTTTACTAATTAATGCATTTAATCATCATAAAATGCCAACTCTTACAATTTCATCATCAATAACCAAAACCCTCATCAAAAATCTGCATATACCTCATATAGGATTCTCAAGCCATAAAATCCTATTTTCCAATTTTCTTTCTTCACAAAACATATTTAATTCATTTACTCATAACTAGACTATTTTCATGAAAAATACCAAATCAGTTCCAAAAATATTTCTTTTCTGGGATTTAGCATAATATAGTCCCATAGTGAACATATATTTTTCTCAGAATTTTTAAAAGTCATTTACTATTTTTCATATGGCCAAAATAGCCGAATATTTAGACATTTATCAAAAATTGTACTTTTGTCTAAAAATTCTGAAATTTACAGAGTATACTTCTATCATATACATGTACTCCCAATAAAAAATTCATCAATTTTGGAGTTAACCACAAGGAATTATAAGCTGTTACTTTTAAAATAGTCTTTTCTCATAAAATTCATAACTCTCAATCTATACATCCAAAAATCACCATTTTTGGACACAATCAAGAAAACTCATCAAAATATCATTTCAAATTTTTCCAGAATTTTTGAAGATCAGAAAAATTACGAAACTGAAAATCATAACAACCCTTAAAATTCCTTAATATCCCTTACTATCCCTTACTATCCCTTACCTCAAAAGAGCAGTACTTCTGACTGGATATCGGATATGATGCTGAAGGAAACTTGCACTGATGAATAGCAACTCACCAAGTATCTAAAAACTCACAAAATACTTCATAATATAGAGAGAGAAAGAGAGAAAACTTATGTTTCTGGTGTGATTTTCAATTCTAACTTAGCCCTCTATTTATAGGAAAATTTTGGTAGGTTTGACCTGCAACCTGATGGCTTTACCTGCTACTATTCCCACCCACCACATTTGAAATATAATTCAGCACATTTCTTCACCAACCACAAGTGGGGCCCACCAATTCTAGAATTTTCCACCAAAATGATAAACTCCGAAAATTCAACAATTTCTGAACCAGTCATCTCGTAAAATTCATAACAAATCATACGTTCATTTTTAACGGTTCAAAATTTGTGGACATATACTCAACTTATATATGTATAACATATCCAAAAATTACCACGATCCAACGGTCGGATTAAAAATTATAACCCCCGCAAAATATCTCAAAAACCCTGATTTTTAATACCTCCATTCCGACAAAAATACTGATAAAAACCTCAACATTAACTCCTTCATTTTTAACCACAAAAATATATCCCTCATTTATATCCACATAAAATAAATATTTTCTTATCATATAAATCAATAATTAATTATTCACAAATAATATTACAGAATCACATTTATGACAACCAGGCCGTTCCCAGGAAAGAGGGGGCTTTCCAATAAGAATTTCTCCTTACTGGCGCGCAATTAGATGACCAAACCTCTCCTTAGACAGAACTTTCTAGACATTGCCAATAATGTTATCTAATAATATTATTCAAATAATATGAATTATTGATCTGATAATGGGAAATACTGTGCAGTGACAATTATTGAACAACAATAATATAAAATTTCAACGTAGCAATTATTGAATCAATAAAATAAAATATTGAACAGTAATTACTGTAACAATTATTGAGTAGTGCCTTCTTACGTAAGAATCAATAATTTCAAAAATACTATGCAATACCGTGTGCTACTGTGCAATAACGCGTATTACTGTATTTTAACCACCGGGTATTCCAACAGTGTTAACGGTAACAACTACGCCGTTATTTGTAAAAACTCAAATTTGTCGTTTTCTTCACCCGACAATTATTCTGTTATGGGGCCCACAAATGGCTGCGCCGTCGTACGAATATTCCCCGACAGAAAGAATATTCCATGACCAAACGAATATTCCCCGACAACAATGATTATTTTATAACCACTTGCTTATTTTGAAAAAAAAATCATATTTTACTCATAACTTTAAACTTTTATCAATTTAACCATTTACTGAATAGTAATTATAAGAAAAATTGAATACTTTTATTTCATAAAATTCGGGGTCTTACAATCTCCCCTCCTTATGAAATTTCGTCCCCGAAATTTACGTACCTGGTATTTTAAAGAGTTGAGAATACCTTCCTTTCATTTCAAATTCCATCTTCTCTGTCATCATAATTTCTCCATTGCTCATCTCCTGTATTTCAAATAACATTCTAGAATACAGCTTCAAAACAAGTGTTAATTTAACAAATTAACATATCACATAATATCCCGATATTATGACTGACCAACAAATAAGCTTAGGTAGGACACACTAGCGAAGGATTTACTCATCTCTCCCCTCCTAGTTGTATTCCCCGATCTCCGCCAGAGATCATATCCCTAAGCTCTGATACCACCTGTGACTCTGGACACCAACTTGTGTCAGCACCTTACATTGATACCTATCAGTTTGCCACCGCAGAACGGCGTCCCCTACGGAGAGTCTGGCTTCGGTGCATCCCCCATCAATAGGAAGTCACCAGCGAGAGGCTCGGGGCTCTTTACTTATAGCTCTGATACCAAATGTAACTCTCATGGTGCTTCAACCACAGCACCTCACAATGGTACCTATCAGTTTGCCACCGCAGAACGGCGTCCCCTACGGAGAGTCTGGCTTCGGTGCATCCCCCATCAACAGGAAGTCACCAGCGAGAGGCTCGGGGCTCTTTACTTATAGCTCTGATACCAAATGTAACTCTGGACACCAACCTATGTCAGCACCTTACATTGATACCTATCAGTTTGCCACCGCAGAACGGCGTCCCCTACGGAGAGTCTGGCTTCGGTGCATCCCCCATCAACAGGAAGTCACCAGCGAGAGGCTCGGGGCTCTTTACTTATAGCTCTGATACCAACTGTGACAACCCCAAAATAGGTCCATTCCATCCAACCCATTCTGAGTCGTCAAATACATGGTACAGAAAACAACTACAACTTTATTACAACAATTGTCGTGCAAAATACAACAACACATATGCTGTGAGTTTGGATACAAATATATACCAAATGTGACATTGGACACCATCATGTATCAGCACTTCACAAAGGTACCTTACATAAAGGTATAGTCAAAAACTGTTCTAGAAATTAGAATCTTTGGGAAGTGCTCAAGGAAACCTTCGTACATGGGAGGCCACGCGTCTAGGTTATGATAGATATCATATGGCCACAGAATTATCCTTGGTTGACCCAATAGACCCCAAAGAAAAACGAGAAGATTACTATCATATTCTTCCCAATGGTGAGTCTTCTCTTGACTTATCATTATCTCCACTGTCTCTAATTGAGAATTATACTTCAAACAAACACCAAGATTATATAGGTAGTGCCCATAGATATACTCAGCAAGCGGATGTGCACAATCATGTCTTATGATGACACGAGGTTGTATGTCATTAGACATCATGTATGATAGTGACATAACACCCTTCCAACGTTGGGTTCGCCTCACCCTATTTTCTTCACCAAATATAACTACTAAATGATGACCACCGTTCTATTCCCTTGTTACCCCCGCTCGATCCAGCTATACTCTTATTACCTGAAAGGAATTGTGAAGCAAAAGGGTGAGCACAACTAGCTCAGTAAAGAATATCATGACTAAAGATAAATAAATTATCAATAGTCTTCATCAATAATAAATCAGAGATTTAGAACATATGGTAGATGATAAAAAAATTTCAACCATAGTTGCAGCGGAACATGCAATCCATTAGAAGAGTCAAATAGACCATAAAGTCCATTATCTCTTCCATGTTAAAAATCCACCAACAATATTTTATCCATGTAACATCACTCAACAGTTCCTTTCCACAATCATATGAATAACTCATAATCATAATCGTGACTCTAAATTTTTCTTCGCACCCAGGACGAAGAATATTTTTATCACCTGTCTTTACCTGAAACATCAAAGATCATGGTTATACCAAATCACAATTCATGTTTATAATCATACTAACAAATCCATCTTTGCACTACGGGCCAAAGATATTCATCAACAAACCATCTTTGCACTACGGGCCAAAGATATTCAACAACAGTTCATCTTTGCACTACAGGCCAAAGATATTCATCAACAGACCATCTTTGCACTACATACCAAAGATATTCATCAACAATTCATATTTGCACTACAGGCCAAATATATTCATATTCAAAGAAATATATAATCATTTCAGAATTTATATAAACAATAATTATAACCATGTTGATCAATTCACCTTTGCACTTAAGCTTAAGATATTCAATTATAAATTCAATGGTCATGATCATACCAGTCACAATTCAACTTTGCACTACAGGCCAAAGAGAACCCTAGTCATGATCATACCAATAATCTACCCATCTTTACACTCCAGTGAAAGAGAATTTCAACATCAGGGTTATAAAAAATGTTATATATGATGATAAAAAAATAATATGATCAACATATAGTTTTAATCTCAAGAGTAATATTCGTAACACATGAATAGTAACCCCGACACAAAAGATAGAAATTCTACAATAAAATTCATACCAATATTTCGGTATAATGATATTGAAAGAATAACATTACTTAAATTTATAAACAATTTATTTTAATTGTTTACACTTTACTAATTAATGCATTTAATCATCATAAAATGCCAACTCTTACAATTTCATCATCAATAACCAAAACCCTCATCAAAAATCTGCATATACCTCATATAGGATTCTCAAGCCATAAAATCCTATTTTCCAATTTTCTTTCTTCACAAAACATATTTAATTCATTTACTCATAGCTAGACTATTTTCATGAAAAATACCAAATCAGTTCCAAAAATATTTCTTTTCTGGGATTTAGCATAATATAGTCCCATAGTGAACATATATTTTTCTCAGAATTTTTAAAAGTCATTTACTATTTTTCATATGGCCAAAATAGCCGAATATTTAGATATTTATCAAAAATTGTACTTTTGTCTAAAAATTCTGAAATTTACAGAGTATACTTCTATCATATACATGTACTCCCAATAAAAAAATTCATCAATTTTGGAGTTAACCACAAGGAATTATAAGCTGTTACTTCTAAAATAGTCTTTTCTCATAAAATTCATAACTCTCAATCTATACATCCAAAAATCACCATTTTTGGACACAATCAAGAAAACTCATCAAAATATCATTTCAAATTTTTCCAGAATTTTTGAAGATCAGAAAAATTACGAAACTGAAAATCATAACAACCCTTAAAATTCCTTAATATCCCTTACTATCCCTTACTATCCCTTACCTCAAAAGAGCTGTACTTCTGACTAGATATCGGATATGATGCTGAAGGAAACTTGCACTGATGAATAGCAACTCACCAAGTATCTAAAAACTCACAAAATATACTTCATAATATAGAGAGAGAAAGAGAGAAAACTTATGTTTCTGGTGTAATTTTCAATTCTAACTTAGCCCTCTATTTATAGGAAAATTTTGGTAGGTTTGACCTGCAACCTGATGGCTTTACCTGCTACTATTCCCACCCACCACATTTGAAATATAATTCAGCACATTTCTTCACCAACCACAAGTGGGGCCCACCAATTCTAGAATTTTCCACCAAAATGATAAACTCCGAAAATTCAACAATTTCTGAACCAGTCATCTCGTAAAATTCATAACAAATCATACGTTCATTTTTAACGGTTCAAAATTTGTGGACATATACTCAACTTATATATGTACAACATATCCAAAAATTATCACGATCCAATGGTCGGATTAAAAATTATAACCCCCGCAAAATATCTCAAAAACCCTGATTTTTAATACCTCCATTCCGACAAAAATACTGATAAAAACCTCAACATTAACTCCTTCATTTTTAACCACAAAAATATATCCCTCATTTATATCCACATAAAATAAATATTTTCTTATCATATAAATCAATAATTAATTATTCACAAATAATATTACAGAATCACATTTATGACAACCAGACCGTTCCCAGGAAAGAGGGGGCTTTCCAATAAGAATTTCTCCTTACTGGCGCGCAATTAGGTGACCAAACCTCTCCTTAGACAGAACTTTCTAGTCATTGCCAATAATGTTATCTAATAATATTATTCAAATAATATGAATTATTGATCTGATAATGGGAAATACTGTGCAGTGACAATTATTGAACAACAATAATATAAAATTTCAACGTAGCAATTATTGAATCAATAAAATAAAATATTGAACAGTAATTACTGTAACAATTATTGAGTAGTGCCTTCTTACGTAAGAATCAATAATTTCAAAAATACTATGCAATACCGTGTGCTACTGTGCAATAACGCGCATTACTGTATTTTAACCACCGGGTATTCCAACAGTGTTAACGGTAACAACTACGCCGTTATTTGTAAAAACTCAAATTTGTCGTTTTCTTCACCCGACAATTATTCTGTTATGGGGCCCACAAATGGCTGCGCCGTCGTACGAATATTCCCCGACAGAAAGAATATTCCATGACCAAACGAATATTCCCCGACAACAATGATTATTTTATAACCACTTGCTTATTTTGAAAAAAAAATCATATTTTACTCATAACTTTAAACTTTTATCAATTTAACCATTTACTGAATAGTAATTATAAGAAAAATTGAATACTTTTATTTCATAAAATTCGGGGTCTTACACCAGAAATCAACTATTATCGAAATAAATATCGATTTTGTGACAACCCGAGAAGTTAGATAATTATTAAAATCCTAAAATGATGGATTAAAGGTTATAAGATTAACCTAAACAGAAAATAAGTGTATGGAATTGACGTTTCTGTGAAGGAATTTTAAGGATTTCAAAATTTTTAAGAAGAACCTATATGGTTTCTTAATTGAATGAGAATAAAGAAATATGGGTTACAAAATTTCAAAACCCTAGAAATGAATTAATATGTACTTGAAGAAATATCGAGAATAAGGTATTACGATACCTGTAAATTCAATATGAACTGAATAGTCTAAGAAATGTTATATAGGTACATATGGAAATTTTATTAAGGAGATAAGATTTCACATGAAGAGATGTTATAAGGTTAAACGAAGATGAGTATATGTATATAAATATATATACTTAGTAAGGTGCTATAAATATTTTAGCAAGAGGAATGTTGAATTAAGTTAATGATATAAGGACCAAGATAAAACTATGTTAGTAATTAACATAGCTAGAACGTTGGCCTTGAATGGTAGATAAGAATTTGAATAAGTTTAAAGTCGTTAGTTAATACGATTAGCAATAAGAAAGGAATAATTTAAAACTCAAAATTTGAGTTAGAGATAGAATTTTGAAGCATGGACTACTCGGTTGCGTCCGGAACGTCAAGATTAATCAAAAAGGGCAGTAAACACAAAATGTGTAAAGGTTGACTTTTGGTCAAAGTCAACAGTTGACTTTTTATGAAGAAAAGTCAAAATTAGTGTGAGAAGTGAAAGATGGTGTATGGATAATGATATAATATTAAATATTATACCAAATGATGTGAAGTAAAAATATAAGAGGAGATTCAATATGTAAATATGTATATTGGTATAAAGCAGTCAGTAAATTATATTCATATTTGAATAAATGATTGAATATATTAAATTATATATTTAATATATAAATAAATTGTTTGAAAACAATTTATGGAGAGGAGGAGGAAATTAAATTAAATTATACAATATAAATTGTATAACTTAAATAAGTTATTTAAATTATGTATGAGAATTAAATAACCTAAATGGTTATTGTTATTTGGTGGTTCTAGTATTTAAATATATACTAGTGACCTAATCTAAGAGATTTGTGGAGCATGTCATAATTTATTTAATGATTATGTGAGTAAGTGAATACGAATATTATGTTATGACAAATAAAAGAAATTAGTATGATCCTAATTATATATTAGGAATGAAGAATTAAATAACTTAAGGGTTATGTGATGAGAGAATTACGGTATATAAAATATATACTAATTTTAAGAGATTTATTTTATACATCTCGGTTAATTAATTTTATAACCTAATTAATGTAAGTCTAATTGGGTTAAGGAAATTAAATATACTTGGGGTAAGAATTTGTATTTAAATTGAGTACATAGAAACCCTAATGAAATGAGTAGGGTAAGATGAAATTTAGTGTAATGGATCATATTAATTTTATGGCCCAAATATTTTAGCTAGGAAGTCCAAATATTTTATTTAAAAAAGCCAAAGGAATTAAGTTTTAAGCTCAAGCGAGCCAATTGTTAAGGAACTTGTGGGAGAGATAATATTAAAAGTATTGGACCTAATTTATTTTCATGGCCCAAGAAATTAATCTAGAAGTCCAAAGAGATTAATTATGGTGGCCCAAGTGTTAGCCCAATCAATAAATTAAGAAGCCCAAATTATTATGGGTGGGACAAGTAATGGATGATGTTATTTGTTATGGCCCAAAGAATTAAAGTTAGTAGCCAAAATAATTAAAAGAATGGCCCAACTTTTAGCCCAAGTGGGAGAGGGACATTTTGGACATTAAGTATGCTACAAAAAGCAATTTTGGCCAATCTTTAGCCACATGGCCGGACATGGAGAAGAGAAGGGAAAGAGGGAATGAATGTAATAATTACTTACTTTATTAGGTGGCTAACTCCTCCTTATGTGTCATTGCTTTATTGAACCAACACTTTGTTCTCTCTTGTAAACAATCATTTAGTGGTTAGAAAGAGAGTGAATTGATGTGAGTAATTAAAGGCCACTTGGCCGGATTTGAAGGAGAGAAAAAGAAGGGAGTGCATGTCATCATGCTAAGCCACAAGTTTGCAAAAGATAATTACAAACTTAGCTAGGTGTCATTTATTTAAGGAGCCACATGATTCAATAATAATTCACATGCTATGTAATGATTATTACTAGAGAGAGAGAATTAGTGGAGAAATATGGAGAAGATAAGGCCACTTGGCCGGATAAGAAAAGAAGGAAAAAGATAAGAAGAAAAGAAGATAAGAGAAGAAAGAAGATAAGAGAAGAAAGAGAAAGAGGAAAAGAAAGAAAGAGAGAGAAATAGGGAGAAGCAAGAGAGAGAGAAAGAAGTGGTTCGGCAGCCATGGGGGAGGGAAAGGGAAGTTTTTGATAAGTCATCAAAACTCCATAGCCATCCATGGAAGAAGAAGAAGGAGAGCATGTGAACAAAAAGGTATAAACCCCTTTTGTTTATATAATTTTTGATTATTGTAAATCAAACTTTGAATCTATGTTTCTAAACTCAAAAACCTTAGATCTATATGTTTATGAGTGTTTAATGTTTAGATCTACCCATATTGGGTGTTGATTTAGTTGGAAATCGAAAATAAAGAAAAGTGATTTTCTAGTTTTATAAGCTCTAAAATTTCTATGTACTTTGGATTTCCACCGTTTTAAATCTATAGCTTCTTTTTGCGATCCGTCAAAGGGAGGTGCTAGATATACATGTTAACTACTAAACCCAAGTGGTAGCACTCAAAAATGTTGAGTACACAAGTTGTAGTGACTGTTTTACCAAAAACAGTTTTGTGTTTTTAAGGAAAAATGGACTGTTTTGGACAGTCAAAGAGTAGGGGTAGTTTGGTCATTTTTCGGACATGTAAAAATTCTGGAAAAATTTGGGAGTATACTATGATAAGTTATCTAACATCTCCAAGTGGAATCACTAAAAAAGGAGTTGTAGATTTCCGTATGGAAAATATTTAATAAAGCACGAAAAACTGCAAAATGGCATTTAGCTTCTGCCCAAATTTTTAAAAGGGCATTTTCGGCAACTTAAATTGTGAGAAAAATTCTGGCCTTTTGGGACATGAAAATATATGATATCAAGTACCTTGTGTCCAAAAATGAGCTCATTCCGAGTTAAAATGAGCAAGTTATGACCATTTCAAGTTCTGTGATTTTTCGACGAAAATCGCTATAACCGGAGTTCTATAACTCCGATGGCCACGAAATTTAACTGGAGTGTCACGTTAACATGTATAAGATTGTGCCAAGAGATGAGAATTTCTGGAGTTAAGCACGAGGTAGCTAATTTCTTAAGGAATTAACTAAAAATGATTTTTAAAAAATACCAAAGGAAGTTGGAAAATTTTGGAAAAATACTTTTTGTGTATGAAATATGTGTATGCATGTTTGTACAAAGGATAGAAAAATAATAAGTTGATTTGGTATTTTCGTGCTCGGATATGGAATCCAGCTTGCTGGATTAGAAAATCTGATGAATCCAGCTTGCTGGATTGAAAAGAAGTTTACTGAATTGAAAATATGTTGAATCCAGCTTGCTGGATTGCAATCTAGTTGCTGGATTTGTAATCTAGTTGGCTGGATTGCAGTTTGGCTTGCTGGATTGGAAATTTGTTGAATCCAGGTTGCTGGATTCTGTATCCAGTCTGCTGGATTGGCAATTTGGTTGTTTAATTTAGAATCCAGGTTGTTGGATTAGTATTTGACTTATTAGAGTATAAAGAATTTATAAGGTATAAGATTAAGTGTTTAATCATAATGAATATGACACAGTGATTGAAAAATTATCCAAAAATGATAATAATACCGATGTGTTAGGATGTTATCTAATATTTGATTAGGTGTTAGATAAGCTATTGACAAAGTAATTGTATTATGATACAAAGTAGAAAATTGCTGATTTAAATACCAATCTTATTATTAATGATAGGTCTTACCAAAAGAAGTTAACTTAAACTGCGTAGCAGTAGTCAACGAATCAGGCAAGTTTTTCCTAACTCAAACTTGAGTTGTATGTTCAAAGCATGTTAGTGAATGATTATTGTTGATTATTCACGTCTACACTGATTATTGATTCGCACTTAGTGCATGTTGTATATGTTCATCAGGTATGAAAGGCTGATCACCTTCATTACCATAAGGTTCAGTTAAATTATTTATGGTCATTGTTGACCTTCAAACATTATTGATTCAGTCATGAAATTATTGAAACTTGATTCATGTTATTTCACAATTAATATATTGTTGAAAACTTGAAAGCTTATTCATTCTTTTCAATCATGATATATCTTCATTGTATTTAAAACTTGCTGGGCAAATTTGATGCTCACCCTTGCTATATCATGATAAAATTTTCAGATTAAGATGAAAGCTTGAGTAAAGACAGAGACAAGGGCAAAGTGCAAGATTATTTTATGTTGCAGTTAGATCTATTAAATTTTCTAACGAACATAGCATTGTAAACCTTTAAGTTATTGAAGGTATGTATTAAGTTAAGGTTGTAGACCTTGGAAATGATGTGTAAAAGTTTAATGTATAAACAATTTATGTTTATATCTTCCGCAATAGTTATAGAAATAGTATACTAGATCCTTGGTGATTAGTACCAGGATTTGGGGATGCTACAGATTTTCACTAACATTAAGATTCCCAATATAATAGAAATATTTTTATCAATAATTATTCATCATTAATATTATAATTCACAATATTGACAACTAGATCGTTCTTAGGAAAGATGGGCTTTCTGATGAAAATTTCTCCTTATTGGCGCGCAATTAAATAACCTAACCCCTTTCCTCAACAGAACTTTCTAGATATTGTCAATAATGCAAATAATAATATGAATAACTGTGGCGTGTCAATTATTTATTTAATAATATAAAATATTGTGTAGATGATACTGTGACAATAATTGAATCAATAATATAAAATACTGTGCAACAACTACTATGGAAATTATTAAATACTGAGTGACTTCTTACGTAAGAATCAATAATCAAAGATATTGTGCAATACCGTGTGCTACTGTGCAATAACGCGTATTATTGTACTTTTATCATCGGATATTTCAACAGTTTAACGGTAAAAGTTTTGATGTTATTTCTATAAAAATGTTATTTATGTCGCTTTTTATATCCGACAGTTATTCAGTTATGGGGTCCACCAATGATTGTGTCGTCGTATGAATATTCCCCAACCAAACGAATATTCCCCGAAACAACGAATATTTTATGACAACTTGCTTACTTTGCAAAATTTTCACATATCACCCTTAACTTCAACCTTTTATCAATTTAACCATTTACTGAATAGAATAATAATTATAAGAAAAATTGAATACTTTTATTTCATAAAATTCGGGGTACAGTAATACCTGCAGCGGTTTCAGGATAAACTATGCTTTTAATGATTCTTAAATCTTGATAAACAAGTGGGGTATGATAGGATACTCTTATTAAGAATCACCTATGTGAGTGTGAACTGGGTCAATTCTATGAGAAGGATAATGCTATACTTTTCTAATGCACTCATAAATTTGGGATTGTTCGGGGGCCGAAATGAACAAAATCATGAGAACCAAATAATTTTTGGAAAGATTCTGTGTGAATTACTATTGTCTCGATTTACACAAACGGTTGGATAGTTTAAGACATCACGTTCACTAAATAACCAATAAACCCGATTTTCTTTCACAAGGGAAGGTTCAAAGCCAAAAACCACCTCTCTTTATACAGATAATTTCCAATTCCGTCTCTCTCTCAGAGTCTGTATAACATTTACATAAGGCTGGCAGTCAATATCATTCATGTGGGGGATCCATTGTTAGTAAAATGAATGGACATAATATATATATTTGACTTATCTCCAAACTGCAGAAATGACTTGTAAAGGATAGTACTTTGTACTATGTCCTTAAGACAATTATGCTTTCCATATGGTGCTCAGAGTTTTTAGCACTTGTCTCCCAAGATAAAATGATAATGTATACTATAGTAGCACTCTAAATAGTATACTCAACGAACCAAAAATAAAATGCTCAGAACTCTCTCTCAAAAACTATGAAATGAAGAAGACTTGAAGATTAGAATGCTTATGCTTGAATGAATTGAGTGAATGAAACAGTTGCCCCCTCCTATCTATTTATAGGACGGATTAGTGACCCTTCAGAAGAGGCATAACCCCTTGAAAAGATATTATTTAGCTAAAATGACGTAGTTTTAAGGCTTAACAGAAAGGGTGCATCCATTCGGACCACTAAACGACGTAATTTTAGTCTTATCAGAATAAAAACGGCTTGGTTTTAGTCTTTAGCAGAAAAGGAGCATCTGTTCAGATAAAAATAACGTAGTTTAAGGGCGTCCGTTTAGGCATATAGCCTTTCCCAAAACGATATAGTTTAGACGCATCATGTAACGCTTCCCAAAACGACGTAGTATAATAATAAATACTGTGTTGTTTTGATAATAGAACTAAATTAAATAAATTTTAAATAAATTTTGTCCAAAAATTATATTCAAGGACCCAGACCCATGAACCTTGAGCCAAGCCAGTCGGTCGGTGGCGCATGCGTGTGGGTTCGAACCAAGCCTTGGATATGTCCTCTCCCATCCATAAAAGTGGGGTGCCCCACAGGGCCCAAACCTAAGAGCAACTTTAATGTATATAATCCTATTAATTCTTAGTTCTTAACCGATGTGGGACTTGACTTTCCACATGTATTTATTATCATTTATCATTTCTAAGGGTGATATTTGGGAGTTAATAACTTATTCATTACTCTATGAATTTGAGCTTTCAAATACTTAATTTAATCTACTCATGGAGTAGAACACATTGATATGTGGAATCATTACAAATAATTAATGACACCCATATTAATTTAGGCTCAAATTCTAACTAAGGTTGTAAATGAGTCAAACAGATTGGGCTCGATTCGGGCTCGACTCGAAAAAATACGAGCGAGACTCGAATTCGTTAATAATATAATCCAAATCGGAGTATTAGAAATAGTTCGAATAAAAATATGAGTAGAATTTGAGCAAGGTTATACTCGACTCGTTTAAGATTCAAATTACTCGAATTCTTGATTATGATTCGATACATACTCGATTGATACATATTCGATTAGATGCTCGATACATTTTCTTATAATATATACAAATTTAAATTAAATTAGGATAATTAATTATTATTATTTTGTGTTTTTTTTTTAATTTTAATTGTGATTTTATATTTGTAAAGTGTAATAGTAAATATATTTTTTCAGTTCTAAGTAAAATAAAAAATTCAATTTATAATTATATTTATTATAAAATTAGTTATTATATGGAGATTCGAATCGAGCTTGAATTTGAAGCGCGCGAGTAGTTTGAATATAATTCGATCCGAGTCAGATCGAATTCGAGTAATAAGTATTCGAGTCGAGTCGAATGTAAGTATATTTTTTCAAATACAATTCGAATTTGAGTCGAATTAGAGTACAAATTTATCAATTTGAGTCGAATTCGAGCAGCTCTCTGTTCGACTCGATTCGACTCGTTCACATCCTTAATTTTAACATAAAACTTAATAAAGTAGGAGAATGAGTAAGAGAGATGGTGTGATCATTTCGTATATTTTTGTTGTCACATTATTCATGAACAGTCTGTACGAACCAAATTTCAGGGAATTAAGTTCTGTCAATTATATATTAAAAAAATTGTCTTTGGTCCAACAACAAAAAAAAAGAAAAAAAAGGAAGAAATATATACGAAGTACTACTATTTTATTTTGTCTAATACAGTTGAATTCAAGTTTTCTACTTGTTTAATCTGCTGTAAATATTTTTGTATGTTATGGGCGTGAATACACAATTTCTTCTTTCCCATATTAAATATCTTAATTTTTTTTAGAATATTCCAAAATAAATATCTTATTTCCATATTAATAATTATATTTATCATATTCTTCTTCCACTTATACCCTCATAATCTTTTTACTCAACTTTTATTGGAAATTGAATAAATATGAAAATATTTATATTGGGAATTGGTGTATAGTATACCACTTTCACTATAACATCTCTTTTTATTTAATACACTTATTGGGAATGTGAGAGTTGCAACAAAAAAAACGAATCTAGAGAATTAAATGATGTGGGAAAGTAATTATTGGGGTAAACGTGAAAAAAATACTTCAATTAATAAGTAATTAAAAGGGCAATTTAGATAAAAGAAAATTGTATTAATGAGCCTGTAAAAATTAATTAGGACGTTTATTTTGGACAGGAGGAGTAAATTCTTACATTTCACATAATTCTACGTACATGAAGAATAAATTAACGAGTAGTTGATTTTGGCCGAAACAACTAAATTCTTATTTTCTTATCTTTAGTGCTAATTTGTTTACAAACTTATGAAGTGTCTAATGTGTTTGAAATTTTAGAAATATTTAAAATAAATGTTCGTCTACAAGTAATTTATTTTAAACACTTGACATATAGACACCTGGGCTATGTTTATTTGCAAGAATTACACTTGGGATATGACTATTAATCCCAATTGTCTTGTTTGTTTTTAAATTTGAGCTTGAGACTATTAGTCTTGGGATTATAAAATAACTTAAGATGAGAGATTATTTAATACCATATTCTACCTGGTTTTATAATCCCTACCATTTGGGATTAAAAATTGCTAGACAAAATTAACCTCAATCTTTTTCTAAAATGACCATCATATCCTATAATTTCTTTTATTATTATTTGCAACTTAAAACTTACTGGTACAAAGACTAAATCTTATTAACTTTTTTTGGGGGGTGGGGTTGGGGATGAGTAGGGTGAGGGGGTAGGGTATATATATAATCACTGAATATTATTTTTTTTGGGAGAGTGGGGGTGGGAGTGTATACATAATCACTAAATTTTTTTTTGTGGAGGGGGATGCGGGTGCGGATGGGGGGTCGGGAGTGGAGGATGGGTGAGTGGGGATGTATACATAATCAATCAATATTTTTTTTTGGGCTGGGCGGGGGTGGATGTGTATACATAATTAGTAAATATTTTTTTTGGGGGGGTAGGCGTATGGGGTGGGGATAGGGGGTAAAGTGGGGGTAGGGTAAGAGTAGGGTTAGGGGTGGGGTAGGGGGTAGAGCGTAAGGGTTGAGAGTAGAGGTGGGGTGGGTGTATGGGGTAGGCGTGGGGTAGGGGTAGGGGTAATGTAGGGTTATGGGGTATGGGTGGGAGTAGGGGTAGGGGTTAGGGGTGGGAGTGGGAGTGGGGTGGGGGTAGGGGTGGGGGTAAGGGTAGGATGGGGGTTAGGGTTAGGGTTAGGGTTAGGGGTAGGGGTAGGGTTAGTTTGACGCCCCCAAATTCAGGTACTTGAAACTCGAACTCGGTGCTTCACAATACCATTTCTATGAGTGATGAGTGGATTTTATATACGCGATTCAATATCCATTTCATTCTTATTTGTTGCTAAATTCTTGTGATCATGTTCCTTTTTACTTGTTTTATGTTATTTCTTGTGTAGGATGGTTATTGAGCCATTTTACGGATATGTGGAATTAATTGGGATGATTTGAGGTCAATTAGAGCGAATTTAGAGTACAACATGAAAATCAGTCAAGTTATCTAGTAGAAGACAAGCCTGCCGGGGCAGGCCATTTTATACTACACACCCCCGCCGGGGCGGGGGGTCTTCATTCGAGCTAGATAGAAAGGGGCGTTATTAGTGCATGAACCCCCGCCGGGGCAGGGGGTGTCAACTCTGAAGTTGTCCTGCTTTGATTAAACTTCTTCGGAGGCATGGTTTCTAGTAATTGCATGACAATGGAAGTCTAATTGAAGAGATTTTCGACTGGAGCTTGTATGCTAGACATCTATTACTCTATAAACAACAACTTCAATATTACAATAGGGTTATTTACGAAGATCTAATCTGAGTTTTTGAGAGCAAGTGTGGAGGAGTATTTCGAGGAGATTTTCAAGACGATTACGATTCTAGGCTTCGTGAAGGGTGTTTTTCAATATTCTTTATCTTAGGCTATTATTTATAATTAGAAGAATGTTTTCTATGAATTATTCAGTGTTTATTTTGTTTAATATGAACTAATTCACTTTTTAGGCTTATGATGGATCTTTAAGTGAAACAATGATTTTGTAAACTTTGATTTCCATTTTAATAATCTATCTCTAGTTTATCTATATTGATTTGAGCTGAATCTATGAGTTGTCTAATCAACAATTCTTTGTGGAATTGGATAGAATCGAGAGAGGATATTCAATTCTAGACCTAGTTAATATAACATGTGTTCATGAATTTTGTGAATAGATTAATCTTGATGAATGTTAAGGTAGAGATATGCTTGACATCACATGTAATCGGATAGAAAACTTATTCTTAAACCTTCTTCAAGTGTAATTCACATAGAGATATAGTGGGTTAGTTGATTAAGGTGTTTAACGGATTTCTATCTTAATTGTGGATTGACGTTAATACGGTATTAGTGCATTGAGAGGTGGTTAGTACTACGTTCGTGTTCTTGATTAATAAGCTGGGGTAGTGCATTGAATTGGAATAAGGGTGTTAAAATCAGAGTGAAGCTTAGGGTGAAATCATAAGTCTAATTCTCCATTAATTGTTTGAATTTCCAGATTTTGATATTAGTGATTATTTTTTTGGTAGTTTAATTATTCTTTAATTTTAATTATTGAGTTGATTTGTTTAATAAAATTAGGGTTAATAGGAGATTGGTAATTGTAAGTTAAGGTTATTGCTCGTTAATCTCTGTGGGAACGATACTCTACTTATCACTTTATTACTTGTTGACCACGTATACTTGCTTGTTGTGCATATATAGATTTTACCCAACAAGTTTTTGGCGCCGTTGCCGGGGATTATTTAGTATAAATGTTAATAGTTTTACAAAATCAGTTTAATTAATCCAGTTTTACTTAGACATTTTTATTTTTGTTTTGTTCTTCTTATTTCAGGTGTTGGAAGCAGTTTATGCAAACTCGGTCCAAAAATCCAGACTTGTTGCCTTTTGAGGATGACATCGACAGAAGGTTTCAGAGGTTAAGTAAGTGGATCAAGGAAACGAGGCAAGAATTTGAAACATCTGAGAAGTAAGAGGAAATGGCAGCCGAAAATCAGAAAGCGTTAAGGGACTTCGCCACACCCATGGTGACTGAACTGCAGTCAAGCGTCACCAGGCCCGCAATAGCCGCTAACACATTTGAAATTAAGCCTGGGACGATTCAAATGATTCAGAATTCAGTTCAGTTTGGGGGATTGGCGAATGACGATCCGAACGAACATCTAGTCAGTTTTCTGGAGATTTGCGACACCTTTAGGTACAATGGGGTGTCGGATGATGCTGTGAGACTTTGCTTGTTCCCATTCACTCTATGGGACAAGGCGAAGAGTTGGTTGCACTCTCTACCGCCTGGATCGATTACTACATGGGAGGACTTAGCTCAGAAATTCCTCGCCAAATTCTTACCACCGGCGAAAACTGCAAAGATGAGGAATGAGATAACGATGTTTAAGCAGCAACATGGGGAGTCGTTATACGAGGCATGGGAGAGATATAAAGAGTTGCTCAGAAAATGCCCACATCATGGACTACCTAAGTGGCTACAATTGAACACCTTTTACAACGGACTACATGGGAATCTCAGAACTAGTATTGATGCAGCGTCGGGCGGAGCCTTCATGGCCAAGAGTTACGAGGAAGCGTATAATTTGATTGAAACCATGGCAGCTAACAACCACCAGTGGCCCACAACGAGAATGACACAGGCAAAGGCAGTTGGGGTTTTAGAAGTGAATGGTGTGGCAGCTATACAAGCACATATTTTAGCACTTTTGAAGAAGTTGGATTTTATGACCGGGGCGCAGGTACAACAAGCACAGCAAGCGGCAGTTATATGTGAGTTGTGCGCGGGAGAGCACCCAACGAATCAATGCGTGATAAATCCAGCATCTGTGCAGTTTGTGGGCAATTATAACAGAATTCCACAGAACACATACCAGAACACGTACACTCAAGGAAATAGGAATCATCCGAATTTCTCGTGGAGCAATAATCAGCAACATCAACCTCCACGACAGTCATATCAACCAGAATTTCAGAACCATCAACAACCAACTCAACATCAAGAAAGGAAATCAGATTTAGAGGAGTTGGTGACAAAATACATAACTAGCAATGAGGTGGCCATGAAAAATCAAGCAATGACTATGAAAACATAAGAGATGGCGATCAAGAATCTAGAGAATCAAATAGGACAAATTGCGCTGGCATTGAATAATAGACCACAAGGGACGTTACCAAGTGACACCGAGAGAAATCCGAAGGGTAACCATGAACAGTGTCAGGCAATTACATTGCGGAGTGGGAAACAACTTGAGGGTATTAATGCAGAAAATTCCGTGACTCCGGATGAAAAAGTTGATGATAACAGCAAAATTGAAAGAAGCAAGGGTGAGGATAAACAGAGTGAGGGAACAAATTTGAACAATAAGCCAATTGTTTATCCACCACCACTGTTTCAACAAAGGGTCCAAAAAGAGAAATTAGACAACCAATTCCTAAAGTTTTTGGAAGTGTTCAAGAAACTTCAAATCAACATACCATTTGCAGAAGCCCTAGAACAAATGCCGAGCTACGCAAAATTTATGAAAGGGATTCTGTCAAGGAAAAAGAAATGGGAAGATTTCGAGACAGTTGCACTAACCGAGGAGTGTAGTGCAGTATTACAGCAGAAATTACCACCAAAACTCAAGGACCCGGGGAGCTTTACTATTCCATGCACGATCGGGAATATGCATTTCAGTAAGTGTTTATGTGATTTGGGGGCGAGTGTAAACCTTATGCCATTGTCAGTATACACAGAATTGGGTTTGGCCACACCAAGACCTACAAATATCTCATTACAGTTGGCGGATAGGTCAGTCATATATCCGAAAGGCATAGTGGAGGACATTTTAGTGAAAGTGGATAAGTTTATATTCCCCACAAACTTTATCATTCTAGACTTTGAAGAGGACAAGAATATCCCAATTATCCTAGGGAGGCCATTTTTGGCCACGAGTAGGACACTCATAAATGTATAAAAAGGAGAACTGACTATGAGGGTCCAAGATCAAGAGATAAAATTCAATGTGTTCAAGGCCATGAAATTCCCCACGGATGAGGAAGAATGTTTTCGAATGGATTTAATTGAGCAAGTCATTAGTGAAGATTTGAGCAAGAGTTTTGTCAACGATCCGTTAGAAACAACTTTATTGAGAGATGAAGAGGTCGACGGCCCAAAATTGGTGGACTACTTACAGATGCTAGATTCATTGCCACGAGTTTCCAGATTCAGAACACTGTTTGAACCATTGCACACGGAAGAAGCAGCCGCAGAAAAACTAAAACCATCATTAGAAGAGCCATCAAAGCTGGAACTTAAGCCATTCCCTAAACACCTCAGGTATGCGTATTTAGGCAATTTAAATTCTTTACCTGTTATTATTTCAGCTGCACTTAACGAATTGCAGGAAGAAAAGTTGCTGAGGGTGCTTCGAAAACACAAATCAGCTATTGGGTGGACAATTGCGGACATTAAGGGAATCAGCCCTTCATTTTGCATGCACAAGATCTTAATGGAAGATGAGGCAAAACCAACGGTGGAACAACATCGGCGACTTAATCTGATTATGAAGGAAGTTATGAAAAAGGAAATTCTGAAGTGGTTAGATGTCGGTATCATCTACCCGATTTCCGACAATAAATGGGTTAGTCTAGTTCAGTGTGTACCGAAAAAGGGAGGAATGACGGTAGTGCAGAATGAGGACAATGAGTTAGTACCAACTAGAATAGTGACAGGTTAGAGGGTTTGTATGGATTACAAAAAATTGAACAAGGCAACCCGAAAAGACCATTTTTCGCTGCCCTTTATTGATCAAATGCTAGATAGATTGGCGGGACACCAATATTACTGTTTGTTGGATGGGTACTCGGGGTACAACCAAATAGTCATCGCTCCAGAGGATTAAGAGAAGACCATATTCACGTGCCCTTAAGGCCCATTTGCATTCAGGAGGATGTCATTTGGGCTATGCAATGCACCTACAACGTTCCAACGGTGTATGATGGCCATTTTTTTAGATATGGTGGAGAAAAATGTTGAGATCTTCATGGATGACTTTTCGGTCTATAGGGACAGCTTCGATATTTGCTTAAAGAATATGGTCATGGTGTTGCAAAGATGTAAGGACACGAATCTCGTATTAAATTGGAAAAAATGCCACTTCATGGTTGAAGAAGGCATAATTTTGGGCCATAAGGTATCGGCTCAAGGATTGGAAGTTGACAAAGAAAAGCTGGAAACTATTGAAAAACTACCTCTACCGAGCTCAGTTAAGGGTATTAGGAGTTTCTTGGGACATGCTGGGTTCTACAGGAGGTTCATAAAGGACTTCTCTAAAATTGCAAAACCTCTATGCAGTATTTTAGAGAAGGATGCTACTTTCAGTTTTACTGCAGAATGCAAGTCAGCGTTTGAATTATTGAAGAAGAAATTAACTACAGCTCCCATGATAGTCACACCGGTTTGAAATATGCCATTCGAGCTAAACACTATG
This sequence comes from Panax notoginseng, assembly GCA_016801055.1. Taxonomy (NCBI): domain Eukaryota; kingdom Viridiplantae; phylum Streptophyta; class Magnoliopsida; order Apiales; family Araliaceae; genus Panax; species Panax notoginseng. The sequence continues at coordinate 156,958,247 of CM029019.1, read as the reverse complement.
CAAGCAAAACACTCACAGAGACTCAAATGAATTATACAACCACAAAAAAGGAATTGCTTGTAGTGGTGTACGCGTTTGACAAATTTCGAGCATACTTGATCGGGACTAAGGTGATAGTCTACACGGACCATTTGGCGATTCGGTACCTAATAGCGAAAAAAGATGCTAAGCCATGCCTTATCCGATGGATTCTCCTACTTCAAGAGTATGACTTAGAAATTAAAGATAGAAAGGGGACGGAGAACCAAGTCGTCGATCACTTGTCTAGGTTGGAAAACCATGGGAAAGCAAAAGACGACAGATGTGAGATTAATGAATCATTCCCAGATGAGCAACTGTTTGGGATTTCAGCAGAGATTCTGTGGTATGGTGATTATGCAAATTTTTTGGTGAGCAACGTTCTGCCACCTGACCTCACAAGACAACAGAAAAGAAAATTTCTTCATGACGTGAAATGGTACATATGGGACTAACCGTATCTCTTCAAGCAGTGCGTTGACAAAATGATTCGATGGTGCGTCCCATACAGTGAAGTGAAGAATATTCTGCATGAGTGTCACTCATCTGCATATGGCGGGTATTATGGGAGTGAGAGGACAGCAGCGAAGGTGTTGCAATCCGGTTTTTATTGGCCTACATTATTCAAAGATGCCCACCATTTTGTTAAATAATGCGATAGGTGTCAAAGGGTGGGCAACATTTCGAAACGGAATGAGATGCCCTTACAAACGATTCTTAAAGTTGAAATTTTTGACGTATGTGGTATCGATTTCATGGGGCCATTCCCCTCGTCTTTGAACAATCAATACATTCTACTCGCAGTAGACTACGTATCAAAGTGGGTTGAAGCTGCATCATTACCATCAAACGATGCCAAAGTGGTCCTCAAGTTCCTACAAAAGAATATCTTCACGAGGTTTGGCACGCCAAGAGCAATTATCAGTGACGAAGGTAGTCACTTCTGCAATAAGTCTTTTACAGCTCTTTTTTGGCAAATATGGGGTCAACCATAAGGTAGCTACATCGTATCACCCTCAAACTAGTGGACAGGCTGAGATATCAAACAGAGAAGTCAAGAAGATATTAGAGAAAGTGGTGAATCCGAGTCGGAAAGATTGGTCGCTTAGATTGGATGATGCATTATGGGCCTACCAGATTGCATACAAGACACCAATCGGGATGTCACCATATCAACTACTGTACGGGAAGGCATGTCACTTACCGGTCAAGCTACAGCATAAGGCATATTGGGCGGTGCAAAAACTCAATTTCGATCAAGCAGCTGTAGGGGAGAAAAGATTACTTCAATTGAATGAACTCGACGAATTTCGCCTTCACGCCTATGAGAATTCCAAAATTTATAAAGAAAAGGTAAAAAGATGGCACGACCAAAAAATTATGCATCGAACATTCGAGCCGGCTCAATCAGTACTATTGTTCAACTCACAGTTGTGATTGTTCCCCGAAAAGCTTAAATTGAGGTGGTTGGGACCATTTACTATCAAACGAGTTTTCTCTCATGGCGCAGTGGAACTCTACAGTCGAAATCCACTAGATACGTTCCAAGTAAATGGACAACGTTTAAAGCATTATTGGGGTGGAGAAGCCAACACCGACGTGATCGCCATCACATTGACCGACACAACATAAGCAGGAAGTAGTCAGGCTGAAAAACTTAAAATCAAGCGCTAATTGGGAGGCAACCCAATCTTTAGTTGATTTATCATATTTTCAATTCATATTTGTTTAATCATAGTTTTCATTAAATTACTAGGTAGAAGAATAATAAAAGTCTCGTTAACATCTCCACATTATATTATGTTATCAATAACTCACTAATTTTCATGTGTTAAATCTTGCAAGATGGAAAAATGTAGCATTAAGAGAACTACATGAAGCAGAACAAAGAATCTGACAGTAGCTTGGCCCACCGGGGCGGGCCCCTTTTACACTATAACCCCCGCCGGGGCGGGGGTCTACGAATCCAGTTGACAGACTGCAAGCCCACCGGGGCGGGACTTACTAGTACAATACCCCCCGCCGGGGCGGGGGTCCTGGGCAGCAACAGATTTTGGCAGTTACATAGACTTCTCCACTTCCCTATAACACACCACTAACCCACGTTCTCCACTTCCCCATTTCAGCTATTAAGTTCTATAACCACCACCCACTACCTATTACTACCACTCCCATTAATTCCGTAACTCCATCACTCCTCTCCACCTCTTCACTCCACCAATGATAGCCATCCCTCTACCTCTATATATATCACTACCTCTCATATAAAATCTCTCACACCAATTGACATAGAAAATTTATAGAGTATACTTGAGAGTTAGAGAGGAGCAAAGTGAAAAGTTTGGGGGAAAGTTAAAGTAAGTCAAGCACTAGATCGAGATCATGGCTTCACCATCATATTCTAAACGAAAAAGGGGAGAAAGCTCAAGGTCATCTCAACCAATCCGCACCTTCGATCGCCGAAAATTTGCAAGTGCCGCCGCCGCCGTCGATCGGTATGACTGTATGCTCACCAAAGCCCTTACACCGGAGCGGGGGTTGGTACCGGATCCTAACGATAGGGAGCTTATGCCGTAAATTTACCAAAAAGGATGGACCAAATTCACGGAGGAGCCAGAACCAGCTGTTGTTAACATTGTCAAAGAATTCTACGCAAATGCTGAGGACAAAGACCATTCCACGCATTTGTGCGAGGTCGATTGGTTCCATTCAGTGTGGACGCCATCAACACCTACTACCAACTGTGGGTACGTCGCCACTGCCATTATGCTCATCTTTGTAATTCTGACTCGGACTATGATGCTATAATCAAAGAGATGACAAAGCCGGGAACATCTTGGATCAAGGGTCGGAAGGGAGGCACCGTGTTTCACAGCAAAGACCTTAGCCGGTATGGAAAAATCTGGTATGCCTTCTTGTGTACGAAATTGCTTCCGTCCCAACACACCTCGGACGTCACCAAAGAGAAGGCATTATTATTGTACGCCATTGTGCAAGACTTCATTATTGATATCGGGGCCATTATCTGTTCCTCCATCCGCCGGTACTTACGCAAAAATTTTTCTGGAGGCTTGCCATACCCATCTCTCATTTGCGGGTTGTGTCACAATGCCGGAGTTAGATGGTCAGACGACGAGCCCACACAAATGTCACTTGCATTGCTTGATTCTAGAATGATAGCGCGGTATTTTATATGGGCAGGGGGCGAGTCACATCCGCGTGGTCTGGATTTTACTTTTTTGTCAGAGTCGAAAGACAATGTGGATGCTACGGAGACATCGGGGGAGGATGATGAGCCAATGGGCGATCAAGGGACTGAGCAGGTACCACAGGTCGAGGCCATTTCCAGTTTTCAATTCCTTGAATTTCAAAATCAATTGAATGCACATAACAATGCAACCCGTCGGGGAATGAGGCGATTGACGATGAGGCAAGATCATATGTTTGATGCTATAAATGCATCTTTCACCTCACTCAACACAACTCTACAAAGCTTCAACCCGGCGACTCAATTTCCCTATCAACAGCCCATGCCAATACCAAGGTTTCCACCAAATGATTCGGACGAAGAAGAACAACAATCACCTCCTCAGACTTAAGCGATAGCAGGGAAGTCCTCACGTACTTATTTTGACTATTCATCCAATGAGGACATTGTATTACTTAAGTTTGGGGTATTAAAATATATGTTTGCATGCATTTAGCTCATTTAGGTTGCATTTTGCGTTTTGTCATTTAAATTCAGTATTGCATGATAGCTTAGGTGCATTCATAGTAGCTTAGGTTAATGTTTGTCATTGCATAGTAGATAATCTTGTAATGCATTTTGTTATCTATGTTATCTAAAAAAAATATAAATAAATTTATTTAGTTAGTAAATATTGTGTTGCGTAAGTCCATCAATGTTGTATTTCATATTGTGTGTGGGCCAAGGATGAGAGTGTGAACAAGTTAACTAATACAATATTGAGTATTAGAACTATGATACAATTTTTGCTATGAATCGAATCTTGAGCTTGTTTGAAACTGGTATAAAAGGATAGCACAATTAACAAACATCTGTGTTGATTGGTCAGTTCAAATTGATACCTAAATGGTCGCTAAAGGATAATGCTACAGTAAATGACAAAATGACAAGGATAGATAGTAAATGCTAAAGTTAGGCAAGAACCTAAGTTTGGGGGATGATATGTGGGGTATATAAGCTTTATCCAGTTGAAAAAAGAAAGAAAGAAAAAGTATGAATAAACACCATGGTATGCTTGTCTAGTTTTGTGGCCTTTGTTACTTGAGTAAGTAAGCCCGAGGGGATTGTCTTTACACCTAGCGCCCTAAGGTCTTAATGGTCTGGGAGTCGTTGGCCGAAAGCTCGTTAAGGCATCATTGAAAAGCCTAAGGGAATAAGACATTGCATAGCTATGTGTATAAAAAGAATAAAACGGGAAATAAGAGCAAAAAGCCCCCGTTTATCTAAAAAACAAAGAAAAAAAAAGAAAAGAAAGAGAAGTATATGAATAAAGTATAAGTACCTTGCTTAAACCCCCGAGATTAGTGATTGTTTAGTTTTAGTTGGAACTGTCTGCTTTTGAAATTTTTAAGTTTACGCTGCATGATTCCTTCTAAGAGATTGGTTATGTATTGAATTTGAATTCGTATCTGTGACGCCCCCGAAATAGGTCCAATCTATCCAACCCATTCTGAGTCGCCAAAATACATGATACAGAAACAACTACATCTTTATTATTACAACACAAGAACTATGAGTTTAAATACAAATATTGTCATCTAGACAATATCCATACTCAAATAAGTCCTCATTACAATTATTGATACATTATTTCACAAAAATGGTGAGGACTACTAAAATAACTTCTAGAACCATCATTCCATACCCCGACTAGTACTCGCTACATTCTCGCCTCCTGAGAAAAATGGAACAAAAAGGAAAAGGGTGAGCTCAACTAGCCCAGTAAAGAACATTATGACTAAAATAACATAGAACAAATTATCGTTAGTCTTCAACAGGGAAAAATATAATAGAATACAATAGACAACAAGTTTTAAATCAATATTCGCAGCGGAAAGTAATAATTCATAGAAGAGTTACGTAGAGAATGAAATCTACTATTATCTATGAATTTAAAAGTCCATCATCAATATTTTATCCCTATAACATCAATAAATATTCATCTTTGCACTACAAGCCAAAGATATTCATCAGTTGGTCATGTTCATCTCAACACCTGTTCATCTTTGCACTACGGGCCAAAGATATTCATCAGAACTTATTCATCTTTGCACTACAGGCCAAAGATATTCAGTTATATCATCATTTAGGACTGAGAATGATGAAAGATATTTTAAAGGAAACTAATCCAGTGAAACAAAATAACAAATATTAAGGATTCGTATTTCGATTTATCCATGTTCAAAAATACCTTATAAATAATCATAGTGAAGTAAAATTCAAGAATGATCAAAACATGGATACAATCAAAGCTAGTATCCAGAATAGATATTTGGACAAAAAGAAGAAAATTTCATTTTTCGGTGAATAGTAACTCGTGAATAGTAACTCGTGAATAGTAACCCCGACATGAAAAGTTCCAAATTTGATAAAAATTTCCAACCAATATTTTGGCATAATGATATTGAAGAAATAATATCATTTTTGAATAAAATAACATCCCTTACCTCAGCAAAAATAGTACTTCTAGTTGAAACACCGGATATAGGCTATGACTTGAACTTGCACCGTATAGCAATACTCAAAGTATTAGAATACTCACAAGAATACGCTCACTAATAGAGAGAGAGAAAGAGAGAGAAGATTTCAGTTTCTGGTGTGATTTTCAATTCTAACCTACGCACCCTATTTATAGGAAAATGCTTAGAACACCAAATCAGAAAATTGAATATAATAATATTATATTTATAAAATTGTCAAGCCCACCTTAGAAGATCTGAATTCAGCCCATTCTTATCACATGTTGAGCTCACTAATTTGCAAAAAATGTTTTTCTTTAAAATAATAATTAAAACTTCCAAAAATCAATTATTTCACAACTTCAGAACTTCAATAATTCATAATAAATAGCCCTTTTATCAGAAAATTCGAATCTTGCGAGTTTTTATAGGAAATTCAATTCTCTACAACTTTGCAGAAGAAAGTTTTTCCAAATTCCAAACAGAAATTGATCGAAATCTACAAACGGGCGATTTTACAGTCAATAATAAATTTTCGGTCAAGAATTGTGTCCACCAACACACAAAATATATGTTAATCATTTAATGCCACAAAAATACTCTTCCTCCTCATATACTCATATATCTCACATTCATTGTAAAAATATCACCATCAATATATTATTAAAATAATATATTTAAATGAATTATTTTATCAGAAAAAGATAAAATATTAATTTTCAACAATTGTCACATTAAAAATTTTCTCCATCTATATCCACATAAAATCAATATTTTCCTCATCATATAAATTAATAATTAATTATACACAAATAATATTACAGAATCACAGTACTGGCAACCAGGCCGTTCCCAGGAAAGAGGGGGCTTTCCAATAAGGATTTTTCCTTACTGGCGCGCAATTAGATGACCAAACCTCTCCTTAGACAGAACTTTCTAGACATTGCCAATAATGTTATCTAATAATATTATTCAGATAATATGAATTATTGCTCCGATAATAGAAAATACTGCGTAATGACAATTATAAAATATCAACGTAGCAATTATTTAATAAAATACTGAACAGTAATTACTATAACCATTATTGAGTAGTGCCTTCTTACGTAAGAATCAATAATTGGTGCAATACAGTGTGCTACTGTGCAACAACACGTATTACCGTGTTTTAACCACCAGATATTCCAACAGTATTAACGGTAACGACTACGCCGTTATTTATAAACAACTTGTTTTTGTCGTTTTCTCCATCCAATCGCTTTTTGTTATGGGGCCCACACAAGGCTGCGCCGTCGTACGAATATTCCCCGACAACAAGAATATTCCACGACCAAACAAATATTCCCCGACAACAATGAATATTTTAGGACCACTTGCTTATTTGAAATATTTGCGCATTTTACCCATAGCTAACCATATTAATCAAATCAACCCTTACTATTTCAAAATAATAAATAGAGGAATTTAAATTTTATTTATTTATAATTTGGGGTCTTACAACCTTCCCTCCTTATGAAATTTCGTCCTCGAAATTGACATACGTACCTGGTGTTTTGAAAAGATGAGGATACCTCGCTTTCATTTCCGTTTTTAACTCCCAGGTCATTTCCTCAATAGCATGGTTTCTCCACAAAACTTTAACTTGTGGTATGACCTTCGTGCGTAGGACATGCTCCTTCCTATCCAAGATCTTGACAGGTACCTCCTCGTACGTTAAATCTTCGGCTATTTCGTATGGTTCTAACTCAATAACGTGGTTCGGGTTGTCTACATAATTTCGTAACTTTGATACGTGAAAAACGTTATGAACACGCGACATACTTGGCGGTAAAACGAGTCTATAGGCCATATTTCCTACTCGGTCAAGAATCTGAAATGGACCAATAAATCGTGGATTGAGCTTTCCTCTATTCTCAAATCTTGTAACTCCTTTCCATGGAGCCACACGCAACAATACATGATCCCCAATATCAAATTCCACGTCCTTTCGATGAAGATTCGCATAACTCTTTTGTCGATCCTGTGCTGTTTGTATACGTTGTCGAATCGTTTGGATCTTCTCTGTAGTCATTCGTACCAACTCCGGTCCCAACAACGTTGCTTCTCCCACCTCATCCCAATATACTGGAGAGCGACACTTTCGTCCATGCAATGCTTCAAATGGAGCCATACCTATACTTGCCTGATAACTGTTATTGTAGGAGAATTCCACCAATGGTAGGTACTTATCCCAACTCCCTTTAAAATCTAGGACACAAAGTCTTAATAGATCTTTAAGAGTTTGAATAGTCCTCTCTGATTGTCCGTCCGTTTGAGGATGGTAAGCTGAACTAAATCGTAAATCCGTGCCTATAGCTTTTTGCAAGCTAACCCAAAATCTTGAAGTGAATCTTGGGTCACGATCCGAAACTATGGATACTGGCATGCCATGCAACCTCACAATCTCATTCACGTACATACTAGCAAGACGTTCAAGGGAATAAGTCTCCCGTATCGGAAAGAAATGAGCAGACTTGGTTAATCTATCAACAATCACCCAAATGGCATTTATGCCTTGAGAAACCGTAGGAAGACCCGTAACGAAATCCATGGTAATGTGTTCCCACTTCCATTTCGGAATCTCAAGTGGTTGCAATGGACCCTTTGGCACTTGATGCTCCGCCTTTACACGTTGACAAGTTAAACACCTCGAGATAAACTTTGCAATCTCTCTCTTCATATTGTTCCACCAAAATGTATGTCGAAGATCACGATACATTTTAGTACTTCCAGGATGGATTGCAAATGGTGTATTGTGTGCCTCCATCATGATCTTGTACTTCAAATCAGAATCGTTAGAAACAGAAAGTCTGGAGTGGACTCGAAGTATTCCTTCTTCATCGATTATTGCTTCTGGAATAGCACCTTCTTGCACTTTCTTCTTCATACACATCAGCTCCCGGTCTGTGGCTTAAGTAACTTTAACTTTATCGATTAAAGTTGATTCTACGCGTATACTTGACATCATCGCACTCGTTCCTGCATATGATCTTCTAATCAATGCGTCAGCTACCGCGTTCGCTTTTTCAGGATGGTATTGGATGGTATGATCGAAATCTTTTAACAGCTCGAGCCAAAGTCGGTGTCACATGTTGAATTCTTGGAAGCTCTTCTCGCATTCCTCGGTCCATTCGAAGTTTGTATCTTTTCGAGTCAGCTGAGTTAATGGAGTAGCGATTCGAGAAAATCCTTTTACAAATCTCCGATAATAACCAACTAAGCCTAGAAAGCTATGTATTTCGATTACTGACTTAGGTTGCTCTCAACTGTGACTCATATCCCAATCTTGGATAGCACGTCACAATGACACCTATCAGTTTACTACCGCACGAATATGGCGTCCCCTACGGAGAGTCTGGATTCAGTACATTCCACAAAGGAAGTCACCAGATAAAGGCTCGGGTACAAACTTCTACAGTTAGATTTTTAACTCCTGAAGTTCAATAGGAGCCATTCGATATGAGATTTTAGAAGTGAGTTTTGTACCAGATTCAAAGATGATACAAAATTCAATATCACGCGTAGGCCAAGAAATTCTTCAGGAAATACGTCAGGGATTTACTAACAATAGAAATATCATTCAAATCTGACGTATTTTTGTTCAAGTCCATAACATAGCTAAGAAAGCTTGACATCCGTTTTTCAATAAACGAATGACTTTACGGCTTGATATGAAAGAGTTTGACTTCAATGGTTTGATTGCTTGAATTTGAATAATAGGTTGCTTAGGAATATGAAAACTAACAACCTTACGAAAGAAATCAATTTTGACATGATGAGTAGTTAACTAATCAATTCCTAAATTCACATCAAAAGCAAGTATCTTTAAAGAGATAAGATCAACAGATAATGTGATGGTGCCAACTTGGATCAAACAAGATTTATAAACAGTGGATGTAACGAAAGTTTCTCCTAACGGAGTTTCAATAGATAAGTCAATGTCTAATTTTCTCTGGAGTCAATTTTAAACGTTGAGTATAAGCAGGAGAGATAAATGAATGGGTAGAACCGGTATCTAATAAGGTATAGACTTCGCAAAAATTTATAATTAACTAACCCGTGCTAACTTCGTTCGGGTTCCTCGCATTTTGACCAGTCACGAAAAATGCTCTTCCAAGAACCGTTGACTTTGAATTTTCTGGGACAACTTTTTGAGTCACCACCCCCGTTGGACTTGGTTTCGCTACAGTGTAATCTCGAGCGATATGTCCTTCCTTTCCACAGTTATAACATACCTTAAACTGTTGTGGACAGTTTGGGCTGATATGTCCTTCTTTTTCGCACTTATAGCATATGACCGGTGGTCGTTCTCCTCCCTTGGAACCAGTTGATGCTGGTGCTGATGTCTTCGTATTATCATTGTTGAATCTCCTCTTTTTAAAATCTCCTCCCGAATCGCTTCTTCTATTCTCATGGCCATGATTACCACCAGAGTGGTTGCCGCTCTTGTCCGTATTCTTCTTTCTCCGCTGGTTATCATTATTCTGATGACTGCTGTCACCGGTATGATCCTGGTTGTGGTCCCTCGATTGACCGTACTCGTTATCTCGCTCTAATAATTGAGCCCTATTGACAATATCTGAATAGAGAGAAAATTTATGAGAAATGAGATATTGACGTATGCCGGGTTTCAAACCTCTCAGAAACATCTGCGTCATACGTTCCTCATTCTCCACCAAATGAGGTGCAAACCTGGACAACTCTGTAAATTTTGCCTCGTACTGGGACACCGTCATGTTATTCTGCTCCAGTCTAATAAAATCTACCTCCTTCATATGGCGAATACTTTCAGGAAAGTATTTTTTGTTGAAGAGTTTCTGAAATGTCTCCCAAGACATGCCTAGTGCGGCTGGATAGGTTCGTTTCACAGACTCCCACCAGTAGTCTGCCTCGCCATGAAACATAAAGGTGGCGAATGGAATCTTCTGTTCCTCCGTGCATCCCAAGACATCAAATATCTTGGTAATTTGCTTGACCCATGTCTCCGCCTTAATCGGATCTGGCTTTCCCCAAAATTTTGGTGGTCCCAACTCTTTAAACTGCTTGGCTGTGACTAGCTGTGCATTGCCATTGTTTCTTCCTATATTTTGAACAGGAATCTCCTTTGTCTAGTTTTGCATGAATCGCAAAAAGCTTCTAAACATCTCATCGTTCATCGTCTGCTCAGTGGTGTTGTTCACAGGAGGAACATTGCCAGCCTGTTGCACGTTCTCCTCGTTGGTGAGTACAGGTGTCTCCACGGTTTCATTTACTCCACTGTTAACATTCTCAGTCGACATTCTCAAATACTGCCATAAAACAAGGGTTAATTTAACAAATTAACAAATCACATAATATCCCTATATTATGACCGACCAACAAATAAGCTTAGGTAGGACACACTAGCGAAGGATTTACTCGTCTCTCCCCTCCTAGTTCTATTCCCCGATCTCCGCCAGAGATCATATCCCTAAGCTCTGATACCAACTGTGACGCTCCCAAAATAGTTCCAATCCATCCAACCCATTCTAAGTCGCCAAAATACATGGTACAGAAACAACTACATCTTTATTATTACAACACAAGAACTATGAGTTTAGATACAAATATTATCATCTAGACAATATCCATACTCAAATAAGTCCTCATTACAATTATTGATACATTATTTCACAAAAATGGTGAAGACTACTAAAATAACTTCTAGAACCATCATTCCATACCCCGACTAGTACTCGCTACATTCTCGCCTCCTGAGAAAAATAGAACAAAAAGGAAAAGGGTGAGCTCAACTAGCCCAGTAAAGAACATTATGACTAAGATAACATAGAACAAATTATCGTTAGTCTTCAACAGGAAAAAATATAATAGAATACAATAGACAACAAGTTTTAAATCAATATTCGCAGCGGAAAATAATAATTCATAGAAGAGTTATGTAGAGAATGAAATCTACTATTATCTATGAATTTAAAAGTCCATCATCAATATTTTATACCTATAACATTAATCAATATTCATCTTTGCACTACAAGCCAAAGATATTCATCAGTTGATCATGTTTATCTCAACACCTGTTCATCTTTGCACTACGGGCCAAAGATATTCATCAGAAATCATTCATCTTTGCACTACAGGCCAAAGATATTCAGTTATATCATCATTTAGGACTGAGAATGATGAACGATATTTTAAAGGAAACGAATCCAGTGAAACAAAATAACAAATATTAAGGATTCGTATTTCGATTTATCCATGTCCAAAAATACCTTATAAATAATCATAGTGAAGTAAAATTCAAGAATGATCAAAACATGGATACAATCAAAGCTAGTATCCAGAATAGATATTTGGACAAAAAGAAGAAAATTTTATTTTTCGGTGAATAGTAACTCGTGAATAGTAACTCGTGAATAGTAACTTATGAATAATAATCCCGACATGAAAAGTTTTAAATTTGATAAAAATTTTCAGCCAATATTTCGACATAATGATATTGAAGAAATAATATCATTTTTGAATAAAATAACATCCCTTACCTCAGCAAAAACAATACTTCTAGTTGAAACACCGGATATAGGCTATGACTTGAACTTGCACCGTATAGCAATACTCAAAGTATTAGAATACTCACAAGAATATGCTCACTAATATAGAGAGAGAAAGAGAGAGAAGATTTCAGTTTCTGGTGTGATTTTCAATTCTAACCTAAGCACCCTATTTATAGGAAAATGCTTAGAACACCAAAGCAGAAAATTGAATATAAAAATATTATATTTACAAAATTGTCAAGCCCACCTTAGAAGATCTGAATTCAGCCCATTCTTATCACATATTGAGCCCACTAATTTGCAAAAACGTTTTTCTTTAAAATAATAGTTAAAACTTCCAAAAATCAATTATTTCGGAACTTCAGAACTTCAATAATTCATAATAAATAGCCCTTTTATCAGAAAATTTGAATCTCTCATGCTTTTATAGGAAATTCAATTCTCTACAACTTTACAGAAGAAAGTTTTTTTAAATTCCAAATAGAAATTGACCGAAATCCACAAACGGACGATTTTACAGTCAATAATAAATTTTTGGTCAAAAATTGTGTCCACCAACACACAAAACATGTGTCAATCATTTAATGCCACAAAAATACTCTTCCTCCTCATATACTCATATATCCCACATTCATTGTAAAAATATCACCATCAATATATTATTAAAATAATATATTTAAATGAATTATTTTATCAGAAAAAGATAAAATATTAATTTTTAACAATTGTCACATTAAAAATTTTCTCCATCTATATCCACATAAAATTAATATTTTCCTCATCATATAAATTAATAATTAATTATACACAAATAATATTACAGAATCACAGTACTGGCAACCAGGCCGTTCCCAGGAAAGAGGGGGCTTTCCAATAAGGATTTCTCCTTACTGGCGCGCAATTAGATGACCAAACCTCTCCTTAAACAGAACTTTCTAGACATTACCAATAATGTTATCTAATAATATTATTCAGATAATATAAATTATTGCTCCGATAATGGAAAATACTGCGTAGTGACAATTATAAAATATCAACGTAGCAATTATTTAATAAAATACTGAACAGTAATTACTGTAACCATTATTGAGTAGTGCCTTCTTACGTAAGAATTAATAATTGGTGTAATACAGTGTGCTACTGTGCAACAACACGTATTACCGTGTTTTAACCACCGGGTATTCCAACAGTATTAACGGTAACAACTACGCCGTTATTTATAAACAACTTGTTTTTGTCGTTTTCTTCATCCAATCGCTTTCTGTTATGGGGCCCACACAAGGCTGCGCCGTCGTACGAATATTCTCCGACAACAAGAATATTCCACGACCAAACAAATATTCCCCGGCAACAATGAATATTTTAGGACCACTTGCTTATTTGAAATATTTGCGCATTTTACCCATAACTAACCACATTAATCAAATCAACCCTTACTATTTCAAAATAATAAATAGAGGAATTTAAATTTTATTTATTAATAATTTGGGGTCTTACAGTATCGGTTATCATGGTTGTTGCACACACACACACTATACCAGTGATAATTGTTCAAGATTTGAGAATTAATACGGAATTGTAGATTGGTTTTTGGTAATTGATATTGTATGGTTGCTTGTTTTCGCTGAGGCCGTTAAGATAATCTTGATTCTGCAATATTGTTGGATTCAAAAGCATATAAATTAGGTCGTGTTCATTTCATCTCATTTCATTGCATATAATTATTTTGTGCTCGAGGACTAGCACGATTTAAGTTTGGGGGATTTTGATGAGTGGATTTTATATACGCGATTTAATATCCATTTCATTCTTATTTGTTGCTAAATTCTTATGATCATGCTCCTTTTTACTTGTTTTATGTTATTTCTTGTGTAGCATGGTTGTTGAGGCATTTTACGGATATGTGGAATTAATTGGAATGATTTGAGGTCAATTAGAGCGAATTTGGAGTATAACATGGAAATCAGTCAAGTTATCTAGTAGAAGACAAGCCCGCCGGGGTGGGCCATTTTATACTACATACCCCCGCCGGGGCGGGGGGTCTTCATTCGAGCTAGATAGAAAGGGAGCTCGCCGGGGCGGGCGTTATTAGTGCATGAACCCCCGCCGGGGCGGGGGGTGTCAACTCTGAAGTTGTCATGCTTTGATTAAACTTCTTCTGAGGCATGGTTTCTAGTAATTGCATAACAATGGAAGTCTAATTGAAGGGATTTTCGGCAGGAGCTTGTATGCTAGACATTTATTACTCTATAAACAACAACTTCAATATTACAACAGGATTATATACGAAGATCTAATCTGAGTTTTTGAGAGCAAGTGTGGAGGAGTATTTCGAGGAGATTTTCAAGACGATTGCAATTCTAGGCTTCGTGAAGGGTGTTTTTCAATATTCTTCATCTTAGGCTATTATTTGTAATCAGAAGAATGTTTTCTATGAATTATTCAGTGTTTATTTTGTTTAGTATGAACTAATTCACTTTTTAGGCTTATGATGGATCTTTAAGTGAAACAATGATGTATCTTTATCTATATTGATTTGAGCTGAATCTATAAGTTGCCTGATCAACAATTCTTTGTGGAATTAGATGGAATCGAGAGAGGATATTCAATTCTAGACCTAGTTAATATATCATGTGTTCATGAATTTTGTGAATAACTTAATCTTGATGAATGTTAAGGTAGAGATATGCTTGACATCGCATGTAATCGGATAGAGAACTTATTCTTAAACTTTCTTCAAGTGTAATTCACATAGAGATATAGTGGGTTAGTTGATTAAGGTGTTTAACAGATTTTTATCTTAATTATGGATTGACGTTAATACGGTATTAGTGCATCGAGAGGTGGTTAGTACTACGTTCGTGTTCTTGATTAATAAGCTGGGGTAGTGCATTGAATTGGAATAAGGGTGTTAAAATCAGAGTGAAGCTTAAGGTGAAATCATAAGTCTAATTCTCCATTAATTGTTTGAATTTCCAGATTTTGATATTAGTGATTATTTTTTTGGTAGTTTAATTATTCTTTAATTTAGATTCTCTAATTTTAATTATTGAGTTGATTTGTTTAATAAAATTAGGGTTAATAGGAGATTGGTAATTGTAAGTTAAGGTTATTGCTAGTTAGTCTCTGTGGGAACGATAATCTACTTATCACTTTATTACTTGTTGACCACGTATACTTGCGTGTTGTGCGTATACAGATTTTACCCAACAATGAGCAGAATAATACTAATAATAATAACAATAATATAGATACCAAACTTAATTTACATATCAGAGTTTTCTAAATTCCCCAGGTTTCCAACCTTTAATACATTTCATGATAATAATAAATATTGTTGTCTTAATAAAGTCTAGCTATTACATAAGAGCTCACAAACTTATTCTGTCATCTTTCCTTTTCCTTTGTTCTTGCCCGAACTTTCTGGTTGATCACGCTTAGCTGAAAATATTTTAATTTAAAGCAAGGATGAGCATTTGATTGCCCATCAAGTAATAACAACAATGATTATTAGCTGAAAGAAGTAAATATTTTCTTTGAATAACACTTCTACAATGAATCAACTGCTGGGAAGTAAGCTGAACCAATAATAACGACATATATATTCTATATCAAATTTTTAAAACTACGTACTGACTATAGATGGAGATCAATTGACAGACTATGAACTTTGTTTTTAATTTTCAAAAAGGTTAAACAGAAATTCATCTGTAAACCGTCATAACTTACAGGCACGGGGGTGGTCAGCCTGTTATGCCCTGTATTGATCAATACTACATGCAAGAATGATATTATCGTTTATCTTATCCACCTTAGGTGCACAAAAGTTTTTCCATGTTCGGGATGTTCATACTTAGTCGGTAATCCGAACCAAAACAATTTGGTTGGATAACAATAAAGTTATATCTTGTTCAATAATATTTTTGAGTTTGTGTCTAGCCGGATCAAATAGCTTAGATGACTTTTAAGTCAACGTATACATACTAGAAACCAATAAGTATGTATCAACATGTGATTAAATACAATGATTATCCAAGTGAGGACACTTGTATAACCATATTTAAAAAATTAACGAACAGAATAATTATCTGAATTATGCAATGATACTGTATTGATAAATAATGATCGGATAATTTAAGAACTTGTATGAATACAAAAGATTGGATACATAATCGATAATAATAGAATTAATAATCTGGCACAATAATAATATAATTATGAAACTTTCTTACTCATGTCCATTGCATAAAGGAAATGCAAAGTTAAGATACTTGCCTGAGCTGCTGCTTACAATAACGCACTTAGTTTTATCTTTTATATCACAACCTATCATTAATAAGATCATTCGCTCGATTAGAATAATATATCATATCATATAGTACTGCTATTTGTAGTCAGCACATAACCTAATCATATTATCACATATGTTTAGCAGTCATTTGGTCATAAACAAATACGTATCTAGTTAAATTATCTAAGTTTAGATCAATTTCTGAAACATTTTGATGTACGGACGACTTTATTTGGTAATTATAGAGTCTAAAACTCTATTATGTAGTTTAATAAATGTAAATATCAGTCATATTATTTCATAGCCATATAATAATTTTTAAATAATTATTATAATTTATCATAATTTTTCAAATACTAGAATCATTATTAAATGATTTAAATATTAAATAATTCTATTATCATTAATATTTAATTAATATTAAATTATTAATGAAACCATTGCCAAAATATTAAAGTTATTTATAATA
Source organism: Panax notoginseng (assembly GCA_016801055.1). NCBI lineage: Eukaryota > Viridiplantae > Streptophyta > Magnoliopsida > Apiales > Araliaceae > Panax > Panax notoginseng. The sequence goes on along the minus strand of CM029019.1, from coordinate 156,941,194 downwards.
ACTCAAAATATTTTTAAAACATTTTTATTACCCTTAAATGATTTTTTAAACATTTAAAATCATTTTCAAATAATTACCATTAATATTTAATTATTAATGTCTTATTTATCAAAATATTAAAAGTCATTAATTATAACTTAAAATATTTTTAAATCATTTATTTTCTTTTTAAAAGATTTTTAAATCAATAAAACTATTTTTAAATTATTTATTTTATATTATTGTTAAATAAAACTAATATCATTAATATTAAATTATTAATGAAATTTTACTTTTAAATATTAAAAGTTATATTTTATAACTTAAAATATTTTTAAACTATTTATTTTCATTTAAAATAGTTTTTATAATATTAAAATCATTTTTAATTAATTTATTTAATATAATTATTAAATAAATTTAATATCAATAATAATAAATAATTAATGAAATTTGTCTTAAAATATTAAAAGTTATATTTTATAACTTAAAATATTATTAAATACCTTTTTATCATTTAAAATGATTTTTAATATAATAAAATTATTTTTAATTAATTTATTTAATGCATTTATTAAAGAAATGAAATATCAATAATATCCAAATAAATATTAATTTTTATGAAAAATATGACAAATTATTAAAAGTTAATTTTTATGACTTAAAATAATTTTTAAAACTATTTTTAGAATTTTTAATAATTAATTTCTATTTTTAAATGATTTTTGGAAAATAAATTAAATAAAATTAAAAAGTCTGTCGCTAAAGCATTTAGCGACAGAAACTGTCGCCTATTGTATTCTTGAGGCTCAAGAACATTCAAAGTCAATTACCGAGGGACCATGTTTGACCAAGTGTAGTTTTTAATCTATGATGTTTCTGAGAAATCTAATGATTAGATGTTGTAGTACTAATGTAATATTACAAGATCTAACAACAATCATGGTCATAACATGCATCAAATGAAAGATCTAAAGACCTAAAGTAGTTGTCAGAAATTTTCTAGGCTGTCCAGAATTTTAAGTCATGGCCGGTCAACGCTTTTGTTGACCTTAAATCTATCAATCTGTTCATGTTAAAGGTGTTCTAGACTTCGAGCTGTGTAGAGTAACTAACAGGGTACATGAATCAAGCACGTATCAGGTTTAAATATCATTAAGTTAAAAGATCTAGGCCTCAGAAAATCATGTCAGAGGTTGTTCTTCATTTTTGGGTTTTCCATAAATGAAGAACAGTTTGAATGTGCTACTTTGGATCCTTATATCTTGAGTTCTAGGTTTGCTTTATGCGATCTAATACTTCCAGTGTGTAGCCAACATGCAAGCGAAGAGATCTATCACATACAATACATATAACATCAACAGAATCAACTGCTAAAATCCGGTCAAACCATGTCAGATTGAATGTTCAACCGATTTCTGGTAATTCCAGAAACAAAAAATACGACCGGATGACCTACTTTGACCATCCACTACATTAAATCTATTTGATGTTCATGAGATTTTAAGATATAAACGTGTAGTCCATATAACATACTATAACTTAGATACAAAACTAAAAACATATAATCAAACCACTGTCAGATCCGAGCCCGTGAAGTTCTTGTCAGAGCATTCTGGGCACGTTTCTGGGTTACCCAGATTTGCAAAGTCATGGTCGGTCAACGGGTTTTGACCACCCATAACTTACAATCTAGACACGATTTAAGCTTGATTCCGGATCTAGATTAAAGACCCCATATCAAACTACATATCTAAAACATAAAACAATGAAAATCATGATCAGGCAAGAATCTAGAGCCATTGAAATTCGTTGTCAGACCACAGTTTAAACTTTTTTCAGATTTTGTAAATCATCAAATTCGAGCCTATAGATGTTATGGATCTAACATCTATCAACCTAGATCATCATTATACACTACATAGAACATGTTTTAACATTTAAACATAACTTTTAACATAGGATCAAAGATCAGATTTGGCTTTTAGGGTTTATACCTAACTTAAAAAATGATTGATTCTGGCTTCTTGATTTGCTATGGTGATGATATGAACTTTATTTGGGACTGATCTATGAGTGTATTTCGTAGGGTTGGAGAGAGAGAGAGAGAGACTTGGTTGGGTGTTTGGAGAGAAATGAGCTTGAAAGTGATTTTTCTCTCTCTTTGATCTATATATATGATGGATACAATGCACATGGCTGATATAATGTGGCTTGTTGCTGATTATTTTAGAGCATATGGGGTTGGTAGAGTAGTTCACCAACTAAATATATGACAAGATCTACAAGTTAGCTAAAATTTTGCAAGAAGGGTAATTTGGTCATTAGCCTTATGATTTTAATGGCAAACATGTAACATGTCAAACCCTTTGGGTTTGACCCTAAGGTTTGACACAAAAATTTGTAGGATTTCTAATTAAGATTTAAAAAAAAATGAAAATTAGTTTCTAAAAATTACAAATTAGGTTTTTTTAAATAGTTTAGGTTTTCTAATAATATAAAACATGAAAATTAAGTTTAAGGTTCACTAATTAACATTAAGCTTGCTTAATTAGTGATTAGGGTTCCTATTTAGCAAACTAGGGTTTCTTAATTAGCTAATTAGGATTTCTAACTTTTAGAAATTAGGGTTTTTAAATTTTAATTAGGATTTACCTAATCAAATCTATAATGATTAACATAATCACATAACACAATTACAAACCAATCTTGTACTCTAATTTGTGTTTCAAATTAGGGTTTAGCGCAGTAAAACTAGGTTTTCTACTATCGTACCATAATTGACTAACCATTATCAATACGTACATACAGTACCCATTTATAGTACTGAAATATTATTAATATTATATTATTATTCTCATTCATTGACCAAAGTTCAGAATTAGAGTTTGGATTCTATATCTGATTTATCTTTCTTATTCATACCCTTATTAATTAAGTTATAATAATTAACTTAATTAATCTGAAATAAATTCATATAATAAAATTAAATAATTATTATAATAATTCTATAATCATTTCATATATTATTTAAATAATATATAATCATATTTTTATGGAAAATAAATAATAAAAATATTTCTACTATAAAATTAATTACTATAAAAATATAGTTTATAATGATTAATAATTCTTTAAAAATTTATTTGTAATTATTCATGTAATAATTATATTTTTATTTATCACATAAATATATACGCTTTATCTTGTACATATCCTCACCTTAAAAAAAAATAAAATTTATACGCAAAATTTCTGATTTAATTATATAAAAATATCGGGTTATTACATTCACCCTCCCTTATAAAGATTCCGTCCCCAGAATCACCATTTTAAAGCTTATACATATAAGGGTACATATCATACATAATCATTTCAAATTGATCTCGATCAGGTTCGATCGAACTGATCTTTAATTATTTAGCAAAAAGCTTGTCTATCTGATTAAACAGAAAATTGATTTCTAATAGAACTCAAATTCCTCCTTCAATTTTTTTTTTATAAAATAATTTGCTATATATAGGTAAAATCATATATAATAAAATAAAAGTTATGTGAATAATACCTAGAGTTATATTCCCAGCTGCCATGGTATCCTAGACCGTAATGATGAAAACTCTTGCGGTTGACTTTGTTGGTTTGCTTGATGAAGTTGGTCCCGTGATCGCCAGAGTCCCACTGCCTTTCCCCGTGTTCACGCTTCTTGCTTCCATTCTCCTTTTCGGACAGTCCTTAACCTTATGTTCCATTGACCTGCATAGAAAACACCCACTGTTCATTCTTGGATTGGGACAGTTGGGAGAGATATGACCCTCCTGCCCGCACTTGTAACAAACAAATTTACCTTTCAGACATTCACCAGAATGATTTTTCCCACAATTCCCACACTGCACAGTCTGTTTCTTAACACCTTCCTACTTTACCTGGACATTTCCAAAGTTGTTCCCCTTTCTTTTCGCATTCCCACTCCTACTCCCACTATTAATTTCCACCTTTACAGCTCCCTCGACTTTGCCCTTGCTCCCTTTCTCCTTGTTGTAGAAGCTCATGGCCTTACTTCCCTCCTCGGCTATAATAGCCTTTTCCAAGAGTGTTGCAAAGGTACTTATCTGCAATACTGCCACCTTGTTGTAGAGTCAGGGTTTTAATCCCAGCTCAAACCTTCTCGCTTTCCTAGCCTCCGTATCAACTTGATGCGGAGCGAACCTAGCCAATTCATTGAATTTTGCGGCATACTCTGTAACAGTCATGTTCTCCTGCTTTAACTCTAGAAATTTCACCTCCATCCTAGCCTGCATACTAGATGAAAAATAGTTTTTGAAAAATAGAGTTTTGAACCTAGCCCAAGTAACTACACCTTCTCCTGCCCTAACTTGATTTGTTTCCCACCAAAAGTTCGCCTCCCCTTTCATCATATAGGTGGCAAAAGCGGTCTTTTGATCCTCAGCTACCCTAGCTATCACAAACGCTTTTTCAATTTTTTTAACACAAGTTTGGGCTTCAACAGGGTTAGTTGTCCCTCTGAATTCTGGCGGTCCTACAGCCTTAAAATCTTTAAAATTTGGCAAGCGATTGTCTGGCTGGTTCCCCGCGACTGGCATTCCCTGTTGCATAGCCTGAGCTACCACATTCGCAAAGTTTTGCATTGGGTCTTGTTGTTGTCGTTCAGCGTTGTTGACAGATTCTTCTGCCCATTGATTTTGAGTTTGACGTCTTGGCGGTATTATCTGGTTAAGTAAGACCATAAATTATTCTTTACATTCTAAACCTTATTATATAAGTTTCACGTATCAAACTTATTTCATTAATCAAACATAGATTCATATTCATTCAACTATTTCATAGTACTTTATATAACATAGCACATACTGCTTTAAACATCAACTATCCCTTTGTGACCACAAAAGTCGAGATTTAAAGCCTTGACTAATACAAAAGTTGAGAATATTACATTACACAGGCATACTAATCATATATATTACATTAAACACACCTATACAACAGAACCTATACTATCTATCCACTATGCCTTTTTCTTGATCTTGGACAACCTTTCGCCTGATGACATTCTATCCCACAAATAAAACAGACACCTTACTTTGGATTGGGACAATGAGGAGAGATATGTTCCTCATGTCCGTAATTGTAGCAAACATTTTCTCCTTTCCGGCACAAGACTTCATGTTTCTTATCACAGTTTGTACACTTTTCTATTCGGTTAAGGTTCCCTTGGTTGTTATCAGGATTTCTAAAGTCACGGTCTTTCATCTTTCTTTTTCCCTTCTTGCTCGGAGTTGCACACGATTTGTTGCTTTTGACTCCCATTTGATCAATTTGGATTTTAAGCTTATCTTATTCTTCCATTGTTTCTATTAATGCTTTTTGTAATTGACTATTTAGCAGCTTCTCTATTTCCCACAGCTTTTCCAGAGAAGAAACCTTGTTCTTCAGATTCTGCACCTCCGTTGATGCTTGATCAGCTCCAACTTTAGTGTCCGAATCACTATCTGTCAGTTCTATTGTTTCTGGATCTGGTACTACGTTTTCTAATACCACCACCTCGTCAGGGTTACTTTCACTGTGAGCCTCTATTTCAGCTATTGGCTTTGATATTGGCTCCTTCTTTATGATCTGAGGGTATCCTAATCCTTTTCCACGTAACATCTACACACATAAATTATCCTGATTAGCATATAATATATACACACAACAAACAATAGTTTTATATAAGTTATCTTTTATTTTGTTTGACGATGAATTTATTCAATTCATCTCCTTTTTAAACTCTATATGAGTTATTTGTAATTTCAACGTTTTCCTCTGTTCTAAGTTTATAGCCTAAGGTCTATCCCACCTAAGGTTTCTAACCCTAAGCTCTGATACTAACCTGTGATGCCCCCAAATTTAGGTTCTTGAAACCCGAACTCGATGCTTCACGATACCATTTCTATGAGCGGAATAATCATAATAATAATAATAACAATAATATAGATACCAAACTTAATTTACATATCAGAGTTTTCTAAATTCCCCAGGTTTCCAACCTTTAATACATTTCATGATTATAATAAATATTGTTGTCTTAATAAAGTCTAGCTATTACATAAGAGATATCAAACTTATTCTTCCATCTTTCCTTTCCCTTTGTTCTTGCCCGAACCTTCTAGTTGATCACGCTTAGCTGAAAACATTTTAATTTAAAGCAAGGATGAGCATTTGATTGCCCAACAAGTAATAACAACAATGATTATTAGCTGAAAGAAGTAAATATTTTCTTTGAATAACACTTCTACAATGAATCAACTGTTGTGAAGTAAGCTGAACCTAAAATAACGACATATATATTCTATATCAAATTTTTGAAACTACATACTGACTATAGATGGAGATTAATCGACAGACTATGAACTTTGTTTTCAATTTTCAAAAAGGTTAAATAGAAATTCATCTGTAAACCGTCATAACTTACAAGCACGGGGTTGATCAGCCCGTTATGTCCCGTATTGATCAATACTACATGCAAGAACGATATTATCGTTCTTCTTGAAAGTAGTATTCACACAACCCAATCATGTTTGATGATAAAGCATATACTTTGTAACAATCTTATTCATTTATTAATAAAAAGTATTAATTTATCAAAGGCTTTTAATTATCTACATGATGCTGTTTTATAATATGTGATAAACCCATAGTTTTAAGTAATGCTTTTAGAATAATGATGATGATCATTCTAATGAGATCTAAATTCTTAGAAAGCTTAAAACTAAAATAGTTCCCTATTGTTAGATTACTAAATTGAGGATTAGTGAATCCGGATAGATTGGTACATACGTTGCTTGCTCATTAGATGAGGATGATGGATCTCATGATCATTTATGTGGAGACATTAAAGCAAGTATGTAGGTGCTTATTGGAGAATAAGTACACTGAACGTGGCTCGCTAAGGAATACCTAATGGAGTTTTACTTGTCTGTCAATAGGAATTCCTGTAGTGATAGTAGTACAAGTGATCCTTGAACTTGAGACCATCATAATATCTTGTGTATGATAAATTATACTTTGACTTATTTCTTAAGACCCTTAGGGTATATCAAAGGGTATGCTTGGGTATAATAAGTCGTACATGGAGATAATGTATGATCAATAAAGAATCTACCACTTCTAGTAAAAAAAAAGAAGAGAAATGTCCTATGTGATTCGATAAATGACAACCCAGTAGTCCTTGGCAAAGGCAGAATGAAATTAGAAAAGAGTTTCTAATTTGCATTATTTAGAGTTGTGCATTTAAGAGTCGAAATAAATATAATTAAATAAAATAAGACTTGACAGTAATTCCATATCTTATATTTAATTGGGACATTGTATGGTGGAAGGATTGAATTGTACGGTAACTATTTACTCAAAGGTTCTTTTATGATTAATGTTAAAATCTATATTATCTGGAAAGTCGTTAATCGCTAGGGAGGCTTATCCCTATTGTAGAATAAATATTATTTATTTAAATAAATAAATTATTTAATTTATTTATTTAAATAAGATTATAATTGTTCTAATTGATTTATTCACAACCGATTTAATATGGAGTACCTAAAGGGTCACACCATAAAAGGAAGAATAATTATTTAAGAAGTTAATGACATAATCGTAATAATAAGTTAAGTATATTTAATTTAATCTATGATGATAGAATAAATTAAATAGCTTAATATTTATTATTTAATATTTTGGAAATACTAATATAAATTAATAAGAGGAGTCTTATTATTATTATTACTACTATTATTATTATTTAATTTCTAAAGGAGTTTGAGAATTAATTAATAAAAGTACTCTCATATAATCCTAATAAGATTAGGAGGTTAAATTAATTAAAAGATTTTAATTAATTATTCCTAATAAGATTGTGAGCATAATTAATTAAAATAAAAAATCAATTCCTTAATTGTTAAGGAGAGTTGCCCACATCTATTAATAAGAGGAGTCTTATTATGGGTAAGAGTTGTTGTTGACTTTTTCATAACAGACGTAATTCCAATAGTTGGGAGAGTACACCTTTCTATGTGAGATAGAAAAACTAGGATTTTACCAAATACCCATCTTCTTGAATCTTTCTTCTTCCTTGGTGGATCACCTCTAGAGGCCAAACATTTGGGTGGCTAACGTTGATCAAAGGAAGGAACCAAACCCGGTGGATTCAAGCTGAACGCGAAAGGATTTGGAGGTGAACTTGTACCTGAGGAAGCTCGAATCTTCAAGGGTATGATTCATGTTCTTCATATTTTCGTTTAATTAATAATTGTGCATAAATGGTGATCCGGGTATATAGTTTGTAAAATTTTAAAACTCTGATTTTTCACGTTTCCGCTTATTTTGTGCAATTTGATTGCGTTCATGAGTATTACAAACCTAATAGTGGCATCAGAGCCAAACTTTTATGCGAATTATTAATTGTTTTAATTTGATATGTATATTGATATGTGTTTAGAACAATTTAATTGTGCATAATTTTATTGTATAAAATTTATTAAAAAAAATTCAAATGTATCCCTCCTTATCATATATAATATAACTTATCATTATATTATATTTATATATATTTATATATATATATATATATATATATATATATATATATATAAATTTATATATATATATATATATATATATTATATAATATTGATAATATATTATATATTTTATAAGAAAGGTTACTAGGAAGTCATTCAGGATCACGTGACTAATAGAAACAAAGGATTTGGAGCATGATTTCGTCATTCAGGGTATATATATATATATATATATATATATATATATATATATATATTACGTATATACCGTAATATATATTATGTATATGTAATATATATTTTATTAATTTTATAATTAAAATAAAAAGTTTATTTTAATATTAAAATAAAAAGGTTTATTTTAATTTTAAAATTGAATTTGATGCTAACTAATTAGAGTTGGAATTGGATTCCATGATAACTAATTGGAGTTGAAAATGGATTCCATGTTTCCTTAAATAAAAGAGTTTATTTAGATATGAAATAAGATTTCATGTTATTCAAAATAAAGGAGTTTATTTGTGAATAGGAAAGAGAATCTGTATTTCCTTAAATAAAATAGTTTATTTAGATATGAAATAAGATTTCATATTATTCAAAAATAAAGGAGTTTATTTGTGAATAGGAAAAAAATTCGTGTTTCCTTTAATAAAGGAGTTATATATATATATATATATATATATATATATATATATATATATATATATATATATATATATATATATATATTACTTGGAATTGAATTCAATAATTAATTAAAATAAAGGAGTTTATTTTAATTAAAGATTTTGATTAAAATAAAATAGTTTATTTTATTCAAAATAGGATAAATTAAAATAAAAGAGGTTTATTTTGATTTAATTTGGATTAAAATAAAGGAGTTTATTTTGCTTAAAAAAAATTAGATTTTATACTAACTAAATTTGCCCATTAAATGATATATATATATATATATATATATATATATATATATATATATATATATATATATATATTGAATGTTTATTATTCATGAGATTAATGTTATTTATTGATGCATATGGTGATGTGTATGATAATAAATGGGAATAATTATGAACTATTGACTAATGTGATTGGATTTTATTTTAGTTGGATGCATGAACGTATGAATTTTATTAAATGGGGTCTGCGTACCTCGTCTTCTCTAATTCATTCTTAATGTAAATTTTATCTCCCTCCTATGTACTTCCCCTTGACTGCTGATCAAGATTTCTATTTATTTTAAATAGTTTTGTAATAGAAATAGTTAGAATTAATTTTGAAGAATTAGAGATCAAGGATCAAGGAGCGTTTGAAGACCCGTTTGTAATGAAGTCAGTGTTTAAATATAATAGTTATATTTAAATATTAATTCTTGCACCTCTAGGATTTGACCTTTTAGTTCACTTGGTGGCTCTAGTGAACCAAACTAGAATAAAGTCCATAATCAATCCGGGTAGAATATTGTTGGAGTAAAATCGATACGCGCAAAACGCGCAAAACACGCAAGTGTACGTGGTCAACAAGTAATAAATTGATGGATAGAGTATCGTTCACACAGAGACAATTTAATAAGAAACTTAACCGAAATTTAATAAGAGACAATCTTTCTCTGGTTCAACCTCCTTTGCAACCGATTTTTTTTGCTCTTGACCATCAAGCTGTTTTCCATTTCTCAACATAATAGGTTGACACTGCTCGTGATTTCCCTTAGGATTTCTCTCGGTGTCACTTGGTAATGTCCCTTGTGGTCTGTTATTCAATGCCAACGCAATTTGACCTATCTGATTCTCTAGATTTTTGATAGCCATCTCTTGTGATTTCGTAGCCATAGCTTGATTTTTTATAGCCAAATCGGTGCTAGTCATGAATTTTGCCAACACTTCCTCCAGATCGAATTTCCTTTCTTGATATTGAGCTGGTTGTTGCTGGTTCTGAAATCCTGGTGGATATGATTGTCGTGAAGCTTGATTTTGCTGGTTGTTGCTCCATAAGAAATTTAGATGATTCCTATTTCCTTAATTGTATGTGTTCTGATATGTGTTTTGCGGAATTCTATTGTAACTGCTGATGAACTGCACAGCTGCTGGATTAATCGCACATTGCTCCGTTGGGTGCTCTCCCGCGCACAACTCGCATATTATTGCTGCTTGTTGTACTTGCTATGTTTGTTGTGCTTGTGCTGCTGTTATTGATTCCAACATCTTTAAAAGTGCAGATATCTATGCTTGCATCGCTGCCATACTATCTACTTCTAACACCTCAGCTGCCTTCGCTTGTGTCATGCTTGCTGTGGGCCACTGGTAGTTATTAGCCGCCATGGTTTCAATCAACTCGTATGCTTCCTCATAACTCTTAGCCATGAATGCTTCGCCCGACGCTGCATCAATACTTGTCATGAGATTCCCATGTAACCCGTTGTATAGGGTGTTCATTTCCAGCCACTTGGGCAATCCATGATGTGGGCATTTTCTGAGCAATTCTTTGTATCTCTCCCAAGCCTTATATAACGACTCCCCATGTTGCTGTTCAAACATCGTTATCTCGTTTCTCATCTTTGTAGTTTTCGCCGGTGGAAAGAATTTTGCTAGGAATTTCTGAGCTAAATCCTCCCATGTAGTTATCGAACCGGATGGTAAAGAATGTAACCAGCTCTTCGTCTTGTCCCGTAAAGAGAATAGGAACAATCGAAGTTTCACAGCTTCATCCGACACCCCATTGAACCTAAAGGTGTCGCATAGTTCCAAAAAACTGACTAGATACTCGTTCGGATCGTCATTTGCCAATCCCCCAGACTGAACTAAATTCTGAATCATTTGTATCATCCCTGGCTTAATTTCAAATGTATTCGCTGCTATTGCGGGCCTGGTGATGCTTTATTGCAGTTCAGTCACCTTGGGCGTGGCGTAGTCCCTTAATGCTTTCCGATCTTCGGCTGCCATTTCCTCTTCTTTCTCAGGTGTTTCAAATTCTTGTCTTGTTTCCTTGATCCACTTGCTCAACCTCTGAAACCTTTTGTCAATGTTGTCGTCTAAAGGAAGCAAATCTGGATTTTTGGACCGAGTTTGCATAAACTGCTTCCACCTGAAATAGAAGAAACAAAACAAAAATAAAAATGTCTAAGTAAAACTGGATTAATTAAACTGATATTGTAAAACTATTAAGTTTTATTCTAAATACTCCCCGACAACGGCGCTAAAAACTTGTTGGAGTAAAATCGATAAGCGCAAAATACGCAAGTGTACGTGGTCAACAAGTAATAAAGTGATGAATAGAGTATCGTTCCCACAGAGACAATTTAATAAGAAACTTAACTTCACAATTATCAATTTCCTATTAATCCTAATTTTATTAAACTATCCAATTCAATGATTAAAAATTATAAAAACTAAATTAAAAATAAATAAAATACCCCAAACCAATCACCAATATCAAAATTTGGAATTTCAACAATTAATGGAGAATTAGACTTATGATTTTACCCTAAGCTTCACTCTGATTTTAACACCCTTATTCCAATTCAATTCACTATCCCAGTTTATTAATCAAGAACACGAACGTAGTATTAACCACCTCTCGATGCACTAATACCGTATTAACGTCAATCCACAACTAAGATAGAAATCCGTTAAACACCTAAATCAACCATCTCACTATATCTCTATGTGAACTGCAATTAAAGAAGGTTTAAGATTAAGTTCTCTATCCAATTACATGTGATGTCAAGCATATCTCTACCTCAACAATAATCAAAAATCTGCTATTCACAAAATTCATGACACATGCTATATTAACTAGGTCTAGATTCGAATATCCTCTCTCGATTCCATACAAATCCACAAGGAATTGTTGATCAAGCAATTCTTAAGTTCACGCTCGAATTAACATAGATAAACTGATAATACTTTATTGAATTGGAAATCAAAGTTATAAAATCATCGTTTCACCCAAGGATCCATCACAAGTCTAATAAGCGAATTAGTTCATAACGAATGAATCAAAAACTAAATAATCTAATGAAACCATCCTTTCAATTTTAAATAAAAGACTAAAGAGAGGAAGAATAATGAAAACCTTTCACGTAGCCTAGATTTGCAACCGTCACGATAATCTCCTCAAATTATTCCTCCAACGCTCGCACTTGAATCCTAGAATTGATCTCTGTATTATGCTCCTTGTGTTGTGTGATTGTTATTTTCAACATAATATTCAGCTCTCCCTTGTTGTGACCGAAGTCTCCCTATTTAGAGTCCAGGCGCCTCCTAAAGAAACAACAATCCCAGTAGCAGCAGTCTCCACAAGCCAGCAGGACACTTCAGGATTTGAGACCCCCGCCACGGCGGAGGGTATAGGCTTAATCATGCCCGCCCCGACGGGCTAGGCTACTGCTAAATAAAAATTGTGACCTCATGCATTTGTCCACTTTCGCTCCAAAAATCCGTCTTTCTTCACCACTTGCATCCACAACCACCCTACACACAAAATGACATGAAACAAGTGAAAACAAACACAAAACAAGAAGATAACTACGAATTTAAACTTGAAATGAATATCGATTCGTGTATATTAAATCCACTTATCAAATATAGTATTTTATATGTGCATGCTTATACTATATATATATATATATATATTATATTATGCAAACATGCTTCACATGTTAATTAATATGACGCGTATTTTATATATATATGTGCATGCGCGCTAAACAAGATGAGACAAATTAATAACAAAACCCTCAAATAAATTATATTAAGTTGTAACGTTCAAAGATATTTAGAATATCGAACATCCCTTCTAGCATGATAGAAACAATAGAGTATTGAATATTTAATATGAGTTTGTTGTGCACACACAAGACAAGTATTAAATATTTAAGATGTTATTTTTATTACATATGATGTTTATAAGGAATTGAACATTACTGCTTTGTTGTGCACACACAAGGGCTGTAGTTTTCTCTTCACTTATATGGAAATGCTGGGTTTGACTTAACTTAAAATCATTTTAGTTCGGATGTTCACACACTTGACCATTATGATTTAAGAGGCAAAATACAATGAGTTACATAGTTGATGTAATTGACAAGAGTTGTCTACCTATTTATTTATATATAGTTTGTTGTGCACACACAAGGCTATATACATTTGAAATGAGATTCTTATTCTCACTAGTATATCTTTAATTAGATATTGTCGAACTATATATATTGAGGGTAATATAGTTTGAAGAAAATAGTGGGAGATACCAATTTAAAATAAGACCTAATTTATTTTGGTAATTAATAAAAGAATGTATGCTAAAATATTGTTAAGAACAAATTCATTTACATAATTTTATAATGTCTAAATAACTATCACTACGTAGCATATTAGATGCTAAATTAATCGGACTGAATTAAACGGATTGGTTAAGGAAATTGAGAAAAGTTCTCACAGCTGAAAAGCTATCTTATGTCTTTAATACGTCTTTCCTGCAATGGTTGCAGACAATGCCTCTGAGGAAGATATTGCCATTTTTAGAAAGTGGCAAGATGATGCACAGTTGGCTCAATGCATCATGCTCGTATCCATGAGTAACAAACTTCAGCGTCAGCCTGAAATTATGGATACTCCTACCATACTCCTGCAGGTCAAGTAGTTGATGGTGAGGAAAGTAGGACTAATATATATCAGATATCTAAGGAGCTCTTCCGATCTAGAATGACCAACGACACTACAGTATAGACACATGTCCTAAACATGATCAATTTAATTGAACAATTAGGATAATGGGTTTTGTCATGGATGGAGAGTTGAACCAAGATTCGATCTTGCACTCACTCCCGGACTCCTTTCACAATTGTTGTGATTTTTTCATATAAACAAGCTAGATATCAGCCTCGCTGATTTGCTTAACATGTTAAAAATGCTGAGTCACTTTCCACCAAGAAAGACTAAGTTTTATTAGTAGGGGCCAAAGGATCTTCTGAAAAGAAGAATGATTCTAAGAAGGTAAATGGAAAGACAAAAATAAAGGATAATAAGAATAAAACTGATATGGATAGCAAAGGAGTTTGCTTCCACTGCAATAAGCCACGACACTGGAAAAGAAACTGCAAGAAGCATCTTGCAGAGGCTAACCAAGCAGAAGTAGAAAGCTAAACAAATGTAAGTATTGCCACATTAGCCATAAAAACTTATAGTTTAGCAATGCCTACGGGCAAATCTATTAAGTCAAGAAGTTGTTATTGTATTCCTGTTCTCGTTAGAAAAATTATTTCTATTTTGTTGTTGGACAATGAAATCTTTGGTATTATATTTAAGAACAATTGTTGTTCTATTTATAATAACAATATTTTGTATAGAACTGGAATATTGCTTAATGGATTTTGTATGCTTGACTTATGTGAAAAATTATTTTGCAAATTGAACAAACTAGTACAAGAAAAGGAGATGATCATTCAAAGAGTTGAATGTGTGTATTTACAGAAATACAAGTGTGAATTATTTGAAAGGTTCAAATAATTCAGAAGTGAAACAAATTGGTAAAGTATTAGGATTCTTTGATCGGATCAAGGAATAAATACTTGTGCAATAAGTTTCTAGATCATCTCAAATGGTTTTCTCACAAAGGACGCCTCCTGATACGCAATAATTGATTGATGTATCTGAAAGAAAAAATTGTACCTTATTGGACATGGTGCAGTCTATAATGATTTTACCGACATTTCAGTATCCTTCTGGGATAATGCCCTAGAAATGGCTGCATATCTACGAAATAGGTAACCTCAAAATTCAGCCCCAAGACTCCATAAAAGTTATGGACAAGGAGGATTCCTATTCTTAAGTATGTTAAGATAAGAGGTTGTCCAACTTATATGAAAAAGGTTTCAAAGGATATGCTTGGGACAAGATTTGACAAGTGTCAATTTGTGGGACATCCTAAAGTAAGTTTAGGGTATATGTTCTATAATCCTACTTAGCAAAAGGTGTTTGTTACGAAACACGTTACCTTCTATATTAAAGGTGTTTATCATTAAAAGGGCTAGTGGGAGGATAATAGATGTTGAAGAGTTCAAGAACTATAAAACACTATAAGTCAAATAAGAAAAAACTGTAGATAGACCTATTGTACCACAACCGAATCGTAAATCTAGAATAGTACCGAAGATACCTAGAAGGTATGGATTCATCATAGATGATGATGATGAGGTAAACATCATAGAAGGTGATGATCCAGTTACATAAGATGAGGTAAGAGTTGTAGACACTCAGAGAAATGGATTGAAGCAAGTTTCTCGAATATGAAACATTCGTTTTGATGAGACAATCGAAAGAGTATGATTTTATCAAAAATTAAAATAAACCTAGTGTGTACAAAAGGGTCAGTGGGAGCGTCGTGACATTCCTTGCATTATATGTTGATATACTACGGATAAAGAATGACATACCAATGCTACAATCAGTAAAGATAAAGTTGTCTAAATATTTTTCCATAAATGATTTGGGAAGAGTATCTTAATTGGGGATACAAATCAATATATATATAGATTTATGAGGATGCTCGACTTAACCCAAGGAACGTATATTCATTTGTTGCTAAAGTCGTTTAGCATGGCAAACTCCAAGAGATGTCTCATGTTGATGAGCCATGGAATGTATCTCTCTTAATTGTCCCCAAAGACTCCGAAAAAGAGAGATCGCATGAGTAACTATCATGTTTGCAATGAAATGTACGAAACCTGATATTGATCAGTCATATTTTGGAGAAGTTTACCATGAGTCAGTGAAAAATATCTTACAGTACTTAACCGGCACTAAGGATGTGATCAGATTTATGGTGGGTCTGAATTAAAACTAGAAGGCTTAACAGACTCAAGTTTTTCAGACAGACCAAGATGACAGAAAATCTACTTTAAGGTAAAGTATTACCTTGAACGGTGGTGCAGTAAATTGAAAAGGTTTCAAACCACAAAGTGTTGCTGGTTTAGTGATAAAGACAAAGTATATAGTTATAAATGAAGCTGCAAGTTGATTGTTTGGATGAAAAGTTCATTACAGAACTAGGAATAATTCCTAAGTCTCATCTTGGATCTAAACATGTGTTGTGGCACTTTCATTTGATTATGGAATCATTGAAAGATAGAAAATCATTATAGAGATTGTGGAATCTCAAGAACAATATTATATATCCATTAACTAAAGCTTATCTAACAGCAGGATAATCGTCATTTAGAGAAGAAGGGTATGAGATACCATGGCGATTGGTTTTAGTGTAAGTGGGAGATTGAAAGTAGTATGCACACAAGCC
This sequence comes from Panax notoginseng, assembly GCA_016801055.1. NCBI lineage: Eukaryota > Viridiplantae > Streptophyta > Magnoliopsida > Apiales > Araliaceae > Panax > Panax notoginseng. Next base: position 156,924,353 of record CM029019.1, on the reverse strand, counting down.
AATCATGTTTGATGATAAAGCATATACTTTGTAACAATCTTATTCATTTATTAATAAAAAAGTATTAATTTATCAAAGGCTTTTAATTATCTTCATGATTCTGCTTTATAATATATGATAAACTCATAGTTTTAAGCAATGCTTTTATAATAATTATGATGATCATTCTAATGAGATCTAAATTCTTAGAAAGCTTAAAACTAAAATAGATCCCAATCGTTGGATTACTAAATTGTGGATTAGTGAATTCGGATAGATTGGTACATACGTTGCTTGCTCATTGGATGAGGATGATTGATCTCATGATCATTTGTGTGGAGACACTAAAGTAAGTATGTAGATGCTTATTGGAGAATAAGTACACTGAACGTGGCTCGCTAAGGAATACCTAATGGAGTTTTACTTGTCTGTCAATAGGAATTCCTGTAGTGATAGTAGTATAAGTGATCCTTGGACTTGAGATCATCATAGTATCTTGTGTATGATGAATTATACTTTGACTTATTCCTTAAGACCCTTAGGGTATATCAAAGGGTATGCTTGGGTATAATAAGTCGTGCATGGAGATAATGTATGATCAATATTGAATCTACCACTTCTAGTAAAAAGAAAGAGAAATGTCCTATGTGATTCGATAAATGACAACCCAGTAGTCCTTGGCCCAGGCAGAATGAAATTAGAAAGGAGTTTCTAATTTATATTATTTGTAGTTGTGCATTTAAGAGTTGAAATACATATAATTAAAAAAAATAAGACTTGACAGTAATTCCATGTCTTATATTTAATTGGGACATTGTATGGTGGAAGGATTGAATTGTACGGTAACTATTTACTCAAAGGTTCTTTTATGATTAATGTTAAAATCTATATTATCTGGAAAGTCGTTAATCGCTAGGGAGGCTTATCCCTATTGTAGAATAAATATTATTTATTTAAATAAATTAATTATTTAATTTATTTATTTAAATAAGATTAGAATTGTTCTAATTGATTTATTCACACCCGATTTAATATTGAGAACCTAAAGGGTCACGTCATAAAAGGAAGAATAATTATTTAAGAAGTTAATGACATAATCGTAATAATAAGTTAAGTATATTTAATTTAATCTATGGTGATAGGATAAATTAAATAGCTTAATATTTATTATTTAATATTTTGGAAATATAAAATATAAATTAATAAGAGGAGTCTTATTATTATTATTACTACTATTATTATTATTTAATTCCTAAAGGAATTTAGAAATTAATTAATAAAAGTACTCTCATATAATCCTAATAAGATTAGGAGGTTAAATTAATTAAAAGATTTTAATTAATTATTCCTAATAAGATTGGGAACATAATTAATTAAAAGAACTTAATTAATTAAAATAAAAAACTAATTCCTTAATTGTTAAGGAGAGTTGCCCACATCTATAAATAAGAGAAGTCTTATTACGGGTAAGAGTTGTTGTTGACTTTTTCACAACAAACGTAATTTTAATAGTTGGGAGAGTACACTTTTCTATGTGAGATAGAAAAATTAGAATTTTGCCAAATACCCATCTTCTTGAATCTTTCTTATTCTTTGGTGGATCACCTCTAGAGGCCAAACATTTGGGTGGCTAACGTTGATCAAAGGAAGAAACCAAACTCGGTGGATTCAAGCTGAACGCGAAAGAATTTGGAGGTGAACTTGTACCCGAGGAAGCTCGAATCTTCAAGGGTATGATTCGTGTTCTTTATCTTTTCCTTTAATTAATAATTATGCATAAATGATGATCCGGGTATATGATTTGTAAAGTTTTAAAACTCTGATTTTTCACGTTTCTGCTTATTTTATGCAATTTTATTGCGTTCATGAATATTACAAACCTAACACTTCTTATCCACCTTAGGTGCACAAAAGTTTTCCCATGTTTGGGATGTTCATACTTAGTCGGGAATCCGAATCAAAATAATTTGGTTGGATAACAATAAAGTTCTATCTTGTTCAATAATATTTTTGAGTTTGTGTCTAGCCGGATCAAATAGCTTAGATAACTTTTAAGTCAACGTATACATACTAGAAACCAATAAGTATGTATCAACATGTGATTAAATACAATGATTATATAAGTGAGGACACTTGTATAACCATATTTAGAAATTAACGAACATAATAATTATCTGAATTATGCAATAATACTGTATTGATAAACAATGATCGGATAATTCAAGAACTTTTATGAATACAAAAGATTGGATACATAATCAATAATAATAGAATTAATAATATGGCACAATAATAATATAATTATGAAACTTTCTTACTCATGTCCATTGCATAAAGAAAATGCAAAGTTAGGATATTTACCTGAGCTGCTGCTTACAATAACGCACTTAGTTTTATCTTTTATATCACAGCCTATCATTAATAAGATCATTCGTTCGATTAGAATAATATATCATATCATATAGTACTGCTATTTGTAGTCAGCACATAACCTAATCATATTGTCACATATGTTTAGCAGTCATTTGGTCATAAACAAATACGTATCTAGTCAAATTATTTAAGTCCAGATCAATTTCTGAATTATTTTGGTGTACCGACGGCTTTATCGGGTAATTATCGAGTCTAAAACTCTATTATGTAGTTTAATAAATGTAAATATCAATTATATTATTTTTCATAGCCATATAATAATTTTTAAATAATTATTATAATTTATCATGATTTTTCAAACACTGAAATCCTTATTAAATAATTTAAATATTAAATAATTCAATTAATATTAAATTATTAACGAAACCATTGCCAAAATATTAAAGTTATTTATAATAACTCAAAATATTTTTAAAATATTTTATTACCCTTAAATACTTTTTTAAACATGTAAAATCATTTTTAAATAATTACCATTAATATTTAATTATTAATGTCTTATTTATCAAAATATTAAAAGTCATTAATTATAACTTAAAATATTTTTTTAAACTATTTTGAAATTTTTAATAATTAATTTCTATTTTTAAATAATTTTTGGAAAATAAATTAAACAAAATTAAAAAGTCTGTCGCTAAAGCCTTTAGCGACAGAAACCGTCGCCTATTGTGTTCTTGAGGCTCAAGACATTCAAAGTCAATTACCGAGGGACCATGTTTGACCAAGTGTAGTTTTTAATCTATGATGTTTCTGGAAAATTTAATGATTAGAGGTTGTAGTATTAATGTAATATTACAGGATCTAACAACAACCATGGTCATAACATGCATCAAATGAAAGATCTAAAGACCTAAAGTAACTGTCAGAACTTTTCTGGGCTGCCAAGAATTTTAAGTCATGGCCGGTCAACACTTTTGTTGACCTTAAACCTATCAATTTGTTCATGTTAAAGGTGTTCTAGACGTCGGGCTGTGTAGAGTAACTAGCAGGGTACATAAATCAAGCACGTATCAGGTTTAAATATCATCAAGCTAAAAGATCTAGGCCTCAGAAAATCATGTCAGAGGCTGTTCTTCATTTCTGGGTTTTTCAGAAATGAAGAACAGTTTGAATGTGCTACTTTGGATCCTTATATCTTGAGTTCTGGGTTTGCTTTATGCGATCTAATACTTTCAGTGTGTAGCCAACATGCAAGTGAAGAGATCTATCACATACAATACATATAACATCAACAGAATCAACTGCTAAAATCCAGTCAAACCATGTCAGAACGAATGTTCAACCGATTTCTGGAAATTCCAGAAACAGAAAATATGACCGGATGACCTACTTTGACCATCCACTGCATTAAATCTATTTGATGTTTAGGAGATTTTAAGACATAAACGTGTAGTTCATATAACATACTATAACTTAGATACAAAACCAAAAACATATAATCAAACCACTGTCAAATCCGAGCCCATGAGGTTCTTGTCAGAGCGTTCTGGGCACGTTTCTTGGGTTACCCAGATTTGCAAAGTCATGGTCGGTCAACGGGGTTTGACCACCCATAACTTGCAATCTAGACATGATTTAAGCCTAATTCCAAATCCAGATTAAAGACCCCATATCAAACTACATATCTAAAACATAAAACAACGAAAATCATGATCAGCCAAGAATCTAGAGTCACTGACATTTGTTGTCAGACCACAGTTTAAACTTTTTTCAGATTTTGTAAATCATCAAATCCGAGCCTATAGATGTTATGGATCTAACATCTATCATCCCATATCATCATTATACACTACATAGAACATGTTTTAACATTTAAACACAACTTTTAACATAGGGTCAAAGATCGGATTTGGCTTTTAGGGTTTATACTTAACATGAAAAATGCTTGATTCTGGCTTCTTGATCTGCATGGTGATGATATGAACTTTATTTGGGACTGATCTATGAGTGTATTTCGTAGGGTTGGAGAGAGAGAGAGAGACTTGGTTGGGTGTTTGGAGAGAAATGAGCTTGAAAGTGATTTTTCTCTCTTTAATCAATATATATGATGGATACAATGCACATGGCTGATATAATGTGGCTTGTTGCTGATTATTTTAGAGCACATGGGGTTGGTAGAGTAGTTCACCAACTAAATATATGGCAAGATCTACAAGTTAGCTTAAATTATGCAAGAAGGGTAATTTGGTCATTAGCCTTATGATTTTAATGGCAAACATGTAACATGTCAAACCCTTAGGGTTTGACCCTTAGGGTTTAACCCTAAGGTTTGACAAAAAAATTTGTAGGATTTCTAATTGGGGGTTTAAAAAAAATGAAAATTAGTTTCTAAAAATTACAAATTAGGTTTTTTATAATTAGTTTAGGTTTTCTAATAATATAAAACATGAAAATTAAGTTTAAGGTTCACTAATTAACATTAAGCTTGCTTAATTAGCGATTAGGGTTCCTATTTAGCAAATTAGGGTTTCTTAATTAGCTAATTAGGGTTTCTAACTTTTAGAATTTAGGGTTTCTAAATTTTAATCAGGATTTACCTAATCAAATCTATAATGATTAACATAATCACATAACACAATTACAAAACAATCTTGTACTCTAATTTGGGTTTCAAATTAGGGTTTAGCACAGTAAAACTAGGTTTTCTACTGTCGTATCATAATTGACTAACCATTATCAATACATACATACAGTACCTATTTATAGTATTGAAATATAATTAATATTATATTATTATTCTCATTCATTGACCAAAGTCCAGAATTAGGGTTTGAATTCCATATCTAATTTATCTTTCTGATTCATACCCTTATTAATTAAGTTATAATAATTAACTTAATTAATCTGAAATAAATTCATATAATAAAATTAAATAATTATTATAATAATTCTATAATCATTTCATATATTATTTAAATAATATATAATCATATTTTTATGGAAAATAAATAATAAAAATATTTCTACTATAAAATTAATTACTATAAAAATATAGTTTATACTGATTAATAATTCTTTAAAAATTTATTTGTAATTATTCATGTAATAATTATATTTTTATTTATCACATAAATACATACGCTTTATCTTGTACATATCTTCACCTTTGAAATAAAAAAAAATTATACGTAAAATTTCTGATTTAATTATATAAAAATATCGGCTTATTACAGTTAGGGGTAAGGGTAGGGATAAGGTGAGGGTTAGGGGTAGGACTAGGGGGTAGGTGTGAGGCCCCCAAAATAGGTCCACACAACCCATTCTGAGTCGCCATATACATCGTACAGAATTCAAATACAAACTTCATTAATATAATTGTTGTTAAAAATATGACAACATATACGATGTGAGTTTTAATACAAATATTGTCTTGTAGACAATATCCAAACTCAAATAAAGTTCTCATTACAATTATTGTAATACTATTTTACAAAATAGTGAGGACTACTATAATAACCGTCTTGGACCATTACTCCACTCCCCGATTAGTCCCAACTACATTCTCGCCTCCTGAGAAGAACAATAGAACCAAAAGGAAAAGGGTGAGCTCAACTAGCCCAGTAAAGAATATTATGACTAAGATAATATAGAACAAATTATCATTAGTCCTCGATAGGGAAAAATCTGATAGAATACAATAGACAACAAGTTTTAGAATACAACTGTAGCGGAAACAACAATCCATTAGAAGAGTCAAGTAGAGCATGATATCTACTATCTTCTATGATTTAAAAGTCCATCATCAATATTTTATTCCTATAACACCAATCAATAATTATTTTTAATCAACGAATTATCTATGCACTACGGGCCAAAGATAATCGGTGTATCACCAGTGGTCATGATCATACCAAATACCTATCCATCTATGCACTACGGGCCAAAGAAGACTTTCATCACAAACCTTATCTGTATCATTAAATGTTATGATTATACCAATACATAATTTCTGGTCATAATTATACCAATCAACAATCCATCTTTGTACTATGGGCTAAAGATGACTTTCAACACAATATAAGTATGAGGATGATGACAATGATATAAAGATTCAATCAAGTGAGATAGAGGATAAATATTAGATATTTATAATTCAATTTATCCAGAGTTCAAAAATGTCTACATTGTCAACATGATAACTATTTGTGGAGTAAAATTAAAGAATAATCTTCATGTATCAAAAATAATTTGAACAGAAAAGAAAATTAAATTCTGTTATGAATAGTACTCGTGAATAGTACCGTATAAATAGTTTCCATGAATAGTACCGTATGAATAGTACCCAGACATGAAAATATTAAAATTTAATAAGAAAGTTCAGTCCATCATCAATATTTTATTCCTATAACACCAATCAATAATTATTTTTAATCAACGAATTATCTATGCACTACGGGCCAAAGATAATCGGTGTATCACCAGTGGTCATGATCATACCAAATACCTGTCCATCTATGCACTACGGGCCAAAGAAGACTTTCATCACAAACCTTATCTGTATCATTAAATGTTATGATTATACCAATACATAATTTCTGGTCATAATTATACCAATCAACAATCCATCTTTGTACTATGGGCTAAAGATGACTTTCAACACAATATAAGTATGAGGATGATGACAATGATATAAAGATTCAATCAAGTGAGATAGAGGATAAATATTAGATATTTATAATTCAATTTATCCAGAGTTCAAAAATGTCTACATTGTCAACATGATAACTATTTGTGGAGTAAAATTAAAGAATAATCTTCATGTATCAAAAATAATTTGAACAGAAAAGAAAATTAAATTCTGTTATGAATAGTACTCGTGAATAGTACCGTATAAATAGTTTCCATAAATAGTACCGTATGAATAGTACCCAGACATGAAAATATTAAAATTTAATAAGAAAGTTCAGACCAATATTTCAGTGAAATGATATTAGATGAAGTTCAAAACTTAAGGAATTTTTAATCCTTTCAGGAATTATAGATGCAATACTTACCATAGTAAGTTTAAATTTAGGAATATGAAATGAAATAATATCCCTTACATAATATGGAGTATGAAAGAAAATAATATTTCTTACGAGTATTGAAATAAAATAATATCATTTACCTTAGTTGAAACTATATTTGACTGGAATATCGTATATTATTCTGAGAAAATCTTGCACAAAAAGCTACACTCAAAGTATTCTTATACTCAAGAGAAATACTCACATTACTATATGTCGACGTCAGGATTTTTATTTGTCCCTTTTCTGTTCTTGTTCTTTGGTGTTCTCATGTTAGGTGAGATTTGTTTGAAAAAATAAGTTGTGAAAAGGTCCGACATTTATATGTCGACGATTTGACTATAAGAGTCGTCATTTGGTTTTTTAAATGGTTGTACTAACACAACCGAGAAAAGGTTTACACATTGACCCAGTGATGTGACACTGCTTAACAGGTCTGTAAAATCGAGATTCATTAGGGTTCGGGGACTTGCTTATGCGGAGGGAAGGTGTTAGGCACCCCCCGACATCCGTGTTGCCACGGTGACCGCCACTTCTCAAGAAACTGCTATATGAATGTGTGTGTGTGTGTGTATGTGTGGGTCAATGTGCAGTTATTTGGAAGTAGTGTTATGCCTCGTTTGCACCTATATAAAAAGGGTTTGAATTTATAAAAATTCAGTTTTAAACAAGATATAGTAGTGATGTTTTGTAAAAAGAGGTTTTTCAAACCCCTGTGCTCAATAGTAATTGAGGCCTTTGATACTTCCATTTTATTATTTATTCGGCTTGATTGCTTTTATTTTCGAGATGCGAAGCATCTTCGAGAAAATAATGTATAAAGCAGTGCCAAACTCCTTGTGGGAATGAGAGCCATCTAAGGACATTCGAACACTGTGAATAATTTACAAGCTAAAAATGTCCATCACTGGAATCAAATCTAGATTTAATAGACTGAATCTGTGATCACATGATTCCTAGGCTCACATGATGCTGCAATTTATATGAAAGCAGTAAGCAGTTATATATATAAAATCTGTAAATATATATATACAGACTTGATCAACCACCACGAAACAACTCCATGGGGGATTAGAAATGTAAATAAAGCATAAAAACCCAATCAACCACCACGAAGCACCTCCATGGGGGATTGGAAATGTAAATAAAGCAATAAAAATCAATCAACCACCACGAAGCACCTCCATAGGGGATTGAAAATATAAATAAAGTAATAAAACGATCAACCGCCTTGAAGTAAACTCCAGGTGGGACAAAATATAAATAAAGCTGTAAAAGGCCACGAGGTAAACACCAGGCCTGACAGAAATGCAAATATATATATATATATATATATATATATATATATATATATATATACAAAAAGAAATAAAAGCCACGGATCGAAGTCCGGGCATACACACGCTACACGACTCTCATCGTGAAGAACTGTGTGTGCACAGTAGTGGAGAAAGGCTTTAAAGTGTGTAAGAAGGCTTACTGTGGACAGCCAAAGAAGACTTCAATGACTTTAAATGGATGAACACTCGGCTCTCGTTGGTAAAAATATAACATTATATGAGCTCACAAGTGTTTAAAATGAGAAAGCACTCAGTTTATAGTGTGTACAGAGCAAATTAGACAGGGCTTTCTCGCCTTTTCTCTGTTCAAAATGGCTGCTCCAAGCCCTCTATTTATAGAAGGGGGAGCCACAGGTGTACCTGCAGTAGCCGTAGATGTACTTGCGGCTTCCCAACGTGCCCCGGGTTCTGTGGGTCCCGTCGTCTCGAAATACGTGCACGCGTGCAACGTGATGTCTGCTCAAACTTTTAGAACTTCAATCCGGACATCCGATTGAGGTGTATAAGACCTTTTTCGGCATGCTATTATCGAGAGCTACACAATGACATGGGATTAGAGGTTGTACGAAGTCAGGAAGATGGGACCATGCCCTTGGTCTTCAAGCTTTAAATTTTATCCGGTGTGCTGTCTTGTGCAGTAGTCACTCGGGATTGGCGCTCTTTGGCTCTTGTAGGGCATTGCTGTGTATATATGTATGAATGTCGAGATGGCGCAAAGTGGGATTGGGATGTCAAGATGACGATTATGTCCTTCACCGGGGTTATCTCCGGCTTGAGCTGATTTAGCAGTCGTTGCTCAAGGTTATCTTTGAGATTGGACTGCTGCAGGTGTTGACCATCCTCAGTGTTGTTTCTGAGATGTGCTTGACTTCCCGGGGTTATCCCTGGACTTTGGAAATGAGTGCCTCGAGGCCATTGCCGAGTGTTTAAAGTTAATTGCATGGGTTTAAAACAAGTATTTTCGGAGTTATCTCTGGAACTACATTTGCCACTGCATGCCTCGGGGTTATCTCCGAGGTTGACGCTATCTCTCCTGGTGTTCTTTTCAGGACTGAGACTGAGTATCTCAGGGTTATCTCCTAGATGACACGGTCTTCTCCAGTGTGATTTTCGGTATTTGAGCTGCATTCCTAGGGGTTATCTCCGAGGTTGAAACTGAAACTCCTGGTGTTGTTTCTGGGGTTGAGGTTGAAACTTTCGGTGGTATTTCCAGGACTGAGCTGGATGTCTCAGGGTTATCTGTAAGACCCCAACTTATTAATGAATAAAATCAAATTTTCTCTAAATATTATTTTGAATAATAAGGTGTTAATTTGATATAATACTTTGGTTATGGGTGAAATGTGCAAATTTTGTAAAATAAACAAGTGGTTATAAAATATTCATTTTATCGGGGAATATTCGTTTGGTCGTAAAATATTCTTTCTGTCGGGGAATATTCATACGACGGCGCAGCTATTTATGGGTCCCATAACGAAAAACGGTTGGATGAAGATAACGATAAAAATTGAGTTTTTATAAATAACGACGTAGTTGTTACCGTTAACACTGTTGGAATACCCGGTGGTTAAAATACAGTAATACGCATGGTTGCACAGTAGCACACGGATTGCATAGTATTTTTGAATTATTGATTCTTACGAAGGAAGGCACTACTCAATAATTGTTACAGTAGTTACTATTTAATATTTTATTTTATTGATTCAATATTTGCTGCATTGATATTTTATATTATTGTTGTTTCAATAATTATCACTGCACAGTATTTCCCATTATCAGATCAATAATTCATATTATTTGAATAATATTATTAGATAACATTATTGGCAATGTCTAGAAAGTTCTGTCTAAGGAGAGGTTTGGTCATCTAATTGCACGCCAGTAAGGAAAAATCCTTATTGGAAAGCCCCCTCTTTCCTGGGAACGGCCTGGTTGTCATAAATGTGATTCTGTAATATTAATTGTGAATAATTAATTATTGATTCATATGATAAGGAAATATTTATTTTATGTGATCAATCAGGGTTTTTGAGATATATTGCGGGGGTTATAATTTTTAATCCGACCATTGGATCGTTATGATTTTTGGATATGTTATACATATATAAGTTGAGTATATATCCACAAATTTTGAACCGTTAAAAATGAACGTATGATTTGTTATGAATATTAAGAGATGACTGGTTCAGAAATTGTTGAAGTTTCAGAATTTATCATTTTGGTGAAAAATTCTAGAATTGGTGGGCCCCACTTTTGGTTGGTGAGAAATGTGATGAAATTTTTATTCAAATGTGGTGGGTGGGAATACGACACTATTCACCGAAAAATAAAAATTTTTCTTTTTGTCCAAGATATCTATTATGGTTACTATCTTTGATTGCATCCATGTTTTGATCTTTATTTTTAAATTCTCCTTCACAATTGGTTATTATGGAGTATTATTGCACTAGGATAAACTATAATACGAATCCCTAATATTTGTCCTTCTGTTTCAATGGATTTGTTTTCTTTAAGATAATTTTTCATTATTCTCAGTCCTAAATGATGATATTACTGAATATCTTTGGCCTGTAGTGCAAAGATGAATGATTAACTGATGAATATCTTTGGCCCATAGTGCAAAGATGAACAGGTGTTGAGATGAACATGACCGACTGGTGTTACAAATGAATATCTTTAGCCTGTAGTGCAAAGATGAATATTTGATTCAAGATGTATATTGATTGATGTTACAGGGATAAAATATTGATAATGGACTTTTAAATCTTAGAAGATAGTAGAATTCTTTCTCTACTTGACTCTTCTAATGGTTTGCTGTTTCCGCTGCAGTTGTTGATCTAAAACTTGTTGTCTATTATATTTTATCAGATTTTTTCCTGTTGAAGACTAACAATAATTTGTTGTATATTATCTTAGTCATAATATTCTTTACTGGGCTAGTTGAGCTCACCCTTTTCCTTTTTGTTCCATTTTTCTCAGGAGGCGAGAATATAGCGGGAACTAGTCGGGGTGTGGAGTGATGTTTCCAGTCAGTTGTGTTAGCAGTCCTCACTATTTTGTAAAATAGTGTTTCAATAATTGTAATGAGGATTTATTTGAGTGTGGATATTGTCTAGAAGACAATATTTGTATTCAAACTCACAGTATATGTGTTGTCGTATTTTGCACGACAATTATATTACTGAGGTTGTATTTATTTTTGTACCATGTATTTGGCGACTCAGAATAGGTGATGTATACCTGTTTTGGGGGCGTCACAGTTGGTATTAGAGCTTAGGGATATGATCCCTGGCTGAGATGTGAGACAAGAACTAGGAGGGGAGAGACGGGGAATTCCTTCACTAGTATGACCTGACTAAGTTTATTTGGTAATTATTTGGTTGGTCAGAGTATAGGGATAATATATGACATGACTATTAACCCTTGTTTTATGGCAGTATTTTAGAATGGCAACTGAGAACGTTAATAATAGAGTGAATCAGACCGTGGAGACATCTTTGATCACCACCCAGGGGAACGTGCAACAGGAAGGCAATATTCTTCCTGTAAACAACACTACCGAACAAATGATGAATGATGGGATGTTTAGAAGTTTTTTACAGTTCATGCAAAACCAGACGAGGGAGACTCGTGCACAAAATACGGGTGGAAATGCTAACAATGCGCGGCTTGTCACAGCCAAGCAGTTCAAAGAGTTGGGACCACCAGAATTTAAGGGAAAGCCGGATCCGATCATGACAGAAACGTGGGTCAAGCAAATTATCAAGATATTCGATGTGTAAGACCCCAACTTATTAATGAATAAAATCAAATTTTCTCTAAATATTATTGTGAATAATAAGGGGTTAATTTGATATAATACTTTGGTTATGGGTGAAATGTGCAAATTTTACAAAATAAGCAAGTGGTTATAAAATATTCATTTTGTCGGGGAATATTCGTTTGGTCGTGGAATATTCTTGCTGTCGGGGAATATTCGTACGACGGCGCAGCCTTGTGTGGGCCCCATAACGGAAAGTGATTGGATGAAAAAAACGACAAGTATAAGTTGTTTATAAATAACGGCGTAGTTGTTACCGTTAATACTGTTGAAATACCCGGTGGTTAAAATACAGTAATAACGCGTGGTTGCACAGTAGCACACGGATTGCATTATAGTTGAATTATTGATTCGTACGTAAGAAGGCACTACTCAATAATTGTTACAGTATTATTGTTCAATATTTTATTTTATTGATTCAATAATTGCTGCGTTGATATTTTATATTATTGTTGTTTCAATAATTGTTGCTGCACAGTATTTTCCATTATCAGATCAATAATTCATATTATTTGAATAATATTATTAGATAACATTATTGGCAATGTCTAGAAAGTTCTGTCTAAGGAGAGGTTTGGTCATCTAATTGCGCGCCAGTAAGGAGAAATCCTTATTGGAAAGCCCCCTCTTTCCTGGGAACGGCCTGGTTGTCATAAATGTGATTCTGTAATATTATTTGTGAATAATTAATTATTGATTCATATGATAAGGAAATATTTATTTTATGTGGATATAAATGAGGGATATATTTTTGTGGTTAAAAATGAAGGAGTTAATGTTGAGGTTTTTATCAGTATTTTTGTCGGAATGGAGGTATTAAAAATCAAGGTTTTTGAGATATTTTGCGGGGGTTATAATTTTTAATCCGACCGTTGGATCGTGGTAATTTTTGGATATGTTATACATATATAAGTTGAGTATATGTCCACAAATTTTGAACCGTTAAAAATGAACGTATGATTTATTATGAATTTTACGAGATGACTGGTTCAGAAATTGTTGAATTTTCGGAGTTTATCATTTTGATGGAAAATTCTAGAATTGGTGGGCCCCACTTGTGGTTGGTGAAGAAATGTGCTGAATTATATTTCAAATGTGGTGGGTGTGAATAGTAGCAGGTAAAGCCATCAGGTTGCAGGTCAAACCTACCAAAATTTTCCTATAAATAGAGGGCTAAGTTAGAATTGAAAATCACACCAGAAACAAGTTTTCTCTCTTTCTCTCTCTAGATTATTGAGTGTATTTTGTGAGTATTTAGATACTTTGAGAGTTTCTATTCATCAGAGCAAGTTTCTTTCAGCCTTATACCGGTATTCCGACCAGAAGTACTGATATTTTGAGGTAAGGGATATTATTTTCTTCTTAATGATATTATTTTCTTCAATATCATTATGCTGAAATATTGATATGAGTTTTTATCAAATTTGGAACTTTTTGTGTCGGGGGTTACTATTCACGTATACGGCACTATTCACGAATACGGCACTATTCACCGAAAAATAAAATTTTCCCTTTTTGTCCAAGATGTCTATTATGGTTACTATCTTTGATTGTATCCATGTTTTGATCTTTATTTTTGAATTCTGCTTCACAATTGATTATTATGAAGTATTATTGATCTTGGATAAACTGTTATACGAATCCCTACTATTTGTCCTTCTGTCTCATTGGATTCGTTCTCTTTAAGATATTTTTCATCATCCTCAGTCCTAAATGATGATATTACTGAATATCTTTGGCCTGTAGTGCAAAGATGTATGATTACTTGATGAATATCTTTGGCCTGTAGTGCAAAGATGAACAGGTGTTGAGATGAACATGACCGACTGGTGATACAAATGAATATCTTTGGCCTGTAGTGCAAAGATGAATATTTGGTTAAAGATGATTATTAATTGATGTTACAGGGATAAAATATTGATGATGGACTTTTAAATCTTAGAAGATAGTAGAATTCTTTCTCTACTTGACTCTTCTAATGGTTTGCTGTTTCCGCTGCAGTTGTTGATCTAAAACTTGTTGTCGATTATATTTTATCAGATTTTTCCCTGTTGAAGACTAACGATAATTTGTTGTATATTATCTTAGTCATAATATTCTTTACTGGGCTAGTTGAGCTCACCCTTTTCCTTTTTGTTCCATTTTTCTTCTCAGGAGGTGAGAACATAGCAGGATCTAGTCGGGGTATGGAGTGATGGTTCTAGAAAGATGTATTAGCAGTCCTCACTATTTCTGTAAAATAGTGTTTGAATAATTGTAATGAGGATTTATTTGAGTGTGGATATTGTCTAGAAGACAATATTTGTATTTAAACTCACAGTATGTGTTGTCGTATTTTGCACGACAATTGTATTATTGAAGTTGTAGTTTGCTTTCTGTACCATGTATTTGGCGACTCAGAATGGGTGTTGTATACCTATTCTGGGGGCGTCACAGTTGGTATCAGAGCTTAGGGATATGATCCCTGGCTGAGATGTGAGACAAGAACTAGGAGGGGAGAGACGGGGAATTCCTTCGCTAGTATGACCTGACTAAGTTTATTTGGTGTTTATTTGGTCGGTCAGAGTATAGGGATAATATATGACATGACTATTAACCCTTGTTTTATGGCAGTATTTAAGAATGGCAGCTGAGAACGTTAATAATGGAGTAAATCAGACCGTGGAGACACCTTTGATCACTACCCAGGGGAACGTGCAACAGGAAGGCAATATTCCTCCTGTAAACAACGTTACCGAGCAAACGATGAATGATGGAATGTTTAGGAGCTTTTTGCAGTTCATGCAAAATCAGACGAGGGAGACTCGTGTGCAGAATACGGGTGGAAATGATAACAACGCGCGGTTTGTCACAGCTAAGCAGTTCAAAGAATTGGGACCACCAGAATTTAAGGGAAAGCCGGATCCGATCATGGCGGAAACGTGGGTCAAGCAAATTACCAAGATATTTGATGTCTTGGGATGCACGGAGGAACAGAAGGTTCCATTCGCCACATTTATGTTCCGCGGTGAGGCAGACTACTGGTGGGAGTCTGTGAAGCGTACCCAGCCTGACGCACTCAACATGTCCTGGGAAACATTTCAAAAACTGTTCAATGACAAGTACTTTCCTGAAAGTATTCGTCATATGAAGGAGGTTGAGTTTATTAGACTGGAACAAAACAACATGACGGTGTCCCAGTACGAGGCGAAGTTTGCAGAGTTATCCAGGTTTGCACCTCATTTGGTCGAAAATGAGGAACGAATGACAAGGATGTTTCTGAGAGGTTTAAAACCTGAGATTCGTCAATACCTTATCTCTCATAAATTTTCTCTATATTCAGATGTTGTCAACAGGGCCCAATTATTAGAGAGAGATAATGAGTATACTCAACCGAGGGACCACAACCAGGGTCATACCGGTGGCGGCAGTCATCGAAGCAATGAAAACCAGCAGGGAGGAAAACATTCGGACAAAAGCGGTAACCACTCTGGTGGTAATCGTGGTCGTGATAATAGAAGGAGCGAGTCGGGAGGAGATTTCAAGAAGAGAAGGTACAACAATGATAACGTGAAGACGTCAGCACAAACATCAACTGTTTCTAGGGGAGGAGAACGACCACCGGTCGTATGTTACAAATGTGGGAAAGAGGGACATATCAGCCCAAACTGCCCACAACAATCCAAGGTATGTTATAACTGTGGAAAGGAGGGTCATATAGCTCGAGAGTGTTCTGTAGCAAAACCAAGTTCAGCGGGGATGGTGACTCCAAAAGTTATCCCGGATAAGTCGAAATCAGCGGTTCCTGGAAGAGCGTTTGTCGTACTGGCCAAAACGTGAGAAACCCGAACGAGGTGATCACGGGTAAGCTAATCTTGAATTCTTGCGAAGTTTATACTTTACTAGATACCGGTTCTACCCATTCTTTTATCTCTCCTGCTTGTGCTCAACGTTTAAACTTGACTCCGGAGAAATTGGACTTTAACTTATCTGTTGAAACTCCGTTGGGTGAAACCTTCGTTACATCTACAGTTTATAAATCTTGCATGATCCAAGTTGGCACTATCACATTACCTGTTGATCTTATCTCTTTAAAGATACTTGCTTTTGATGTGATTTTAGGAATTGATTGGTTAACCACTCATCATGCTAAAATTGATTGTTTTCGTAAGGTTGTTAGTTTTCATATTCCTAACCAACCTGTCATACGAATTCAAACTACTAAACCACTAAAATCAGTCACTGTCATATCAAGCCACAAAGCTATTCGTTTATTGAAAAACGGATGTCAAGCTTTCTTAGCCCATGTTATGGATTTGAACAAAGACAAGTCAGATTTGAATAATATTTCTATTGTTAGAGAATTTTCCGATGTATTTCCTGAAGAACTTCCCGGTCTACCCCCGGAACGAGAAATTGAATTCTTTATTGACCTTGAACCCGGTACAAAGCCCATTTCTAAAACCCCATATCGAATGGCTCCTATTGAACTTCAGGAGTTAAAAGTCCAACTACAGGAGTTGTTGGACATCGGTTTTATTCGTCCTAGTACGTCTCCTTGGGGTGCTCCTGTTTTATTCGTAAAGAAGAAAGACGGGAGTATGCGACTTTGTATTGACTATCGAGAATTGAACCATGTCACCATCAAGAATAGGTATCCGCTACCTCGCATTGATGACCTGTTTGACCAGTTGCAAGGAGCACAATTCTTTTCAAAGATCGATCTTCGTTCTGGATATCATCAGCTGAAGATTAAAACTGAGGATATTCCAAAGACTGCCTTCAGAACTCGGTACGGGCATTATGAATTCTTAGTAATGTCTTTTGGATTGACTAATGCTCCTGCTGCCTTCATGGATATGATGAACCGTGTATTCAAAGAATATTTGGATCAGTTCGTTGTTGTCTTTATTGATGACATCCTCATCTATTCCAAAAGCCGTGAAGATCATGAGCGCCATTTGAAGCTGGTACTGCAAAGGCTTCGTGAAAACAAGCTATATGCCAAACTGAAGAAATGCGAGTTCTGGCTTGAGGAAGTAGCATTCCTTGGGCACGTGGTGTCAAAACATGGAGTATCTGTCGACCCGGCGAAGATTGAAGCCATACAAAGTTGGGAGCAACCGAAGTCGGTAACCGAAGTACGTAGCTTTCTGGGCTTAGCTGGTTATTATCGGAGATTTGTGGAAGGATTTTCTCGAATCGCTACTCCGTTAACTCAGCTGACTCGGAAAGATACAAAATTCGTATGGAGTGAGGAATGCGAGAAGAGTTTCCAAGAACTCAAGAGGAGACTCATTTCGGCACCTGTTTTGACAATACCATCTGGTTCGGATGGATTTGTTATCTACAGCGATGCTTCAGGCAAAGGGTTAGGATGTGTTCTCATGCAACATGGGAAAGTCATAGCCTATGCCTCACGACAACTCAAAGAATATGAGAGGAATTATCCTACTCATGATTTGGAGTTGGCAGCAGTCGTTTTTGCGTTGAAGATCTGGAGACACTACCTGTATGGGGAGAAAGTGGAGATCTATACAGATCATAAAAGCCTCAAATATTTCTTCACCCAAAAGGAACTCAACATGCGGCAACGACGTTGGCTTGAGCTGTTGAAAGATTACGATCATACCATCCAATATCATCCTGGAAAAGCAAACGTAGTAGCTGACGCATTGAGTAGAAGATCATATGCGGGTACGAGTGCAATGTTTTTAACACAAAGGCCCATTTTGTATGACTTGCAAAGGATGGAGATAGAGATGAAGGCTCCAAGTACCCACATGATGATATCAAATATACGAGTAGAACCGACTTTAATCGATAAAGTTAAAGCTGCTCAAGCTACGGATATAGAGCTGATGCGTATGAAGAAGAAAGTGCAAGAAGGTGCTATTCCAGAAGCAAGAATCGATGAAGAAGGAATACTTCGAGTCAACTCCAGACTTTGTGTTCCTAACGATTTTGACTTGAAGCATAGAATAATGATGGAGGCACACAACACACCGTTTGCAATCCATCCTGGGAGTACCAAAATGTATCACGATCTTCGACATACATTTTGGTGGAGCAATATGAAAAGAGAGATCGCGGAGTTTATCTCGAGGTGTTTAACTTGTCAACGTGTAAAGGCGGAGCATCAAGTGCCAAAGGGTCCATTGCAACCACTTGAGATCCCGAAATGGAAGTGGGAACACATTACTATGGATTTTGTTACAGGTCTTCCCAAGGTTTCTCAAGGCATAGATGCGATTTGGGTTATTGTTGATAGATTAACCAAGTCCGCTCATTTCTTGCCGATACGTGAGACTTATTCCCTTGAACGTCTTGCTAGTATGTACGTGAACGAGATTGTGAGATTGCATGGCATGCCAGTATCCATAGTTTCGGATCGTGACCCAAGATTCACTTCACGATTTTGGGTTAGCTTGCAGAAAGCTATGGGCACGGATTTACGATTCAGTTCAGCATACCATCCTCAAACGGACGGACAATCAGAGAGGACTATTCAAACTCTTGAAGATCTATTAAGACTTTGTGTCTTAGATCTCAAAGGGAGTTGGGATAAGTACCTACCATTGGTGGAATTCTCCTACAACAACAGTTATCAGGCGAGCATAGGTATGGCTCCATTTGAGGCGTTGTATGGAAGAAAATGTCGTTCTCCAGTATGCTGGGACGAGGTGGGTGAAGCAACATTGTTGGGACCAGAATTGGTACGCATTACTACAGAGAAGATCCAAACGATTCGACAACGTATACAAACGGCACAGGATCGACAAAAGAGTTATGCGGATCTTCATCGGAAGGACGTGGAATTTAATATTGGGGATCATGTATTGTTACGTGTTGCACCATGGAAGGGAGTTACAAGATTTGGGAAGAGAGGAAAGCTCAATCCAAGATTTGTTGGTCCATTTGAGATTCTTGAGCGAATAGGAAATGTGGCATATAGACTCGCATTACCTCCAAGCATGTCTCGTGTTCATAATGTTTTTCACATATCTATGCTTCGTAAATATGTTAAAGACCCGAACCACATTATTGAGTTAGAACCAGACGAGATAGCTGAAGATTTAACGTACGAGGAGGTACCTGTTAAGATCTTGGATAGGAAAGAGCATGTCCTACGCACGAAGGTTATACCACAAGTTAAGGTTTTGTGGAGAAACCATGCTATTGAAGAAATGACCTGGGAGTTGGAATCAGAAATGAAAGCGAGGTATCCTCACCTTTTTGAAACATCAGGTACGTACGTCAATTTCGAGGACGAAATTTCATAAGGAGGGGAGGTTGTAAGACCCCAACTTATTAATGAATAAAATCAAATTTTCTCTAAATATTATTGTGAATAATAAGGGGTTAATTTGATATAATACTTTGGTTATGGGTGAAATGTGCAAATTTTGCAAAATAAGCAAGTGGTTATAAAATATTCATTTTGTCGGGGAATATTCGTTTGGTCGTGGAATATTCTTGCTGTCGGGGAATATTCGTACGACGGCGCAGCCTTGTGTGGGCCCCATAACGGAAAGCGATTGGATGAAGAAAACGACAAGTATAAGTTGTTTATAAATAACGGCGTAGTTGTTACCGTTAATACTGTTGAAATACCCGGTGGTTAAAAAAACAGTAATAACGCGTGGTTGCACAGTAGCACACGGATTGCACAGTATATTGAATTATTGATTCGTACGTAAGAAGGCACTACTCAATAATTGTTACAGTGTTATTGTTCAATATTTTATTTTATTGATTCAATAATTGCTGCATTGATATTTTATATTATTGTTGTTTCAATAATTGTTGCTGCACAGTATTTTCCATTATCAGATCAATAATTCATATTATTTGAATAATATTATTAGATAACATTATTGGCAATGTCTAGAAAGTTCTGTCTAAGGAGAGGTTTGGTCATCTAATTGCGCGCCAGTAAGGAGAAATCCTTATTGGAAAGCCCCCTCTTTCCTGGGAACGGCCTGGTTGTCATAAATGTGATTCTGTAATATTATTTGTGAATAATTAATTATTGATTCATATGATAAGGAAATATTTATTTTATGTGGATATAAATGAGGGATATATTTTTGTGGTTAAAAATGAAGGAGTTAATGTTGAGGTTTTTATCAGTATTTTTGTCGGAATGGAGGTATTAAAAATCAGGGTTTTTGAGATATTTGCGGGGGTTATAATTTTTAATCCGACCGTTGGATCGTGGTAATTTTTGGATATGTTATACATATATAAGTTGAGTATATGTCCACAAATTTTGAACCGTTAAAAATGAACGTATGATTTATTATGAATTTTACGAGATGACTGGTTCAGAAATTGTTGAATTTTCGGAGTTTATCATTTTGATGGAAAATTCTAGAATTGGTGGGCCCCACTTGTGGTTGGTGAAGAAATGTGCTGAATTATATTTCAAATGTGGTGGGTGGGAATAGTAGCAGGTAAAGCCATCAGGTTGCAGGTCAAACCTACCAAAATTTTCCTATAAATAGAGGGCTAAGTTAGAATTGAAAATCACACCAGAAACAAGTTTTCTCTCTTTCTCTCTCTAGATTATTGAGTGTATTTTGTGAGTATTTAGATACTTTGAGAGTTTCTATTCATCAGAGCAAGTTTCTTTCAGCCTTATACCGGTATTCCGACCAGAAGTACTGATATTTTGAGGTAAGGGATATTATTTTCTTCTTAATGATATTATTTTCTTCAATATCATTATGCTGAAATATTGATATGAGTTTTTATCAAATTTGGAACTTTTTGTGTCGGGGGTTACTATTCACGTATACGGCACTATTCACGAATACGGCACTATTCACCGAAAAATAAAATTTTCCCTTTTTGTCCAAGATGTCTATTATGGTTACTATCTTTGATTGTATCCATGTTTTGATCTTTATTTTTGAATTCTGCTTCACAATTGATTATTATGAAGTATTATTGATCTTGGATAAACTGTTATACGAATCCCTACTATTTGTCCTTCTGTCTCATTGGATTCGTTCTCTTTAAGATATTTTTCATCATCCTCAGTCCTAAATGATGATATTACTGAATATCTTTGGCCTGTAGTGCAAAGATGTATAATTACTTGATGAATATCTTTGGCCTGTAGTGCAAAGATGAACAGTGTTGAGATGAACATGACTGACAGTGATACAAATGAATATCTTTGGCCTGTAGTGCAAAGATGAATATTTGGTTAAAGATGATTATTAATTGATGTTACAGGGATAAAATATTGATGATGGACTTTTAAATCTTAGAAGATAGTAGAATTCTTTCTCTACTTGACTCTTCTAATGGTTTGCTGTTTCCGCTGCAGTTGTTGATCTAAAACTTGTTGTCGATTATATTTTATCAGATTTTTCCCTGTTGAAGACTAACGATAATTTGTTGTATATTATCTTAGTCATAATATTCTTTACTGGGCTAGTTGAGCTCACCCTTTTCCTTTTTGTTCCATTTTTCTCAGGAGGTGAGAACATAGCAGGATCTAGTCGGGGTATGGAGTGATGGTTCCAGAAAGATGTATTAGCAGTCCTCACTATTTTGTAAAATAGTGTTTGAATAATTGTAATGAGGATTTATTTGAGTGTGGATATTGTCTAGAAGACAATATTTGTATTTAAACTCACAGTATGTGTTGTCGTATTTTGCACGACAATTGTATTATTGAAGTTGTATTTATTTTCTGTACCATGTATTTGGCGACTCAGAATGGGTGTTGTATACCTTTTTGGGGGCGTCACAGTTGGTATTAGAGCTTATGGATAGTATCCCTGGCTGAGATGTAGACTAGAACTAGGAGGGGAGAGACGGGGAATTCCTTCACTATTAGACCTGACTAAGTTTTTGGGTACTTATTATTGGTCAGAGTATAGGGATAATAATTACAAGACTATTAACCCTTGTTTTTATGGCAGTATTT